>JAMXDD010000004.1:12876365-13335912 GCA_024733475.1 Syzygium grande | reverse complement strand
CGCTCGCTTAATGCCGACGGGGATCTCTTGGATTTGTCGTGGGTTCGACACAGAGAAAAGGAACAGCAACGTGCGGGGCTGTATGTTGAATACGTGCAATGAGTGAACACGTCAGAATGTGGTTTGTCCTCGAAATTGTCGGTCATCTCTTTGTGGATCTTGCCAAGAACTTGCTGGGACCGTATGCAAAACCTGCAAAGGAGGAAAAACTTGCTGGAATTGTTAGTTACGCATTGAGCAGAGGCTGAATCGAGGTCGGATTGGCTGCTTCGCTGGATGTCACTAGCCAAGAGCAACCTGAGTTGATGAGTCTTTGCCCGAACTGGACAGATGAGATCATGCGCAGCGGGAACTCGTCGAAAAGCCTGGACTCGCTGGTAGGTGTTGAGAAAAACTGCAGGAATAGCTAGTTTGCTTTGCAGGCGGTGGCGGCTACTAGGACGAACTCGACAGCCACACCAAGTTGCAATTGCAAGTTGTTGAGCGTGCTTGCAAGGCCGGAGAAGACAGTAAGCGCAGGTTGAAGTGCTGAAGTGGAACACCAAAGGAAGAAGATGACCGCTTTCCCTCTTTATCTCTCACTTCCAGTCACGATCTCTCTCTCCATTGAAGCTGCCCCTATATTGTGGCCGTGTGTTTCTTGTCAGAATGTGCAAGCCCCCCCACGGGGAAGAGAGGACCCCCTCCAGATTTCTTTGACCGAGACCTCCCCCGAACCTAATTTAAATATTCTCTTTGCGATTATGGGCGCGAGGAGGTCTTCTCGGCAGCATATTCTTTCTTGTTTTGAGAAAGATATATTGCATATTTCCGTAAATATCCAAAAATCAAAATCTATGAAATCGTGGACATCTTTAGGAAATCATGAAAGATATTTCTGCACAAATGCTCAACCAAATATATATTGACCGAGAATCATGCATATATTCCGAAAATTCTTCATATCTCACGTGCGAAAATTCCACCCATGATAATGAACGAGTTTGGCAAAAATTTCTATTCGTGGGCTTTTAACTAAGTCCATTCGCCATTGATTTAATGCAAATGCAATTATGTGAGCCTATTACTATAAATGCTCCTAAAATTTATGTACAGTTTTAACTAATTAATTAATTAATTTTTTTTCTAGGGACCGAGATCGATCCCTAATTTTTATGCAATGAATAACTAATTGGATTTTCAAATTTTAGGTGTCAACAGTCTTCGCTTTGCTGTGGGCAAGTCCACCATCTTCAATGGCTGCGATTGGTGAGTGCCGCAAGAACGCAGACTGTGCCACCATCTGTGCCTCAGGCTGTGGACTTTGCACCAAAACCGAATGTAATTGTTTCGATGGGAAGCCACCGCGTTGCAATAGCGTTTACCGCCTTCGAAGCGTAAACACCCCTTGATGAAGCCATATGAGAATGTATACTTATTATGAAATAAAATAGGATCAGGGGACGATATTTTAGTGAAATATTGCTCTTCTCTTTATGATATTATTGTACTTTCGATTTGCGTTAATATAATTGCTCGCCCACCCCTGGCGAGGTTGAAGATGAAGATGAAAGAAAGGAAAAAAAAAAAGGAAAGGAAAAAGACAAGAAAATAAAAAATAAGAAAATTCGAAAAAATAAAAAATAATATTTAAAAATTGCCATGTTAGCGTCGGCCGGCAGGTCGGCGTCCACGTCAGCGTCAGCCGCAAAAATTGGCCAAATGGACTGAATTGATACAAATGCAAAAGATTTGGACTGAATTGACACAAATGCAAAAGGTTTGGACTGAATTGACACAATTACAATAGATTTATGACTTTTTTGGTAATTTTCTCCTTATTTGTTGATGAGAAAAACACAGAATCTGAAAAAATATTTTAATGTTGGAACACTTACTGCTCTGAGAGTCTTGTCTACTTGAACTTGATTATGTCAAGAGAATTCCGATAGACTCAGTTATTGATAAGCGACCTTCAATTTTATCATAAACTAAAAAAAAAAATTCCCAATGTATAACACATAATATTATCGTAGTCCTTTATACGTGACATCACACTGCATTGGTTTAATCTGCTAAGCTTGTTTGTTATAGGTGTGTGTCGCGACCAACTTCTCGAGCTCTTTTTGGACAACATGCGAAAAACAAGAGGGCTCGCCCTGGTAAGCGCTAAGTCTAGGTTCATGACTTAACTCGGACTTAACTCGGGCTTTCCTAAGGAGTGGCCACTAATCGATTTTGGGTGGATCGATTAGAAACCCAAATAAGGTGATGAGAGAATCACCCTATTTCTGCAAACCAGAAATTAATTGAATTCGGGGACTTGGTTACACTAGTTGAATAACTAATACCCTTTTGGTACCATTTTACCCTGTTCATATTTTGAAACATTTATCAGACGATTTGGATTGATTTTAGGACCTTTCTCCTAACACGTGAGGTAATCAAGCGAGTGCATAATTAGAAGTAATTAGCAGTCAAAAACACAACAATTCATGCAGCCTAAGGTTCTAACCTTAACTAAGTCAGATGACATTCAGAAACACAACAGTTCATGCAACTGTATTAAAAACATCCGTAATAATACAACAGTAATAAAAATAACATGCAAAATACTATCGCACAATCTCAAGCTTATCTAATTTAAAAAAGACAATAGCATGCATAATAATATGACAAAGGATTAGAACACTCGAATAAGTCAAAAAAAATTTTGAAATTTTTTTTCTTTTATTTTTTTTTAAAAAAATTTTCGAGATAAAAAAAAGGAAATAAGAAAAGAAAAAGGAAATATTTTTTTAAAATTTTTTTTAATTTTTTTTAAAAAAAAACTAAATACGGAAAAAAAAAAAAAAATTATTTTTTTTAATTATTATTTTTTAAAAATAATATAATACAATATAATATAATATAATATAATATAATATAATATAATATAATATAATTCATGGGCGGGAATCGTCTCGACATGGGCGGGGTGCAGTCCAAGCCCCTGGTCTTGGGAAAAATAGGGGAGAACAGGGGTGATCGAGATCAGGGAATTCCTTTGGTCGGCAGTAGCAATTTGGATGGCCTCGGCTGCGTGGGGCGGTGGCGCTAGCTCTGCTCCGGCGAACTCGGTCATGCTCTCTCTCTCTCTCTTCTCTTCGTTCTCCCTCTGTTTTCTCTCTCTTTGTGGCCAACCGCCGCTCCGTCTCTCTGTGCTCTTTATAGTGGTCGAGGGCCACTATTCCACTCCCCAACGACGGCCTGCACCGGCTTATGCCCCGCGAAATCCGCGGCCATAGGCCCCGGTCACGAGAAAAGCGCCGGTTAGCGATGGCGAGAGAGGAGAGAGAGAGAGCAGGGAATCCGGGCGAATGGGGCCCAGCCATTAAAGGTAATCCCGATGGCGTGCTCCCCAGGGACTCCTTTGACCAGATGATGATGATGACGTGGCGGTTTCGGCGTCGTCACGCCGACGCAGCGAACAAAGGAGAGGAAAGCGACGCGGCGGAGGGGAAGAGGAAGTGAGCTAGGGTTGGGCCTGCTCGGGGGGAGAGGAGGAGAAGGCGAGCTAGGCCAACGCGGGGGGAGAAGGGAGAGAAGGAAGAAGCTGGGCCCGGGCCCGCGTGGGGGGAGAAAAGAAAAGAAAAAAAGACCGGGCCCGGGGGAAGGGAAAAAGAAAAAGAAAAAGGGCCGGGTCAGCCCAGCCCCGACCCGGCTCGAGTCGATTCTTCTTCTTCTTCTTCTTTTTTAATTAACATTTTAATAGACCATATTAACACAAATATGCCTAATTTCTACATGCAATGCATTTAAATAGAAATATTTTTGTTTTAGGAATTAAAGGAATTTAACTCCCAAATTTTATGCAATTAATTTTGGACAAATTAAAAATAGGTGTCAACAGTGTGGCTGAACTGCAACTGTGCCGTAATTATATTGTGAAATGTTTTTATACTTTTAGTAATAGATTGCAACACCTGGATGAAGTATGTCTCTTTTCGCTTGAAGAAAAATAAATTATCAAGAGATAAGAAGGGCGTTAAAATATATGTCGCTACATTATCCATATATCTCTCTATTTCTTTTTATTTTTAGACACATGAATGTGTGTATTTCCCTTATTTTTCTATATCTACCCACCATTATACATTCTATGTAAATCTTAGTGATGTTAAGTTGTGTAATTGTACATATGAAGTATTTTTCTGTAGTCACTCATCTCTCTACAATATACAACTGTTGTGGTTAAAAGTTAACTCGGCTTATCAATTAAGCAGCTCAACCATTTGAGCCAAATTCCTAAATTATTATATCTGGTGAATACTGGTCCACTATGCATACCCATGAGTAAATGCCCAAACTTAACGACAGTCCAATTTCCACACTATAATTACCAGAGACCATATCTCCTTACAAAGATATGACCCTTATGGCCTAACGACAATGACCATTGTTACTATCTCAATTTCGGAGTGTCCTCCTCTCTTTGTGGTGCGTAGATCCAATCGTCGCCGGGAGAGCTTGTAAGCGCATCAACATCAACGAATTTCATTTTAATTCCTTGAGACATGTATAGCTTTGATTATTTTGCAAAAAATTGACAAATTAAAAATAGAAATGCTTAATTGTGATCATCTATATTGGTTAGTAAAATGAGTTATCATAAAGTGTTTTCATTGTCAACGAAATTAGTTGGGCAGAAGTTGATTTTAATAATAAATTTTTTTTTCACTATTTAAATTTATTTATAAAGAACAAAAAAGAACAAGGTCAAGAAACGTGTTTCGGATTTGTTATTTCCCCCTAAACAAACGGGGCGTTGGAAGGTAAGGGAAATCATAAAAAGCATTTAGTGATTATGCGCAATAATATCGAAAAATATTTTTCTCACACCTAGAATTTACCAAATTTATAAAGAGAAAATCAAGGAAAGAGGTTACAGCAAGAAAACCTTGAAGGCACTTCCCGAGCCCCATGAATTCATATATTTCTTACCCAATTTCTCATTATAAATTATATAGCTTAAGGTTTCGTTTGTTTCATGAAAAGTAAATGTTTCAAGAATATATTCTTAAAAATGATCGCTTTGTATCATTTACAAAAATAAGTAAACGAAAAATATTTTCAGCATCCACGAAAATGTTTAGATATAAATTGTTGTCGATAACGTACACACTTTTCATTAACTAATTATTTAAAACGATACAAGTGATCATTTTTGGAAAAATATTTTTCAAATCATTCATTTATCGCAAAACGAGCGGAACCTAATACTCCTTATTCTATCGATAGAATGAGATAAATCCTTTGCCAAGACCGAAGCCGGATTCATCTTCTCTTGGTCGCACTTCACTTGGCTGTGCCCTTACGTGCAATAATGATAAGGCTGTATGTTAGAGAGGCATGTGCATATATCATAACTACCACTACAAAAAAAAGGCATTTTTGCCACGAAAATTTTCCAACGAAAAATTTTCGTCGCAAATTTAACCAAATTTTCCAACGAAAAATAAAATTCGTTGGAAATTTCCAACAAATTTTTTCGTCGTAAATTGTTGAAAATTCGTTGGAAATTTCCAAATTTGTTTGAAATTTCCAACGAATTTTGTTTTTTGGAAAATTCGTTGGAAATTTCCAACGAATTGTAATTTCCAACTGGAAATTTTTTTCGTTGGAAATTTCCAACAATTTTAATTTTCCGGCAATTAGTTCGGTGTGTACAATTTTCGTTGGTAAATTCGTTGAAAATTTCCCACGAAAAAAAAATTCGCTTGGCTATTTCCAACGAATTTTCCAATGAATTTTAATTTTTCAGGTAATTATTTTAGTGTGTATAAGTTTTCGTTGGAAAATTAGTTTGGAAATTTCCAACGAAAAAAAAAAAATCGTTGAAATTTCCAATGAATTTTCCAATTTCCAATTCAAAAACCCGGTACTATTCGGTTTTTTTTATATTCAGGGAAAATTCGTTGGAAATTTCCAACAATTTTCCAACGAAATTTAATTTTCCGGGTAATTATTTTTGTGTGTACAATTTTCGTTGGAAAATTTGTTGAAAATTTCAACGAAAAAATTAGTTGAAATTTCAACAAATTTTCCAACAATTCAAAAAACACGGTATTATTCGGGTTTTTTTATATTCGTGGGAAAATTCGTTGGAAATTTCCAACGAATTTTCCAACGAATTTTAATTTTCCGGGCATTAATTTCAATGTGTACATTTTTCGTTGGAATTTTCCAACGAAAAACAATTCGTTGGAAATTTGCAACGAATTTTCCAACGAATTTCAATTTTCCGGCCAATTATGTTAGTGTGTACAATTTTCGTTGCAAAATTCGTGGGAAATTTCCCACGAATTTTACAACGAAATCCCTACTTCTTCTTTATTCAAATTTTTCGCGCTCATTATTCCCCTATTTCTCAATTTCCACTTTTATTCTCTCTCATTCTCTCTCTCTCTCTCTCTCTCTCTCTAAAAATATTTGTAATTTTCCAATCGAAAAATTTTTTCGTTGGAAAAAAAATTTCCAATTTTTCAAAAAAAAAATCAGAAATTTTTTACGAAAATTTTTTTGTAATTTTCCAACAATTTAGCCACGGATTTTCCAATAAATTTTCCAACGAAATAAAATTACTGCAAATTTCCAACGAAAATTGAAATTTTTCGTTGGAAAAATTTCCAACAACCTATTACCAACGAATTTTTTTTCGTTGGAAAATTCGTTGGAAATTCCCTTTCCAACGAATTTTCCAGAATTTTTCGTTGGAAATTTTGTCGGAAAAAACTGATTTTTTTGTAGTGTACATAACAACTCAAAAGAGGAAAAATTGTCCAAAAACTCTTAAATCTATTGCACTTTTGCCAATTCAGTCTAAACCTCTTAATTGCGTCAATTGAGTCTTAAATCTTTACATGTTTTGTTAATTAAGTTCATCCGATTAATTTTGACTAGAAATTACTGACATAGGTGCTAGCCATCTTATGTGATACGATCGGCTCTAACGTAAATAATTTTTAATAATATTTTAATATTTTTTGAAATATTTTATTTTATTTTTTCTTTTCTTTTCTTTTTCTTCCCTTTCTTTCTAGCCAGTCGCCAGCCCTGGCAATGGCGAACATACAACATCAATTCATTATCAGCAACAACAAGAGCATACGCCTAAACATATTTGTTGATGAAGAAAATATCTTGCATCAATTCACTTTAGTAAACGATGCAAGTGAAACATATATAAGAACAAAAACATTTTACAAATTGTCGATTTTCCATGAAATAAACGGTTCTGTTTGCAAAAATTTTCATAATTGTCAATATTTTGACGATGGACCACGAACTTCTTTACTTTTCTTGTTTACTTGAACTTGATTATTTTTTGAGTAAGAAAACTACTTTAAAAAAATCAAATTCATATGAATTGAGATGTCCTGAGAATACTAATACAATCAATTCTTCATGAATGAGGGAGAAAAGTGTCAAAAAAGTCCTAAACCTTTTGTATTGGTGTTAATTTAGTCCTAAACCTTTTTTATGTAAATTTAGTCCTAAACCTTTTTGCATTTGTGCTAATTTATTCCTGAACCTTTTTTTTATGCCAATTCAATCCTAAATTTTTTGTATTTGTGCTAATTCAATCCTAAACCTTTTACATTGGTGCCAATTCAGTCATAAACCTTTTGCATTGATGCCAATTCAGTCTTAAACCTTTTACATTAGTGCCAATTCAATCCTAAATCTTTTGTATTTGTCTAATTCAATCCTTCTGGCTAATAGCTATTCATGTGTCAAAGGACTAAAATGGCACCAATACAAAAGGTTTAGGACTAAATTGACATAAAAAAATGTTTATGACTAAATTGACATTAATGCAAAAGGTTTAAAACTGAATTGGCATCAATACAAATGGTTTATGACTCAATTGGCACCAATACAAAAGGTTTAGGACTAAACTGGCACCAAAAAAAGGTTTAGGATTAAATTGGCACAAATGCAAAAGGTTTAGGACTTTTTTAACACTTTTTCCATGAATGCGGCATACACGTGAGTTGTTACGGTGAACTCATCAACACTACCGAAGATCACTCATAGAGAACTTTTAAGTTTGGTTTAACTTCATGTTAAACAAACATAATAACAAATGTTGGAATTTTTAATGCATAGATTACACAAAACATGACAGAAGTATATCTGTAAATCTTTTATGTGTGATTGTTCAACCAGTATCTCAAGACATTCGTTAATAAAATGTAACTTACAAGTATCCCTCAAATGTAGCTCAATTGAGTGTATTAAGAAGAGCCAAAATCACATTTATGCAAGAAAGAAAATTGGAGAACTAAAACTTGAACTTTCATTATATTTTTAGTGTCGAAGTAAATATATCGAGTTTCAATCAAAAAGACATTTTTTTATTTATATATCGAGTTGGTTTTTACGTTTGACTTTTTCATTGTAACTTTTAGCGAGGCCAATTTTGGGGTTTAAGAAAATGTATTCAGAGTCAAAATATAGAATTTAGTGGGGTTTCGAACTAGTCCATGCCTAGAACATAAATGGTAACAATAAATACTTTTGCAATTTGAGTGGAGGCAATAGCGAGGCCAATTTTATTGTTCAGAAAAATTAATCAGGCCAAAATTGTGAAATTAGTGTAGTCAAATTAACCTACACTTAGAATATTTATTCTAATGATAAAAATATTTCCAATTTGATTTCCCCACTCTTCATAAAGTGGTGCCGCCACTATGTGCAGTGCAGGTTCTAAGAAATTTATCTCAATCTACTGAGAGCATGAACTAAATGTATCGTCCCGGACATAATAGAGAGAGAGAGAGAGAGAGAGAGAGAGAGAGAGAGAGAGAGAGAGAGAGGAGAGAGAGAATGGGGTTAAAGTTTGCTAACTAGTTTGGATTTTCATTCATTTATACGTGAAAATATTATTAGGAGAAAAATTGTCACAAATAAATAAGTACATAAATTTTCATAAAGTATATTTTAAAAAGGTACCCTTTACTTTTGAACTGGGTATCTAGCACATTATACATGGTTAATACTAGACATGGTTACACGGTTCGAACCGCCGGTTCGATTCGAACCGCGGGTTCCGGTTCGGGCCACATGTGGACCGACCGGAACCTCTAGGAGCGGTTCCGGTTCCGGTTCGAAACCGGCCGGTTCCGGTTCCGGTTCCGGTCCGGCGGTTCCGATTCGTAATTTTAAAAATTTAAAAATAAATTATGAAATTAAATAATTATAAAAATATGAAATAATGAATTATTCAATATAAATTATAATCAAAATGAAAATTATACCCGATCGGAGCTGAACCGAACCGAAACCGGTATTTTAATTTTAAAACTATGAATCGGACCGAAAAAACCGGACCATTGGTCCCGCTCAATTCTAGGTGGTCAAAACCCTTTGCTCTTAAAAAGGAACGTAAAAGGCATACAACTTCAAATTTTGGCTTGGCTAAAGATGGTTTCTTTATTCCCATTTTAAAAGGTTCAAGGCAAACCGAGAGTCCCACATCGAATGGGAATGAAGAGATCATCAAAGGAGTTGTTTATAAAACCCAAGACAAGCCTTGTGATTATAGTTCAATACACCCAAGCCAAGCATTGCATTTGGAGATCAATGCACTTACAATGCATGGCAATTAGAGTTCAATTTTTTATAAAAAAAATAAATTTTTTTTTAAAAAAATTTCATTATTATTATTATATTTTTAAATAATTTGGAACCGAAACAACCGGAACCGGAACCGCCGGTTCCGGTTCCAAAATTGGGAACCGGAACCGGGCCCGTACATTCCGGTTCCAAAACCGCGGGCCCGGTCAACGGGCCGGGCCCAGGTTTGACCGGGCCGGTTCCGGGCGGTTTTCGCCAAAACCGCCCGTGGCCACCTCTAGTTAATACAAGGTCAACATGACTCCAAACCTTGAAAAATATTATGTATGCACATGTTCCGAAATTTTGGATCCTAAAACCTAATGTGCAATCTCTAATGCTCATTTTCGAACTTACCCAACTAAGCTAGTTCACGGGTCTGCACATAGGGATGAGTTTAAATTAATGGAAGAGTGGCTGGCACATGAAGATTTTTTGGGGTGCATGTGAAGATTTTAAGTTATTAAAAGAATGTGAAAAAAATTTTAGATATTCTAAAATTTTGGAAGATATCGCCATAACAATCAGAAAAAGAAGAGCTAACGAGTACTATAATGCTCTCCATTTAGTAAGTTAACATAGTGAATAATTACTTGGTAAAATTAGCCATGATGCTCTATATATTCTATGGAATCAATTGATCAGCTCAAAATTCCCTAATTACATGTGATTTTACCCGTTATTTGTGGGAATATGAACTTATTAAAGATTGAAACATCCAAATCATAGATTACGTCCAAGGTCATTCAATATATTTTGAGTACTATAGATAATTTTCTTTGACTAATTATTTTTCTAACAAATAAACTTCGAAATCTTATACTAAAATAAAATAGCTAAGTAACATCTATGGGGTATCATACACAATTTTATTAAGGGAACAAAGTGGATTATATCCCTGAAATTTCCCTCTCTAACTTGTTGATACTTGATTTTTAGCTCATTTTTCAAATTTTTCCAAAAATTATAAAACTAGCATTAGGAAACTTGGTCAAGCGTAGGAACCTAATCCTAAACCATACATAAATTTTTTACAATTTTTCTGAATTTTTCTCCAATTTCTTTTAACCAAAATAAGAGAGAAAATCAAGAAAAATAGCAAATGGAATCCAAAAATTCCATAAAAATAGTCATTAGTTTTTTTTAAATCTAATTTCATTCATACAGCATCAATTTTAGAAACTTTCAATTGGCAATGTGTTTTTCCGAAAATTGGGTAAGAAAGACCAAATTGAATAAAAAAGTTTAATCAAGTCATTTCTAGTCATTTCTAGGCTATAGTGTCTTCACAACAAATGATCGTGGAACCTTGAATTACATAATAATTGGTCCAATTGCATAATTTATTAAAGAAATAAAAAAACCCAAAAATCCAATTGAAAATTAGGGATTTTTAGCCCAAATTAGGGATCATTATCAATTTGAAATTGTCAAACCATGAAATCATCATTTCTAGGGTTAATTAGTCATGGGTAATCCAATTTTGACATCAATTTTGCTCAATTAGGTCATTTAAGTACTGGATTGAATAGAACCCTAGTGACCTAGATTCAAAAATTCAGGAATTTTTTGTTTAATTGCGACAAAAATTAGGGCAAATCTCATATTTTGATACAAAATGTGCCAAGGAATTCAATTTTGAGGTTCAATTTGAAAATTTGGGTCAGAATTGGGCTTAATTTGCGATTTTAGACCAACCCGAGTCTGTCGGGTCAGCCGAGTCAACCCAAGCCGACTTGGTTCGATCTCTTTCCTTACCCGACTCGCCAAGAATGTGGTAAAACCCAGAAAAATCAACTTGTGCCTACTTTTTTTACTGACTTAATCTAGCTAAATGATCACGTTTTAAACTCCGATTCTAGATGAAGAATCTCCGGCTAGCATCCGAGATTCAATCCAACCGATTCAAGATCGGTGAATACCAAACTTTAGGTGGGAAAATCTAGCTAGAAAAACTTAAGAAACATTATCAAATGCATAAGAGGTGCTCAGGAAAAATCCAAAGAGAGAAAGAGAGGGAAATCTAGAGAGAGAGAGAGAGAGAGAGAGAGAGAGAGAGATCCCTTGATCGAGTGATCAGCGCTGGTCGATTGAATGGTACCGGCAAATCGATCAACCGGGGAGGATCTCCTCCTCAAGAGACCAGCGCAAATCTAATCTCAAAGCTCAGAAAACTGACCTCGGCTGGCATGATCAAAGCTACTCCGGTGAAACCAAAGCCACCGTCTTGCAGTTGAGGTGACAAGGAAGGGCATGACAGTTGCCGTTCGGTTCGGAAATTCAGAATTAAGATCAAATGAAAAAGGTAAAGTCAGCTCGTACCCACGATTTAGCAAACATTCCAGATTGTGCGTTTGAGCTTTACCGTGCTTAATCGTATATTTTTTTATTTTATGATTTTGAGTTTCTGGATGTTCAAAAGCTAATTATGATCACAAGTTTCATTGATTGATTGCAAAATCTAGCTTGAAAATTCATTTGACCGAGTCGACCATGATTGTTGAACCGCGTCGGAAATCGAAGACCTTCACTGGAGTGCCAAAATGACTTAGGCTATCCAAGTCAGATATTCCCAACCTTTGTTTGATGTTTTGAATATTGTTTTGGATCGATTTAAACAGCTAGGGCGTTTTGTAGGTTGATCTGTACAAGATATTGGGTTGATTAAGTTAGTGATGGTTTAGGATATTTTGATCGATTTTTCACCGGCCAACGATGGTCCAGCGGCGAAACAATAAGTTGATGCTGATAGGAGGTGACATGAACTATACACAAAACTAATTGAAATGGTAAAAAGGTCGTCGGATGTTCACCGTTGGTTAGCTCAAACCGACGGTCTCGATAATGATTAAACCCAGATCATGCTCGCCAGGTGCTCGGTGAAATGCCGAAGAGAAAAAAGTAGAAACGGCGCTGTTTCAACCTTGTACCCACCGGAGTGCTGGCCGATGTCGCTGCCGGCCGGTCCGGTCCGATTCAACCTTCAACGGGAAAAATTTTAAAACATAATAATAATAAAATAACTAAATAAAATCTATAAAATTCCTAAAAAAGGTAGAAAATGTAGAAAATTTCTAAAAAAAACTTGAAAATTCAATAAAAATTTCAGAAAATTCAAAAATTTTTCAAAAATTCAGAAAACTTAATACAAATTGAAAATTTCTGAAAAATTCATAAAAATTCAAAAATTTGCAAAAAAAAAATCCAAAAAAATGTGAAAAATACAAAAAAATACAAAAAAAATTCAAAAATCCAAAAATCCATAAAAAATTTCAAAAATCAAAAAAAATTTCAGAAAATAAAAAAATTAACTCTCTGGAAGGATAATTCTCAGAAATATTTTTTCAAAAAAAAATCAAAAATTTCAAAAACTCACATAATGACTCAAAAACATTGTGGCCAACCTTTGCAAGTAAAATCAAGATTTTTATAAGTGTCTAAAGGACATTTTTGAAGACCTTTCAATTTAGGGGTTAAAAAGGTCACAACCCCTAAAAAAATCCTAATTCCCTAAATCAACACAAATCATTGAATGAATAAGCCTTTAGGGCTTTACTAGGGTTTAGGTATTTTGAATTGATTTTCATTTTAGAGACAAATTAGGATTGTGCTGTTGATTGCAATTGACTATGCTACTTATATTGATTGATTGAGTTCCCACGATTAGAATGGTTAGAATTAGTGGATAAATATCGAAAATTCGTGTAACACGTTAGACACATCATATCATTTTAGGTATCGAAAGGGCGTTAGGGATCTTGATTTAGGATCATTAGCATAACCAAGTCCTCATATTCAGAATCTTTGGTTCACAGAAACGTGATATTTCTCCCGTACCTAATTAGGTTTCTAGTCAACCTACCAATAATAGCTAGTGGCGACTCCAAATCAAAAACATAGATTGAATAGAAAGATAAAAATTACAACCTGCTATCATGAGAGGTATGGTCTGGGAGAGACCCCCATTTGTTTAGTGATGGGATGTCTATAGGACGTCTGGGCGAAATATCCGTATCGGACCTTAGTAGCCCATTCAGGGACAGTTTCTCCATTCGTGATAAATGAAAGTACTTCCTTAGTGTGCCCGAAAAGGCGCGGTACGACAGGCTTGGCGACTCCACTAGGGAAATTAGATTTCTAAGTGGACTTAGGCCTAGATAAAACGATATGCATGTGTTTTGTGCTCGCAAAAGGATCCTAGGTACGTCCCATTAATGATTGTGTTAAATGGTTTTGTAGGTGGGAGGTATAAGGAGTGTTGTTTTTGCTAACCCTTGCTTTGCAGGATGGTATTGGGATTGAATATGATTTGATTGAATTTTTGAAGTGCTATTTGGTTATTAATTGCTATGCATGTCTTTAAATTATTTTAGCACTACACCATTCGCACACACCACTCGTGGCCCAACCCCAGTTATATTTAGGATTACCCTTAAGAGGTACGTGTTTAGGTGAAACTATGAGCCAATTGCTCATGGGATTGTTTAAATGCAATACCGATCATCAAAATGGAATAATATTTCATTACTTTAGGATGATTACTTATTGGAATGGAATCCCTTGTCCATTAAGGTGGTGACCTCGAGCCTTTAGCATATCCTCCCCTTTTAGGCGTCAAAACCTCACTTATTGCATATGCTTGCCTTTGTGGTTGGTATACCTAAAACCAAACAAAAATGCTCCGGTAAGTAAGTATCATTCCATTCATTTCACTTTCAATTATGCAAGTTAGTTAGCACGATTTAAAAAAAAAATATGTCTAAATGACAACCAATGATTGATTTAGATGCCCTTTTATACTAGAATGAATTATTAGGTTAATATGCTCCATTTGGCATGGAATATATAGGTCCATGGTGAATTTTCAATGTAATTCAAGTGACGATGTGCTCAAAATGTGACATGTGCAATTCAATGAGTCGAGTGTTCATTTTGATGTATTCGAAGTTGTAAACCATATGTTAGGCCTTTATGGTCTAAATGGAGCATGACAAAAGGGCATTTATATCAAACACTAGTTTCATTTCCCATTCTCAATTATATGCTCTTTTAAGGCATGAATGGACCTAATTTGACATTTATACTACTTTTTAAGCATGCAAATGTACTTTACATCCATTTTACCTTAAAATGGACATATAATTGAAATGGAGGCATAGAAATTGATTCGTAATCCATGGTGAATAATAATGAATTTTTCTTTGCATGATTAGACACAAATGGGAAAGCTAGACATCTAAGTAAGTCCTATTCCTCATAAGGAGTTCATTGCTTGGTGGAAGGATATGTTTAAGGACAACCAAATCTATGTCCAAGAAAGGCTTGGATATCTTCTCGAGCTAATGCATGTAGAACATCAAGTTAGCTTAGTTCAAGCTTTAGCCCATTTTTGGAGAGTTTCTACTGCAACCTTCCAGTTTGGAGAACATGAATTGGTACCAACCTTAGAAGAGTATCAAGCCACCATTGGCATCAACTCTAAGCCTAGAATTGTAGTGCCACCCGTTGGACTTAGTTCTGTAAACATTCTAGCTGAATTCCTTAATCTCAAAACTTCCAAAATTGAAAAGCTAATCAAATCAAACACAGGTAAATTTCCATTATCTTTCTTAATAGCCAACTTTTTTAAAACTTCTTAGGGAAATGGGAAATACTTCAGCTCAAGTATTCATTCTAACCTTATTTAGCTTCATTTTATTCCCTGTGCCTAGAACGGGATTAGATCCTTTAGTTGTCGTGATTGCGAGACAAACATGTCTCAAGTGGGACTTCTAAAATATGTTTCTTGCCCAGACTATTATTTCCCTAAACACGTACCAAAATTATGGAAAGGGTGTCTTTCAAGCTTCTACTGGTCTTCTTTCACTATGGTTTATCTCACACATTAGACCATGGTGTCATTTCATGAACATTCGTGAAATTTGTTCAGCAACAAATCCGATAGAGCGATACATTCACCTTCAAAACAAATTACCTAAGCAATCTTTCTTAGATTTGGCCAATTTCATTCGTGCTCTAACTCCAGATCAAATCCAATGGCGAATTAATTGGCCAAAGATTGACAAGGAAAGGATTACAAGCCAAGACAGAAATATGGTACCACTACTTAGATTGAATGGAGGAGTTGCATATTGCCCCCTAAGGGTTGTCAAACAATTCAGGATGCTTCAACAAGTCCCACCAACATGGAATCCCGAAGAGTTTGCCTTTGACATCCTAGGTGGAATTATACCCAAAGAGGAAAAGAATAGCCTTCAAATCAAGATCCACAAAATCATTCTATCTTTAGATAACTCAGCTGAACAAGTAATTAAATGGCCTAAAAGCTTGGAAGATGATATGAAGAGTTACATGGCATCCAAAAATATATCAAATGGATAGAAAGCAAGCATCCAATTGATGTAGAGCCGTATGTCTCATTAAGTGTTGTATCAGATCCTAAAGAAGAGTATGTTCTAGAATATAGTGTTCCAAACACACCTGGAGTGGACCTCTATGTCCCTGAAGAAGTCGTGATCGATGTTGATGAATGAGAATCTCGCATTAAGGAATGGGAGGAATACCAAAAAGCGGAAGCTACCTTAGCTAGCAAGAAGCCTATAATTGGATGATTTAGATTCCCATTTGAGTTTAAGATCATGACGTTAAACAATTTCAAGTTTTATATGCAATGATGAATTGATCACTTTCTAAATGTGTATGGTTAAGTTCAAAACATGATTTCAAAACGTAAAAAAAATCACCATGGATTACAATTCTTTGAATTGTGTGATTACTTGAGAGAGACATTGATAAGAAGTTTTATACAAGGCTAAAACTTATATGAAAGTTCTTATCCTTATTAATCACAAGAAAAACCATACAATTGAAAAATGTAGGTCTTCATAATTGTTTCGTCATGCTAACACCTTGTCTTTTCATAAAGCAGGTAGCATAGCAACGAAAGAAAGAAGAACCTGGATCCGAACTCGTTAGCAGACTAAAATTGCAGAAAAAGAAACTCGTACTTGACTAGCTAAAGTCGAGAATCAAATGACCTAAATGGCCGCTATGATGGTGGAAATGAAAGCTTTCATCACTGCTTCCAAAGGATCTTATCCCACCATTCCTAATACTGGAACTTCAAATGCTACAGAAGCTCCTATCGATGAACCAGTTAGAAGTAAAGAACTAGTCCAAGAGAATCCTCCAAAAGCTACCCTTGAAGTAGTAAATTTGGAAGAACATGATGTAGCCAAGAAGACATCCAAAGTGAAGAATGAAGCAGAGTCCAAAAGATTGTCCAAAATTGAAGAATGTTTGATAAGTCAGGGATATGAACTTCAAAGATTCGATAAACTCTCGACGTATGCAAATGTAGTTGTTCCGAAAAATTACAAGGAACCAGAATTTGTGAGTAAATATGATGGAACTAGCTATCCCAAAAGCCATTTGAAGTATTATCTCCCCAAAATGACGAGGTATTAAGACATCACGTCACTTCTCATTAGCACGTTTCAAGATAGCTTGAGAGGAGCGGCCTTGGCATAGTACATTGCACTTGATATAGAAGATTTCACAAAATGGGATCATTTGGCTGGAGAATTCCTCCGCCAATATAAATTCAATGTTGAAGTATTCCTAACTAGAGAGAATCTCGTCAAAATGGAGAAACGAAAGAATGAAGAGTTTCGAACTTATGTTCAAATATGGAAAACTATTGCTTCACAAGTAAAACTTGTCATAAGCAAGGATGAGCTTATTGAGCTCTTTTTAAAATCATTGCCAATTGAATATTACGACAAGTTATAAGTATCAAGCTATCAAACATTTACCATGCTGGTAAAAGTGGGTGAAAGGATCGAGGGGGGATCGAAAGAGAAGAAAGTCCAAGAAACAACAACACAGAGGCCTTATCCTAGGAGGAAAGACATATCACGTTCGTGAGGTAGCTATGGTGTCTAGCCCAAACATTCATCGGACGCCATTTCCAAAGCAATCCAACATCGCCTGGAAGAACCCAAGGCAGTTTGAGCCAAAGAAAAAGCCTGTAAGGCAATTCACACCTTTGCCGCAACCCTTATCAAAGCTATTACCGATACTTCTAGAAAGACATTTGGTGGCAAAAGAGGTGCCAAGAGACAATTCTGCATAGTTTCATTGGTATGATGAATCAAAAACTTGTGCGTACCACATGGCAGAAATGGGACATAACTTAGATAATTGTCCTACTCTAAAATACATGGTTCAGCAGCTCATTGACAATAAGATATTTAACTTCTAAGAGTCCAAACCAAACGTACATCAGAATACTCTTCCTAAGCACAACGCGGTAAACATGATCCGGGTTGAAGAAAAAATAATTAGGTCTAACGATGAAGATGAATATGAAGCCAAGCTGAAAGCTTCTCGACTAGAGGATGTCCGTTTTCATCATAAAACATTTCTAAAAGGTGAAATTATAGGCAACTTGGGAGAAAACTCTAGTAAGTATAACTTCTAAGTGAAATATATCCCACCACCATGGGCATTCAAGAATGAAGTAATTGTGCGTGATGGTTGGGGCGGTATGGATGATGAGTTGAATCGTGAGAATGAAATTCCGTTCGAAAAAGAAACGGATCGATATGAAAAAGAGAAGGAAAGGATCCGTCCGAGTGAAAAGCGTTTTACCCAAGAATCACTCAAGTAGGGTGAAACTGTGGACCTACTTGGTCAGGATAGTGGCAAACATAACTATCGCGTTAAATACACCCAATCTCCATGGGCATTTAAAAATGAAGTTATCATGCCTGACAGATGGGGCGGCATGGACAAGGTTTCAATTAACAAACTAAGTCTCGAGGAAAATGAAGATTGATAGGAGAAAAAGAATTGCCGAGGGCATAGGCGGTTTATTCGCAAAGCATGGAAACAATGCGAAGTTGTGGACTTCTTGGGTCAAGATAGTGGTCGACATAATTACCGTGTCAAATATACACCCCCTCCTTGGGCTCTTAAGAACGAAACGATTACACCTAATGGTTAGGGTGAAATAGATGCTAATGAAGCCAATAGAAGCATAGTGTCCATGGTCACACCATTTCTATTCAAATTTGATGAAGTGGATAAATATGAGGAAGGAAAAGGTTATGTTGAACCAATTACCATTCAACTTCCAATTGATCAGCTAATGATCGAGGAAAATGAGACATAGCCTGTGATCATTACTTTGCTTCCAAAAGAAAAGTTTGACATTAAGTGCGTGTCCTGGGATTACGCACCTAAAGAAATTGATGCCATAACTTGATAGAGAAGGTGTTATGTCCCGAAAGAAAGTGCTCATGAAAAGAAAAGAGTAACCGAGGAAGATGTGAAACAGTTACTGTCAATCATGAAGATAAGCGAGCATGAAGTAATTGAACAACTAAGAAAGATATCGGCACAAATTTCCTTGCTAGGTCTCTTTAAAACCTCAAGAGAGTCATAAAATGGTGATTATGAAACTTCTTAATGAAGCACATGTTCCGGAGACAATTAATGAAGTGCAGTTGTAGGATTTCATTGGCATTATTCTTTTGAAAGATCTTCTCTGATGAGGATTTCCCGATGGACGGACGTTCACACAATAAGGCCCTATACATTGTCGTCAAATGACGAGGCAAAGAAGTATCATGTGTCTTAATTGATAATGGATTTGCACTTAACTCGTATCCTCTGAGCACACTGCATCCCTTGGGGATCAGTGAAGAGTTCATTAAACCCTCTAAGGTAACTATGCGTTCGTTTGACAGAATGAAGAAAGATGTCGTTGGCGATATCGAGCTTGAAGTGAATATTGGCCCTGTGCCCTTCCTAATTGATTTTCAAGTAGTGGATATTCTGAGAACTTTCAACTTAGTGTTGGGAAGGCCTTGGATTCATATGGCCGATGCTGTCCCTTTAAGTCTTCATGAGAAGGTTAGACTCGTTATTACTAGCAAAATGATCACTGTACATGGAGAGACAGATTTCATCACTTATAAGAAAAGTGCAATGCCCTATATTGAACCTGAGATGAAAGAGGAACCGAGCTATCATTCCTTCGAAATGATTTTAATGGTGTAAATACCCACCGGAAGTATCATAAAGTTCCCAGAACTCTCAACATCATCTATTATGTTAGGGAAGGTGTTATGCCAATATGGATTCACTCCTGATGACGGACTTGGATCAAAAGCCCAAGAGATCAAGGAACCTATTATCCTACTTGCCACAAAGAAGAGACATGGAGTAGGTTATGTCATAGAGAGCTCTAATAATCACCATGGAGGTCAAGACTGAGTTCAAAAGAACCATGAAGGCTATGGAAGCCGAGGTGATCGTGTTATTAATCCGTCAATATGAAAAAGTAAAACTAAGGAGCTTTCTTATTATCAAATTCATATCAAGGAAACTTTTCCTGAACCCTCCAAGCTGCTTCAAAAGGAGGATTTATGCACAAAGGAAGAATCTATTTTACTTGGCTTGTTTGAGGAGGATGTTATTAACGTCATCATAATCGAAGCAGAAAATATCTATGCACTGGATTAGGAAGATTCTCTCAAGCTTTTACCTGTTTGTTGTCTTTTCCATTGCATTGTTGCTTTTGTAGTTTCTAGTTTCATACTAGTTCTATTTGCAATTTCAAATTTAGTTGCAATTTCCATTCCTATTTATGTAGCTATAATCACATTTTTCAATTCAATAAATGTGTTCAATGTTTTGTTAAGGACATATAGAAGTAAAACTAAACCTATCATGAAAATTGTCCTCACTCGTGAGGCTTAAGGCTTTGGATTTCTATATTGCTCCTGGTTGAAAAAATGATTTTAACAGTAAGGAAGTCCAAGGATATGAGGACTAGCTCCATCTTTCTATTCTTTTAAAATGGATTTCAAAATGAATTTCCAAAAAGACTTTTTATAAAACCTCATGCATTGTTATGCTTCATATGCGATTACTAATCATGTATATTGCATGTCAGGCATGAGCATTTACATATTCATAATAGGTTCTTATGTGACCCAAATCCTTCAGAAGAAATCACTTGTGATATGGAAGAGGGTAACGAGGATGAAGAATGGGTCAAAAAGGAATGGATTTTTCATGAAGAATCAAAGTCACTTACATTAGAGAAAACAGTTACCATCAATCTTGGTGATAAGAAGAACTCCAAAGAAGTTAACATCGGAGAAAGTCTTTCTTCTGCAGAAGCAAAGAGAATTATTATTTTACTTAGAGAATATCAAGATATATTCACACGGTCCTACGCTGACATGCCAAGCCTTGATCTGAATATAGTTGAATATGCTTTACCAATCGATCCAAGTATCCCTCCGAAGAAACAGAAACTTCATCGTACCAATCCGGAATTGGCAAAGAAAATAGAAGAGGAAGTGATGAAATTGCTTAAAGTTGAATTCATCAAAGTAGTATCATATCCAGAATGGGTTACTAACATAATTCCCGTATTGAAGAAAGATGGGCAGGTATGGGTTTGCGTTGATTATCATGACCTAAATAAAGCAAACTCCAATAATAATTTTTCACTTCCACACATCGATATACTAGTGGATACTACTGCTGGATTTGAAATGCTTTCATTTATGGATGGCTTTTCTGGATATAATCAAATTCTCATAAAGAAAGAGGACAAGGTTAAAACATCCTTCATTACACCATGGGGCACATATCATTACAAAGTGATGCCTTTCGGTTTAAAAAATGTCGGTGCCACGTATCAAAGGGCAATAGTTTCTTTGTTTCATGATATGATGTATAGAGAAATTGAAGTATATGTAGATGACATGATTGCAAAATCTAGACAAAGAGAAAATCATGTTGAAGTGCTCAGAAATTGTTCAAAAGACTCAAAAAAATACAAGTTGAGGTTAAACCCCCCAACAAATGTGTATTTGGGACAAAATCTGATAAGTTGCTAGGATTTGTGATCAATAACGGAGACATCGAAATAGACCCCTTAAAGATCAAGGCAATATATAATTTTAAGACTCCTTTCATAGTAAAAGAGGTGAGAAGTTTATTGGGACGATAAAATTACATTACCCGATTTATCTATTAGCTTTTTGAAACTGCAAAGCCATTCTTCAAACTGCTGAAGAAAAATGCTAAAATGAAATAGGACACAGAATGTCAACAAGTCTTTGACAAGATCCTAGAATATCTGGTATGTCTACCAGTCTTTGTACCACCAATCCCTGAAATTTCACTGATCTTATACCTAACAATTCACCAAAAGTCATTAGGAACGGTGTTTGTCTAAAGAAGATCAAATAATGGTAAGGAGTGAGTCATTTATTATCTGAGCAAGAAGTTTACAATATCAAAGACGAATTACCTAGTAGTTGAAAAGACACGTGTTGCGTTGATATAGATGTTGCACAAACTAAGGTAATATACCCTTCAACATCAAATCTTGCTAGTGACTAAAAATGACCCGATCAAATATTTACTTGAGAAATGCTCTTTGGTCGAAAAGTTAGCAAAGTGGCAAGTCTTGTTATCAGAATTTAATATCAGAAGTTCACCATAAAATCAGTCAAGGGACGAGCAATAGCGGACATGCTGGCAGAGAATTCTCAGAACACTATTAATCCTAAGGAGGAACGATTTGACAATCGTATGTTAACATTGGTTGATGATAAATGGACCATATATTTCGATGATGTAACCAATTTATCTGGATCAGGAATTGGGGTAGAATTGATTTCCCCAGAAGGCAAAACTGACATTTCCATGCACTAATAACATTGCTGAGTATGAAGCATATATTCTTGTCTTACAATTAGCCCTCTCAATGAAGGTAAAGAGATTGCAAGTATATGGAGATTCAATACTCATAATATCATAAACAACTAGTGAGCGGCAAACTCGAGATACCAAGTTAATATCCTATCACAAATACTTAGAAGGAATGGTGGAGGAATTTGAAGAAATAACATTTGATTATCTTTCAAGAGCTCGGAATTATTTCATAGATACTCTTGCAACTTTGTCATCTATACTGCAAGCTGAAGATAGTATAGATGTAAAACCATTGAGAATTGACATTCTTGAACAACCAACCCCTTGCATGGTGATTCAATCTGAGTTTGATAATGAACTGTGGTTCCATGACATTAAGAAGTATCTCCAAACTGGAGAATTTCCTGAAAGAAGCCAACCTGGCAACAGAAAGTTTATAAAGAAGATGGCCACCAAATTCTTCCTCAGCAGTCAAACTTTACAAGAAATCATTTGATTCAGTCCTATTAAAATGTGGATATTAAAGAAGTTGAACAGATCATGAAAGAAATCCATGAAGACGAATGCGGGCGACACATGAATGGACATCTCCTAGCCCAAAAGATCATGAGGTTGGGATACTGTTAGATGATAATGGAAACAGATTGCATCTAATATATGAGATGTTGTTATCAATATCAAGTTTACGAAGACAGAATCAATGCATCGTCGAATGAGCTGTATCAAATGTCAAGAGCTATGGCCATTCTCGATGTGGGGGATCGATATGATTGGCCCAATCAACCCCAAGGCCTCAAATGGATATCACTTCATCTTTGATGCAATTGATTATTTTATCAAGTGGATTGAAGCAAATTCTTACATAAATGTCACTGCCAAGAACGTCGCAAAATTCATTAGGCGAGACATCATTGCCATATATGGAGTTCCAGGAGTAATTATTACTAACAACGGCTCAAATCTAAATAACAAGATTGTGGATGATTTACTTGAACATTTTCATGTTCGACATTTGAACTCGTTCTCATATCGTCACAAATGAATGGAGCGGTGGAAGCAGTAAACAAGAACATTAAGAAGATATTATCCAAGATAACTAAGAATTATCTTGACTGGCATGAAAAGTTGCCATATGCTGTCACGCCTCAAACCTTACGACGCGCGATCATCCCTCCAAGGTCGATTACAAGTGCGACGTCCCAGGACGCGTCGTCGACCCAACGCCCAAACGACAGAGAACGATGCACAAGCGGAAGCAAACAAACACTCGCACAAAGTAAAACCGCATGACCAAGAATAGCAGTAATAACATAAATATAATTTGCACTAATAACAGGGATTTACAATGTCTATTACAACAGAATAAACATATAAAAGCCGAAACGAGTCAATAGCCACCAACGTAAGAAGGGGGTACGTGGCTTGGCAGTTAAGCACTATATCTAGCCGGGCTCCTCCCAAAACGCATTGGTACGCCTACCATCCTCAAGGCTGGATGTCTGAAAAGTGGGATTTCAACAACAGTGAGAATAAATCTCAGTGAGTAGGCTCCCTAAACCTAAAATAGGCTAACATGCACCTCCTGACGAGTACTAAGCAACACACCAAACAAATCATAATTGACTTAGGCCCTCGGACCCAAATCCAAAACTCACCTTTCCCTGCAAGTTAGGCACTTACAGTTCAAGAATAAACATAGGACCCAGTCGCAGCACATGTACACATCATTGGTCATAACGCATGCCATGCTTATGCTCGTGCTCATACGCGTGCTCACGCCTCATTAATGCATTTCCGCACGCTTGCATTCTAGCACACTTGCCATTTATCAATTTCTCCTCCGACCCGCGTTAAACGCATCAGGTCCATCACTTCAAGATCGATCTCCGGCCCGCGTAAAACGCATCAGGCTCATGACACATAACTCGCGTAAAACGCATGAGGTTGGTCATCTTCCGGTATTTCGAGCATCGTCCCTCATAACACGCCTCAAGACGGGTTCGCTACCTCGCGTAAAACGCATCAGAGCTTTATGTGATCACATATTCACAATCACCAATTATTATCTGAATCCCGCGTAAAACGCATCAGGGCATTTTAGGTGATCACATGCTCATGTCATTCGTGCACACTCATATATGCATATGCCATGCCAATGTTTGAGATGCACACTCATGGCCATGAAATTCACACTTGGGCACTCACAAATTTCGAATTGAACAATCAATTGCGCAACGCCACATATTCAACTTACCACGCAATAAGCTCAATCCACATTTCAATATGCCCAACCAATATACTAGTATGACCATGAAAGCAATTCAAGGCACTCTTGCACAGCACATAAATCACACATATAATTCGCACAACTTGATCAACATGAATTCACGCACCCGAGGCCTGCCAAGTTACTCTACTCTTAGTTACACTATGCACATAGCACTACGTCACGGAATTGATCACAACCAAGTACAAATCAGCCACTTAATCCGCCAATCTAAACATTCCAGATAATTACGCAATTAAACCTCAAATTGACCGCACCTTGTCCGATTAAATCCCGATATGGCCAGCCACTAAACAGATTAATCTGGGCCTATAAATATCCTCAAATTACTTCACTTGGCTCCCCACAACATCATCCAAAACAGCTCCCATTAGAACAATGCGGGGCGCACACAAAACCCCACCATTAAGCTCGAACTTAATCGAACTCGGGTCCATTTTGACCCCAAAATTCCAGCCATCGCACAGCACCTTACGGGTCTCTAAACCTTAGTAAAATCGACACGATAAATCACCAAATCAGCCACGATAACAGCCACCGATCAGCCCATTCTAGGCCATCGTATCACATTTAAATCATCACCCTAAACTCCCAAATTCACCACATAATTAGCCACCACGAGGATCAAACAAGGCGCGCTCTATAATTCACAATTGAACCCGAATTAACCCGAACTCGAGCCGATTCAATCCAATATTTCCAGCCATTGCACTACCCAATATAAGCCTCTAAACCTCAATTAAAATTATCACACTAAGCCTCGAAACAGCCACAAGATCAGCCATCATATGGTCCACAAATTTCATCCGCCAAGTTCACAAATTCTATCCGAATCAAAGCGCCCAAGCTCAGCCGACCCACAGCACACTACGGGCCTCTAAATATCAATTAAATCCTCACACTAAGCCTCGAAATCAGCCACAATATCCGCCTCTAATAATTTCCACAATTTAACCCCTAAAACACCTTAATTACCCCTAAAACCCATCTAGAAATATAAATTAGCCTAATTAGGGTTTAGGGTTATACTCATCCAGTATCCTAAGCTCCAAATTGGGCTGAGCAAGTGCCAACGGCAGCTGGACAGCGGCGGTCCCGCCTCGGAACAGTGGCGGCGAGCGGCGGCTCCGGCGAACGGCGCGAGTGGCGGCGACGGTCTAAGCGATTCCACGGCCTAGAGAGGGAGAGAGGGACACGGCCAAAGAGAGAGAGAAGTGAGACGGCTGGATGGCTGGGCGAGGCGGTGGGTCCACGCCGGAACAGTCCCGATGGCGGCGGAGCTCCTCCGGCGAAGGGCCTCCCACGGCCAAAATGAAGAGAGGAAGAGAGGGGGAAGGGGGTTTACGGTTTGGAGAGGAAAGGGGGCTGCTGGCTGAGGTGAGAGGAATGGCGGCTCATGGTGGCGGCACCGGAGGCGACGACAGCAACGAGCCAAGCTCGTGCGCTTGGGAGAGGAGGAAGGCAGAGCCGGGCGGAGTTCCCGCGCGACGCGACGGCACGACGACGGTGCGAGAAGGAGGCGACGTCGGGCGGAGACGGAAGGCGGTCAAGCGTCGGTCGGACGGTACATGGTCGCTAGGCTGGTCGGGCAAAACAGGAGCAGGAGAAAGAAGCCAGAAGCAGTCACGGCGTTGGGGGGAAAGGATGGGAAGGAAGAGAAGAAAGAAAAAGAAGAAAAGGAGAAAAAGAAAAAGAAAAGGAAGAGAGAGAGAGAGTTGGTAGGGGAGTAGGTGGTCAGGTCAGACATAAAGGGGAGAGAGAGAGAGAGAGAGAGAGAGAGAGAGAGAGGAAATAAAAATATAAACATTCAAATATTAATCGCGATCCGAAGGTCCAAATTCAAAATCGAAAACGATCTACCATTCCAAAATAAACCTCGAATATAAAAAGGGACAAAGATCAAATTAATTATATCAAACTACAACGAGGAAGATCTACTAGTCCAAATTCGTATCCGGTCGAAAATTTACTTTTTCACTATTCCTGACAATCTCGATGTTGGCCACGATAATCTCAATACCGTCCAATTTATTTCGTCCCGAAACTCCCGAAAATCAACTGCCAAGTTCGGGGTCTAAATAACAGCAAAATTCAATGCAATTCTAGCAAAATCTCTATTTTAAAAACAAGAATCCGAGAGTGATCAGTTCCCGAGCGAGATTCTATTATAAACGCACTGACGAATTACACGTTTTATAAATCCCAAAAATGGGCCGAAATTCGGGATGTCACATATGCTCTAATGGCATACCAAACTTCAATTCGAACATCAACTGGATAACTCTATTTTCGTTAGTTTATGGAATGGAAGCGGTATTACCCATTATAGTGGAAATCCCTTCATTAAGGATATCATCTCAATTGAAGCTTTCAGAAGTTGAATGGATTCAGCAGAGATATGAACAACCCAACATGATTGATGAAAAGAGGCTAAAGGTTATATGTCATAGACAAGCCTATCAGAAAAGAATCGTCAAATCATTTAATTGAAAAGTGAAACCAAGGCATTTTAAGGTAGAAGATTTGGTAGTGAAGAAAGTCGTTCCCAATAATTCAGATCCTCACAAGAAATTCACTCCAAATTATGAAGGTCTATATGTTGTCAAGAAAGTTCTTTTTGGAGGAGTATTAATTCTTGTAGATATGGTTAGAACAAAATTGGCATATCTTGTAAATGCAAATCTAGTGAAGATATTCAACCCATGAAATGAAATGATTTTGGTCACTCTAGAACATGTGTATATCATGCATATCATGTATTTCATAAACATGTTTGTTCTTTTTTGGAGGAGTCTAAGATGATCACAGATCTCCAAAGCCCCAACGAAGTTAATAAAAGATAAAGGAAAGCACCGTTCCCAATTTACTTTCCTTAATGTCATCTTTTAATATGTTCTTCCTTTTTGTCATCTCTAGGGAGCTCAAAGATAGAAAGCAATGAAAAAAAAATCCCCAGTGGAATCAAAGTGGAAACATATGATAGAACTGACGGTAATCATTCCAATTGTTGTTAAGAATTGCTCAAATGAATTTTAACACTTGATTCCTAATTTTGTAGGACCTTCGTCAAGTCAAAAAGGAATTTCATCAAAATGATTAGATATTTGAAAAAACAATTTGAGTTTTAAAGAGTTTACTTTTTTTGGAAAGATGGAACTTCTTTTTCCCCAAGCGGATTAACGTGAAAGCTAAACAAAACAAAACAAATTGTTTCAAAGATCATCTGAAAGAGTTTCAATCGAAAAAAGTTTTGAAACATGCATTCTTCGAGCTACACTATGCGACAGAATTCCCTAAAAAAGATGATTTGACAAAAAGTTTTGAAAGATTTCAAAAAGCATTTGGATAAAATCTAATGGAAAAACTTTCAAATGATTAAAGGTAAGCCATATCCAAACACATCCCCTATACACTTGAGTGAAATGAAAGAATGAGTGCTAAAAGTGAGAAAAACCTCATCCTAAGGAGATAGGGCATGTTCGCAATGATTACATGGATTGAAATGATGAAATGCGATCATTTCACTATCTTAAACATATGATTATCCCTTACAAACCAAATTTGAGCTTAAACAGTGGATAAGTTTTTCAAAACAACCCTATTAAGAACCACTCCACATCGGGGCAAACTAGAAGGTTTATGGTCAACATTTATGGAGAAAAGATTGAGAAAGATTTTATTGGATACACTTGCGTCAATCTTTCTGTGATGACTTCAGTTGAAGTCATATAGAAGCTCACAACATCCCAAGAGGAAGAAGAGCATTTCATTTCTTATCCCTAAACACATTACCTTTTGCAAAGCCCGATTGAGCCTGAATATTAATTTCAGAATCCTAAATTGGTTATTATCTCTTCACACCAGAGTATGAGCATATGATCTACTTTGGATAAATAAAAAACGAAAGGCATGATACAGAGTCCTTAGAACTCAAAAAGGTCGAAAGCCAAAAGGTTTAGAAAATACAAAAGAATCAAGGGCATGAAAAAGCAGTGTGCTTGGTAAAAGTAAGGCCAAATGCCCGAGAAAAAGAAGAAAAGAAAATGAGAGTTTAAAAGAAAGCTCAAAATGATCAAAGATCACAATAAGCAAGTACTATAAAAAAGAGAAAAAAAAATATCATCATAAGTATTTATATGACTCTTATGATCATAAAAGAGAAAAGATCCCTAGCAGGCAAAAGGAAAAGGGGTGGTGATGCCAAGAAAATCACCAATTTTACAAAAACCCTGAATTCTAAAACAAATGATCCTTTTTTAGCCTACTCAATACCAACATTACAACCTCTCCATAAAAACTCTTCAGATTGAGATGTTGAGAGTGGAAACATGACTTTATGACAAGAAGTGATCGCTCAAAGGAGTGTGTGCAAAAATGTCTTATCTTGTTCTTGAGGTTATTAACTTGTAGACCTGAAGTGAGTCGAAAAAATATGATGAAATTCTTTTCTTGGCCTCAAAATGTCTATCCTTTGAATAGCCATTAACCAAGCCTACATTACAATCCCTTAAAAGATCCTATTGAATCAATCGGATTGTATACATTACAAACATCTCCGAGTACATGAGGATCGGTTAAGAGAGATGAATTGAGGGTCTCAAGATGATTCTCATTTCAATTAGTGAAGAAAAGACCAAATTCATATATTGAGATACATCCTTTCTAATGAAGGTCTTCCTAATGATTGTTTCAAGCATCTCTTAAAAGATTGCAAGCAATTTGCTCAAATACTTCCTTAGAAAGGAAATTTGATTGTGTGAATACAATGGCATAAAGAATGCATGTTTCCAAATCCACATTTCAAATAGTTTTTGATCAACTAAAAATCAAGTTTTTAGACAATTAGTAGTAAACTTAAAAACACATTTCAAATAGTTTTTGATCAACTCAAAACCAAGTTTTCAAACAATCAGTGGTAAACTTAAAACCACGTTTTAATAGTTTTTGGTCAACTAAAAACCATACAAAGGTTAGTGGAACCTTAAAACGGTATTTTTCATGGTTAATCTAATAGCATAAGGTACTCATTGTTCGAGCCTTTTTCAAGTCCTGATGGCGAACAGTCACCGGGCAAATCATCAAATCCTCAAGCGTGGAGCCCTAGGTACTTATTGTTTGAAGCCTTTTTCAAGTCCTATTGGCGAAAAGTCACCAAGCAAATCATTAAATCCTCGAGTAAAGAGCCCTAGATACTTATTATTTGAAGCTTTTTTTAAGTCTTGCAGGCAAGGAGTTACTAGGCAAATCATCAAATCCTCGAGCGAGGAGCCCCATATACTTATTGTTTGAAATCTTTTTAAGTCCTACTAGCGAGGAATCATTAGGCAATTTCCAAGTCCTACTGGTGAGGAGCCACTAGGCAAATTCCCCAATCCCATTGGCGAGGAGTCACTAGGTAAATTTCCAAGTCCTACTAGCGAGGAACCACTTGGAAAATTTCCAAGTCTTACTGACGAAGAGTCACTAGACAAATCTTTTGAAGTCCTACTAACAAGGAGTCACTAGGTAAATTTCTAAGTCCTACTAGCGAGGAGTCACTAGGCAAATCTTAAGTCATACTGACGAGGAACTACCAGGCAAATCCTAAGTCCTACTGGTGAAGAGCCGCTAGGCAAATCCTAAGTCCTATTGACGAGGAGCCACTACGTAAATCCTGAGTCCTACTGACGAGGAGCCACTAGGCAAATCGTAAGTCCTACTGACGACAAGCCACTAGGTAAATCTTAAGTCCTTTTGGCGAGGAGCCACAAAGCAATTACTAAGTCTCACTGGCGATGAGCCATTAGGCAAACCACCAAATTCTTTAGCGATGAGCCCTAGGTACTCATGGTTCATGGGTATGTCCTTAAACCATGAGATCATAATTGAATTCATCATAATCATCACCATCACTATCATTAATTCACACTTTGGACATAATCAACAAGGAAATGCTCGCAAACAGATAAGTTTCTCTTTCCCTCAATCATTAAGAACCTCTCAGATGCATTTAAAAGAGAAAAATTTGGGTTGAATCATGAATTTCAAGCAAGATTCCTAATCAGTTATTGTGAAATTTCCATTTGTTTTGTCCATAAAGTCGACTAAAAGTTCAGATGTCACCTTGTCTTTGAGATTAACCTCTAACGAGTTCAATTTCAAAATGGGGCAACTGTTGACACCTGATTTTTAGCTCATTTTTCAAATTTTTCCAAAAATCATAAAACTAGGATTAGGAACCTTGGCCAAGCATAGGAACCTATTCCTAAACCAAAAATAAAATTTTTAGAATTTTTCTTTAATTTCTTTTAACCAAAATAAGAGAGAAAATCAAGAAAAATAGCAAATGGAATCAAAAAATTCCATAAAAATAATCATTAGTCTTATTTTAAATCCAATTTCATTAATATAGCATAAATTTTAGAAAATTTCAATTGGGAATGTGTTTTTACCCAAAATTGGGTAAAAACAAGCTCAAATTGAATAAAAAATTCAATTGAGTCATTTCTAGTCATTTTTAGGTTTTAGTATATTCTAAAACCTTGAATTACATAATGGTCAGTCCAATTGCATAATTTTCCAAAGAAATAAAAAAAATCCCAAAATCTAATTGAAAATTTGGGATTTTTAGCCCAAATTGGGGATCATTATCAATTCGAAATTGTTGAACCATGAGACCATTATTTTTAGGGTTAATCAATCACGGGTAATCCAATTTTAGCATCAATTTTGCTCAATCAGGTCATTTAAGTATCGTATTGAATAGAACCCTAGTGACTCGGATTTAAAAATTCGGGAATTTTTTGTTTAATTGTGACAAAAATGAGGGTAAATATCATATTTTGCTGCAAAATGTGCCAAGGAATTCAATTTCAAGGTTAAATATGAAAAATTGGGTCAAAATCAAGCTTAATTTGTGATTTTAGACCAACCCGAGTCAACCTGGTCGGCCGAGTCAACCCGGTCGGCCGAGTCAACCCGACCTAACCCAGGTCAGTCTCTTTCCTTACCCGACTCGCCCAAAACGTGATAACTCATAGAAAAATCAACTCGTGTCTGCCTCTTCGCTGACTTAATCCAGCTAAATGATCACGTTTTAAACTCCGATTCCAGCTAGAGAATCTCTGGCTAGCATCGGAGATTCAATCCAACCAATTTGAGGTCGGTAAATGACAAACTTTGGGCAGGAAAATCTAGCTAGAAAAACTGAAGAAACATTATCAAACTCATAAGAGGTGCTCGGGAAAAATCCAAAGAGAGAAGAGAGAGAGATAGAGAGAGAAAGAAAGGGAAATCCAGAGAAAGAGAGAGGAGTGGTGATCCCCTGATCAAGTGATCGACGCCGATCAATTGAACGGTGCCGGAAAATCGATCAAGTAGGGAGGATCTCCTCCAAAGGCGACCAATGCAAATCTAGTCACGAAGCTCTAAAAACTAACCTCGGCCGGCATGTCTAGAGCTACTCCGGCAAAACCAAAGCCACCATCTTGAAGTTCAAGTGACACAGAGAAGGGCTTGATAGTCACCATTCGGTTTGAAAATTCAAAATCAAGCTCAAACGAAGAAGGTAAAGTGAGCTCGTACGCACAGTTTACAAAAAATTCCAGATTGTGCGTTTAAGCTTTACCGTGCTTAATCATGTATTTTTTTTTTATGATTTTGAGTTTCTAGATGTTCAAAAGCTAATTTTGATCACAAGTTTCATTGATTGATTGCAAAATCTGGCTTTAAAATGCATTTGACCGAGTCGGCCATGGTTGTTGAACCTTGCTAGAAATTGGAGACCTTTGCCGGAGCGCCAAAATGACTTAGGCTATCCAAGTCAGTGATTCCCAACCTTTGTTTGATGTTTTGAATATTGTTTTGGATCGATTTACACGGCTAGGGCGTTTTGTAGGTTGATCTGTGTAAGAGATTGGGTTGATTAAATCAATGATGATTTAGAATATTTTGATTGGTTTTTCGCCGGCCAGCAATGGTCCGACGGCAAATCAGTAAGTTGAGGCTGATTGAAGGTGATATGAACTATACGCAGAATTAATCGAAATGGTAAAGGCTCACTGACGGTGAGCTCAAACTAGTGGTCTCGATAATGATCAAATCCAGATCATGCTCACCAAGTGTTCGGCAAAATGCTGAAGAGAAAAACAATGGAAACAACAACGTTTCGGCGCTGTGCCCGTTGGTGCTCTGGCCAATGCCGGTGCCGGCCGGTCCAACTTGGTCAGATCGGTCTGAACCGGTTTGATTTGGTTCAACCTCCGGTAGGAAAAATTTTAAAAAAATAAATAAATAAAATCTTGAAAATTCCTATAAAAAATAGAAAATTCAAAAAATTTCTTAAAAAATGAAAATTCAATAAAAATTTCAGAAAATTTAAAATTTTTTCATAAATTCAGAAAGCTTAATAAAAATTGGAAAATTTCTGAAAATTTCATAAAAATTCAAAAATTTTCAAAAAAAATCCAAAAAAATGAGAAAAATTCGGAAAAATACAAAAAAAATTCGAAAATCCAAAAATCCATAAAAAAGTTGCAAAATTTCAAAAATTTTCAGAAAATAAAAAAATTAACTCTTGGGAAGGATAATTCTCAGAAATATTTTTCCAAAAGAAAAATAAAAAATTTCAAAATCTCACAAAATGACTCAAAAACATTGTGGCCAATCTTTGCAAGTGAAATTAGAATTTTTAGAAGTGTCTAAATGACATTTTTGAAGACCTTTCAATTTAGGGGTTAAAATGGTCACAACCCCTAAAAAAACCCTAATTCCCCATATCAACACAAATCATTGAATGAATGAGCTTTAGGGCTTTACTAGGGTTTGGATGTTTTGAACTAATTTTCATTTTAGTGACAAATTAGGATTGTGCTATTTGATTGTAATTGACTGTGCTGCTTATATTGATTGATTGAGTTCTCATAATTAGAATAGTTAGAATTACTAGATAGACCTTGGAAATTTGTGTAACACGTTAGACACATCATATCGTTTTAGGTACCCAAAGGGTGTTAGGGATCTTGATTCGTGATCATTAACGTAACCAAGTCTCCGTATTCAGAATCTCTAGTTTGTAGAATCGTGGTATTTCTCCCGTACCCCGATTAAGTTTCTAGTCAATCTACCAATAATGACTAGTAGTAACTCCAAATCGAAAACATAGATTGAATAGAAAGATAAAAATTATAATCCGCTGTCACATGAGGTATGATTTGGGAGAGACCCCCCGTTTGTCTAATAATGGGACGTCTGGGCGAAATATCCGTATCAAACCTTAGTAGCCCATTCGGGGACAGTTTTCCTATTTATGATAAATGGAAGTACCTCCTTAGTGTGCCCAAAAAGGCGTGGCGTGACATAACTCTAACTATAGTAATCGAATCAAGATATCGAATTGTAAAAATGCCGTGAAATAATTACAATAAATTTGTTGCCATTATGTGCTGACAATTTTTGTCCATATCAGAAATACATTTTAAGAAATTCAAAAAATTCACATCCGTTTCCTCAACAAGAAAATCTTAATGATGAAAGGTTCTAACTCAGATTTGATTTCCATTAATGACTAAATATTAAAAAAATTACAATTTTTTACTTTCTCCCTCAATGATGCCTATAAAATGCACCATCGTCCTACACGCAAGATTCATTCGGGTGAATACTTACATCTGCAACAAAGTCGATTGATCGTGATGGAGAGGAGATAATCTAAGTTGGCTCCCGTGCTCATGCTCGTCTTCGTTTCAATGTGGGCAAGTCTGCCATATTCATTGGTCGTGATTGGCGAATGCAACATGAACAAGGATTGTGCCACCATCTGCGCCTCAGGCTGTGGACTTTGCATCAAAACCGAATGCAGTTGTTTCGACGGGATGCCGCCGGTTTGCAACAGCCGTTACCGCCTTTGAAGCATAAACACTCCTTGATGAAGCCATAGGAGAATATCTACTTTGGTTCATATATATGTCCTTATCATGAAATAAAACATCATCATACGAGGATATTTTAGTGAAATATTGCTCCTCTCTTTATTATATTAATGTACTTTTAGTTTGTGTAGAAATAATTGATCTGGTTAGCTTAATTTTTCAGCATGTATAACTAACATAACTTGTGAACTTTATTTGACGAAGCTGATGAGCAACTTGCAATGGGTTTGTTTCACGGTGAATCAATGATCATTTGCATCGCTTAGAAAATCAACATATTCGTTGATAATAAAAACATCTTGCATCATCTTACTTTTGCAATAGTACGAGCAAACAAATTTCAATTTTTAACGAAATAAACACAAGGATTTCCATTAGTGAAGGATTGTCGATGTCTGAATGTTCGAACATGAACTTCTTTGTTTGTCTTGTTTACTTGAACTTGATTGTTAGATGTAAGAAAACTACTAAAAACTAAAAAATGTGTAAAAAGAATTCCGATGGAGTCATTTGATTGATAATCGGCCTTCAATGCTATCATAAACTAAAAGAAATTTCTTTCCCAGTGTACAACACATTATTGCCGTAGTACTTCATACATGACATCACATTTGCATTTGTTAAATCTGCGCCCTTTGTTATAGGTGTGGCCGAACTGTGGCTAAACTATAACTGTGACGTAACTATATTGTAAAGTAATAAGATTGCAATACCTTAAAACTGGATGAAGTATGCCTTTATTCGCTAGAAGAAAAATAAATTATCGAGATATAAAAAGGGCATTAAAATATTTGTCTACATTATCCATCTCTCTCTCCATTTCTTTTAATTTTTAGACACATGAATGTGTGTATTTCCCTTATTATTCTATATCTACCTATCTATTATGCATTCTACGTAAATCTTAGTGATGTTTAGTTGTGTAATTGTACATATGAAATATTTTTCTGTAGTCACTCATATCGCAACTGTCATGGTAAAAATTAACTCGGCTTATTAATTAAGCAGGCTCAACCATTTGAGCCAAAATAATTATATCTTGTGAATATTGTTCAACTATGGATGCCCATGAGTGGATGCCCAAACTTCGGAGTCGAAATCCAATTTCCACACTATAAATGCTAGAGACCATATCTCCTTACAAAGGTATGACCCTTGTGACCTAACAACACTGACCATTTTTACTTTCTCAATCTTCTTACTTAAGAATCGGAGTGTACTCCTTTCTTTGTGATGAAATTTAATTATATTTCGTGTAACTTACTCATGTCATGAAGTAAGGTATATTAGTAAATTCAAACTACAAAATTGGATCTCTCATTATATTCTATTTTACATTTTAATTTCACTATAACTCATTAATTTTATTATGATAAACTATTTTGCTCAGTCCCAGTAAATAAATGTGGCCTTAGTTCCTTAGAAAAGCTCGTTGTCATTACTAATTTGGACATGTGTTTTTTCATTACTTAATTTAAGTGTATAACCGTGCTCTTTTTTTTGGCTTAGCTATTAGGTTGTGTCCGAGTCAGCTTTTGCACACTTGGACAAGTCCAACTCGCCCAACATCAATCTGGTGCATTCAAGTTTTCGCTCCTAGAATGCTGCCAATAAGGCTTGAACCCTAGACCATATGGAAATGGGCAAAGTCCCTTATGATGCGGGAACATCGGACTTTGTTGATTGATTCAAGTTGAAGTTATCGATTAAGTAGAAAAGTATCGATTCGGTGGATGAGTTATCGATTTCAAGTTTACCGATTGGTTAACGACATATTGAATTACAAGTTTATTGTCGATTTCGAGACTTCCTATCGATTACGTAATGACTAGAGGCTGTTCTCATTGATTTTTATCAATGTTTGGCGATCTCCTTCAATGCTCCCAAGGACGACGAACAAATTTAGAGTCCAAGTTTAATCATTTTACATTTGGTCAAAGGTATTTACTTTTAGTTTTATGAGTCTTAAGTATGTAGTAGGTTTCAAAAGTCAAAGATTAGGCTCTAGGTGTTCTAATACATTTTCTAGTTCGTAGGTCTTTGTTGTGTTTTCTAATTCCCATGTCATTGATTTTTAGTAGTTTCCGTGTCTTCAATGCTTAATCTATTTCCTATGTAAGAAGCCTCTATATAACGAGACGAATTATCAAATGTAAATAAAGTGGATTTTGAATATTGAGAATATATGAGATTTTGCTCCGTGTGAGCGAATATTTTTGGAGAGTGGATAACTCCTATTCCAGCATCAATATCCTTGGAAGGTGGAATCTTTCTTGGTGGTGAGCCAAAGAAGCACTGCATCCACAGTAGGTGACATTCTATAAGCCTTGGTAATGAGATTCTCCTATTTCGGAAGTCTTGTATCGACAGCTGGTGATTTTTTTATGGGCCTTGGCGGTGAACTTCATCAATCCCGATTATGATCCTTGGTTGATGGCGTGTCCCATATACCTTGATTTTGGTCGTATTTTATCATACTTCTATCCCTTCATCCATCGACATCCATTCCCATGCACTCTGAGTCCATTGATATCACTCAAAGCTACTCTCGCCCGCCCCCACAACCGCATCACCTTACCATATTAATCAACACCTTGTTGGTTATAACTGTGCTTTAAGAATAAGAGTAAGCATGTCTTAGTGTGCATTCTTGGGCATAGAATGGTACCAAAGCTTTATTTATATATTATGTTATATGTAAAATATAGGGATAGGGACGCCACAAGTGAGTGCCATAACTTTCTAATTGATCACGTGAGTGCCTTGATTTTTTAAAGAAGTCTCACTTGAGTGATATAAGTTTTCAATCAGATCACTTGAGTAGTATACTTCTTAAAAAGCATTCACCACAGATGTAATGCCACATCGAATTTTCGATACTTGCAGTGAATGCTGTTTGAAGGCACACCAAAGACCACATGACTAAATAAATTCTAGAAATTTTGGACTTACAATAATACAAAACACCTTGGACAGACCCACCCACAGGTGGCGCTCTTTGGGGGATCGGATCTTGGGTAGGTTCTCAAGCCGACCCGACCCGGATGGATACTGAAGAGACTGTTGGATCTGTAGTTGGAGGTGCCCGGTCGGACTCTGAAGTTAGAGGTTCTCCCGAAAAAGAGACTGTTTTAGGATTCCTTTTGGAAAGGCTTACTAGGGGTGAAAGCCTATAGTTAGGGCCAAGTGCCTCTAGATAACTGTCGAGCTTTGACAACTATGGTTAGAGATAAAGAGGGAATTTTTAGGGCTATAATGCACTTTGTTCCTTAAATATATTAGTCTATGAAACTGACAAAATAATACTTAACAATTTTATTTTAGTATAAGATTTCTAACTTTCTTTATTTGAAAATTAATTAATAGAAGAAAATTGTCTATGATACTGAAAAAAAAATTAAATTACCTTGGACGTAATCCATGATTTGGATTCTTCAATCTCTCGTAAGTTCATATTTGTGGGGTCAAATCCCATAATTTACGGGTGAAATCACAAACAAATTGTTATAATTAAAATTCTTCGCATTATTTATATATAAAAAAATCTTCATAATCTTTTGCCCAAAATAGAATCTTCGTCGTTCAGCCACTCTTCCCTTGATTTTACCTCCTCCTAGATAATAAGGGCGTCCAGGAAAACATGTGAACCTGTAAAACTAGCATAGTTGGGTAGTTTCCAAGGTAAATAGCACCCTGTATAAAATATATTTTTATGGAAATATACATTTACTTAATTTTTATGGGGTTAATACCATGAAAAAATCTAAACTTGTACACTGTAACAAATTTACCCCAAACTAATTTTTTGACTACCAAAAACCCCAAGCTGGTAAATTTGTGATAAATTTACCCTCCATTAATTTATATTAAATTGGATTAATACCACGAAAAATCACAAATTAGAACATCTTTGACAAATGGAGAACCTAATCCCATACCATCCACCTATCAACTGCCATAGGTTATCTAACTCAGCAAATCAATTGTAAAATTTAATGAAAACTAACGGAGGGTAAATTTATCACAAGTGTTTCAATTTGAGCTTTTTCATGGTATTAACCATTTTTTATGAATATTTTTTCCTTAATGAAATTTCACATATAAATGTAAGACAACCCTAACTAATCAACAAACTTTAACCCATTAAAAAAAGGGATAAATGCATTGAAAGTCCTAAAACTTGTCACGAAAGTGCAATTGAGTCTTAAAACTTACAAAAATGCAAATTAAGTCTTAAAACTTGTCAAATTGGTGCAAGTCCTTCCATTAACTCCGTCAAATTTGGCTAAAAAAAATGCTAATGTAGCTTTTTTAAATATTTTATCCCTCCTACCTGGAAATGACGTGGCTAAATTTGATTTTTAATACAAATTTTATTTAATTAAATATAAAAATAAGCTAAATTTAAAAAATAACGGTTGAGAAAGCCCTCGCCGTCGCCGCCCCACCATCGCCTTGCAAGGGCCGGCAATCCTCGCCAACGGCAGGCGAGGACCTACACTAGTATGTTGGAGCTACACGAAGGATTTTCAAAGTACATTGATTTTTCGTTAGTGCTTAAATTGTTGCTAGAGCTAATTGACGATACTCTAGGGTTTAACTTGGTGATTATAAGACAACAAGCGAATTTGTCACATGATATTTAATTTTTATGGTTGAAAAGAAGGTCTATCTAATTGTTCGTTGTATCATCTCTACTATATATCAATCAAATTCAATATATGATAACAGCTTCAAACTTTTACTCCAAAATTCTGTAAAAATGTTTGTCTTTTGTTAAGATGTACTATAAAATTGTGATATAGAAATGAATAAGATAGCAATTTAAATAGAAAAACTAGTTATCGCGTAAGCAATTTCATATAATTCTTAATTTTTTTTCCAAAATTGAATTTAAGTCTCTCTCATCAAGCAACCATCTCCCATACTAATTAACATCTTTAAAGTTCTTTCTCTCCAATTCAAACTATGTTCACAATGACACATTTATCCTAAATTTTTTTATAAAATCAAAAATCTCAAACTATATCCACTGTGACACATTTACCCTAAACTTTTTCTTGTAACATAAAAAACCCCAAACTTATACCTATGTGACACATTTACCCTCTGTCGAGGTTCCGTTAGATGATTTTTCAATCAAAACAAAGTTGTTTTTATTTTACTTAAACCGCGTGAGTGCCATCTCAATACTGTTTGCTTTTTTATATCCAATTAAATAGATTTTTAACGGTTATCATTAACAAAATTTTGACAAAGGATAAATGTGTTACATAAGTTTGGGATTTTTTGAGTCACGGAAAAAAGTTTAAGATAAATGTATCACAATATGCATAATTTAGGATTTTTTGTGACTTTTGCCCTTTCTTCTTTTATATTTTCACGATTCTGCTTGTGTTCTTTAGCTAGAATTTAGAAAACAGTTCCTTCTCAATCCGTTTCCAGACCATTCAATCATCCACTCATAGTCTATAGTTGCATCTATTGCCCCATCGAAAACATAAAAGACAGTTATTCGGCTTTCTCCATCAACAAATGTTGTGCTGACACTTGATCCCTAAACCGTGTGATGAACCTCAGCTTTCATTCATGTCTTCTTGATCTCTTCCTGTCTCTTTCCAACGTGACTCCATTCAACTCTAGTGGTGGTTGCCACACCTACCAGCACCGTCGAAACATTTATCTTTTCATTTATTTTTGTCTTTATAGTGGCAAGGTGGTCCAGCATTCCCATACATCGAACTATATGTCTACTTCCCTAATTCGATCAAATGCAGAACGTTCACTTCGAGATTGGGAGATTTGTAGAAGATTACTTTCTTCTGGCCCTCGAAATGCTTGATCGAGTCGGGGACTTGCTTTCTGAAGCGCATACCACTTGACAAACAAGCATATGCGATGGGTATAGACAGAACTTCAGTATGGCACATAGGCTGTGTAGATCTTTTTCCAAAAGACAAGTCTAAAATTTGCAAATTTACAAGATTATAACTGCTCATATCCACGGCGATGAAGATAACTTGTGTGAAAATGAATCTTAGGATAATTTACATCCGGAAGATTGACTCAACCGAAAAAGTTCGATAGGAGGTTGTAACCGCGTACGACCTGAGCCAATCCTAGACTGGAGGTTACCTAAGGTTATGGACCGATGTTCTGAGGTCACCTCTAGATTCAGCAGTTGACTGAGATCACGGCGGAGGAGGGAGGGGGAAGGGTGCTGCTGATGACGCGGCGGGGGTGAAAGGCAAGCGACGTTATGCAGAAGAGAAGAGAGAGGAAAGAGCAGATGTGATTGTGGACTGATGCGATAGGCTTAGCTAGCGTTAGGTTTTTATTGTTATAATTCATCTCTTTGGGTATTTTGTCATGCTAAAGGCAAGTAAGTAGCAATCAAAAGTCAAGGTACAGGATATTTCCTCCAATAGGGGATGAAACACGGCCCTCTCATAGATATCATTAGTTTGTGGAAATATTTACTGAATGTATGCACATGATATAGAGAACAATATTTGGCTCATACATCCGCTTGACTTATTTTATGAGTTCATCAAGTCACTTGCCTGGAGTCAGAACTAACAAATTTCACCTCCATTTACAATTTTGGCTTCATAGAAAGTGTCCCGTGGCTCCTCTTTAGCTGGACCCAAGTTTTTATCTAATCAAAATTCATTCTCTATCATTGTCGAAAGAAATCAGCATAGAGAGCAACCCTTACATAGATCAGTTCGTAATGAGACGGGATGTGGGTCCTGAAATCATTAAAAATTCATTAAAATGTATCGGGAGACACCAAAAGAGCATGTTAGTAGTAATAATTTATTTGCTCATCTAACTACACTCAATGAATGAGGCCTTGCATCTGATCATTTGCGTTTCTTTCAGTGCCGTGAATCTTTTTGGTTCCATGTCGGGTACAACGGCTTTGTCGCTAAGTGGAAGAGCGATATCGCTAAGTGGGAGAGCGATCTCGCTTTTCTTAGCTAAATCTACAGTCCTACCTTTATCTCTCCGGCCCTGAAATTCTGTTTAGTTGAGAAGATGGCTAAGTGTCACCATCAAGCCAAATAACATTGAAATGCGGGTTTTGGTGCTAAAAAGGGCATTACAACCCGGACCTCCAACATAGCATTCTGGCTTACAACCCCGCTCTCTTCAGATTGCAGTTCATCCACAACTGGTTTGCATCTCCTCGCTCTGCTCAAACTTTCACTCCCACGACCCATCCACCATTAAAATGGCTCCTCCCGTTGTCGGCCACCGCATCCCTCTCGCCCTCCGGCAGCTCGTATCTCTACCTTCACATTTTCCAACTCACAATAACCTCAATGAGCTCTTCACGCTCCAAGAATGCCTCCACCTCCTCGGGCCGCCGCCCGCCTTACAAAGGAGTGCGCTGCCGCAGCAGCGGGAAATGGGTTTCAGAGATTCGCGAGCCCAAGAAGCCCACCAGGATATGGCTCGGGACCTTCCCAACTCCCGAGATGGCGGCAATTGCCTATGACGTCGCGGCCCTAGCGCTCAAGGGTGGAGAGGCCGAGCTGAACTTCCCGAACTGCGCGGCTTCGCTGCCAGTCCCCGCCTCCACCTCATCCCGTGACATCCAGGCGGCTGCCGCCAGTGCCGCTGCCGCAGCTGGGGCGGCCGGGGATGGTTTGCTGTGGAGCAGAGCGGGCGAGGGGAGTGGGAATTATCGTGTGTTCGTGGAAGGGGATGATTCTGTGGCTGTTGATGATGATGGTTTTGTTGACGATGAGATGATATTTAACATGCCTAATGTTATCGCCAACATGGCGGAGGGGATGCTTCTTAGCCCTCCTCATTTGGATGTTTCCGGGGACGACGGCAGCTCCGATGGCGGCGGATCTCACAACCTGTGGAGGTTCCCTTAAGTTATATCCAAAAAAAAATTTTACTTCATTATCTATGCTTTTCCATGGAAAATTTGGTCTGTCCAGGAGTGATATTGATAGGGTGACATGTCGTGCAAATTATGAAACTAAAAAAAATTACTTAAGCTAGCAATGCGCACATGTCATGCTATCGGTATTGCTTGTGGATACTAATTCTTCCACGGGAAACATATGAATAATGAAGAAAAACCAATTACTTATCTCCATATAAAACAAAAATATAACTTAAACCTCGTAATGATAAGAATAATAGAAGTGAATTGGCTATTCCTCTATTGAAAAGTTGAACGCAGGAGAAGCTCTTGGCAGACCTCTATCTATCACTTGTCTATAAACGTTTCTTCGTTCGTTGTTGGGAGTGGCTCTTTTTAGTAACTTAATTTCTTTATATCTTGAAATGTTGTGGGAAATTGGGAAGATATAGCAATGTAAATATAAGTTCCTTAATTGCTATTATTGAACACTTTGTGGTATAAATATGGATGTTGTGTCTCTAACCCTCTATGTTGTGCAATGATACATACATATATGGGTATTATGTAATTGTTATTGATGTTACTTTCTCCTTTACATTGGCAAAGGTTGTGAGTGGGATATAAGAGCTTTTGGCATCAATCTTATGTCAGCCTCAAGCAACCATTATATTTAGGGTTTACTTAGAGTGGAAACATAATGTAGTGGTACGATCTTTAGGTGTGCGAAAAGGAAGGCACAGAACTTAGTCTCGAAGTTAGTCAAGGGATTAATAATCGAAGCTTTGAAGTTGGCGTTTGAAAGTTTTATTATGAAACTGTGGCGCATCATTAGCTTAAATCTAATAGCATCACATGTGCGCATTGTTTGCTCAAGCAAATTCATTGGCCCTAATCCCATTAGCAGTCTCATTGATGAATACACTCTCGTTTGCCCATTTCTCTCTGTGGCATTTAAACAAAGTCTTGGGCCATGGATTGTTACAAACTTACAAGGACATGACAATTTAGACCCGGAAAAGTTTGACGGGGGATTTTCCACGGTTTTATTGATATTAAGTAATTTCGGTATATTTCGGAGTTGAGATACTACTCGCTTCGGACCCAATCTTTTCCCATCGAATTTTGTCAGTATGGTATCATCGCAATGAAAATCGGTTATCAACAGCGTGAGAATTGAAAGATTTTGACTTCTTTTTTTTTGTCATAGAAAGATTTCGACTTGAAATGTACAAATCTTCAACGCCGACGCAAATTGCAAGTGGCATGTCAAGTGTAGCTTTCATTTCTGCCAAGAGAGTCAATCCAATGGGTATCGTTCTTCTGCGATGTCCTCCATCATTAGTAAATCACCAACATCACATATAAAAATTAAAATGGAGATCTGAGCTTACCTGGGCTAAGAAAATAGATCATATGAAGGAGGTAGGCCATTGATAAGGAAAAAACAGAACCTCAAAAATTCGAGAAGTGAGTCATTATCTTGACAGAGAAAACTCTCGATACCACAAAACTCTAAACTGGTATACATATAATAAATTTATCAAAAACTAATTTTTGACTACCAAAACCCTAAATTAGTATATTTGTGACATATTTACCCTCCATTAAATTGAATTAATTCCATGAAATATCACAAACTGGTATACATGTGACAAACGAAGGGTAAAACCCCAAACTAATACACCCATCAACTGTCACGTGTCATCCAATTTAGAAATTTGACGGTAAAATTTAATGAAAACTAACGGAGGGTAAAATTGTTACGAGTGTGTACCAGTTTTGGATTTTTTGTGGTATTAACCATTTTTTTCCTTGTCTCGGTGATCTCTAAAAGAAGTTGATAAGTGTAAAAACTTGATAAAAAAATAACTACCGTGTAGCTGATTCTCGATAATAGTAATTTACTGACACTTTTATAAACTTGCTAAAACTTTTTTTGATGGTTTACAAGTAGCGTGAAAACTCAAAATAAGTCTGTAACTTATTTGGAAAAAGTTGACAAATCAGTTAAACTGAAGTTATTAATTCCATATAAGAATTGATAAATTTAAGGCACGGTTGGAAATGTAAGTAAAAGGGAAAAATTGCAAATTTAGTCTTAAACCCGTATATATTCAAATTCAATTTTAAACTGAACCAATATGATCCTAAAACTTTAAGTTAAGATGCAATCAAATTTTCCGACCAAGTCTCGCGTGGAATTTCTAACTAGGCGATCCAGTCACCATCAGGGCTGTGCAGCCGTGACATGTAGGATAGTCGTCCGACGTGCCGCGTTCGGCAATCCGACGTGAACAAAGTTACTCAAAATGCTGCCGTTTTTCTTTTTTTTTCTTTGTTCTTTGTGTCCTTCCTTTTCTGGTTATTGTTCATCTTCATCTTTCTTTTCTCTATTTCTTGCAAAGAGCATAGGATTTTCAACTGCTTCGTGTGAGCTGGAGTGTGGAGGACGTGACGGATGAGGGCCTCTTCTCGATCGTCGAGCAGTGATGGGGGAAGACAAAGCAACCTCCTTAGCCACTTTCTCTAACTAAAACCATTCTCTCTCTCTCTCTCTCTCTCTCTCTCTGAAATCGGATCTAGTTACAGAATCCAAAATCGCCGCCGCAGAAAACCCCTCCGCCGACCTCCACAATAAACGAGCCAGACCTGGGATAGACGGCCCGCCAACCATCCGGATTTAGGCTTGACGGCACAACCTCCAGATGTGGAGGCTCGGCCCGTGGCCCTTGAGTTCACCGAGATCTCGATGGCCACAAGCTCGACGGCCATGGAGGAGGAGTGGCCGAGCTCATTGAGATCTAGATGCTCAGCCCCCGGCCGTCGAGCTCTCGGGCCGTCTTCATTGTCAAGCAGCGGGGAAGAGAAAAGACAGGTGTAAACACACAAAAAAAGGAAAGAAGAGAAAAAAAAAAAAAGAAAAAAAAAAAAAAAAAAACAGAAAATTCGACATGGCATTTTAGTCACACCGTCACCGTTACATGTAGCACGGTTAGTCATGAATAGATCGCCACGTCAAAAATTTCAGGCAAGACTCAGTCAATAAAAGTAGAATGTTTTTTTAGTCAAAGGTTTAGAACTGCACTAATTCAGTTGAATAGTTTAGTACTTAATTTGAACCATACAATAAGTTTAAGATCCAATTTGCAATTCTCCCTAAACTAAAAGTTAGTAAAAGAAAAGAAATGTCGGTAATTGAAGATATATAAACTTGGTAAATAACTCCAATAGGAGTTAATAACTCAAAACAAGTTGGTAATTTTGTTTATACCAAAAAATGACCAAATTTTATTTATTATGGATAAGTGATAGACTTAATTGATGAAAGTAGAGTTTGGTAAACAGCAGAAGTCGTCGATGAAAGGAATAGTCGTCATTTGATGAGTATCGATATTTTCGAATATTTAAGTTCTTATAGAAAAATGTCAGTAACTTGAATAGCGTCGACAACCAAGGAAGTATAAAAACATCGTTAGTTATCTTGAAAAAGTCATCGACACCGACCTTGACGTTTAACTGCCTAGTAGCGATATTTTCAAATATTTGAGCTTTTTGTGAATAAGTGTTGTTGTAACATTTTGTAACAGCATATAGAATAAGGAAGTTATTAATTTGACTTAGTATCCAACATGAAGATATGAAAACTAAAGCTCCAGAGATGTTAAGGCATGGCTAAAACTGCTAAAAGAACTACTTATAACAAGTATGTGGTGAACGCCATAAATACTAGTGCTTATATACGGTAGAAGATCCTAATTAATAAAAAATATATATGTTATCTTACAATTCTCATGTCACAATTTTAGCTGTAATTTCCAGATATCTCGTCATCAGTTAAATTACAACGTGTAACTTTACTATAGTTTCCAAATGTTTCGTTGTCAATTAAATTTCGACGTTATATCCCTATCTTGTGTACTTTAACGTCGACTAAATCTCGTATATTTATCGAATTTCTTGTGCACCCGTGATATTTCATATTTGGAGTCGCCACAAATTTGTCTCCTTTAATAAAAAACTGAAGAATGACTTTCGATGAAAAGTTTTTCATTGTTGAGGCAAACTCTGGCGAAACAAAATCATTCTAACAAAAGTTGGTAAATCACTCTAAACTAAGTTGGCAAGTAATTTCGGATAAAAGTTAGTAAATTTAAATCGTTCGTATGTTGTGCAAATAAAGGGTGACAAGTTTATACATAATTGGTACTCTCGCAAATTATAAAATTAGAAACTTCACAAAAAGTGGAAGTAGTAACTTAAACAAGTTACCTGAAGAAAAAATTTATCAGTCATTTTGCTGCCAACAATCATTTGACACCTATCAAAATAATTTGAAATTTGCAGCATGAAAACATCGGTACGTTTTACCACAGATCACTAGGATTCTGCGAAAACCTGATCTTGATTTTAGAAAAATCATCTTCATGATGATGATGACAGATCTTGACCATCTATCTATCGAGATCATTTAAGCGATTAAATTTCGACATTATATTTCTATCTTGTGTACTTCAACGTCGACTAAATCTTGCAAATTTATCGAATTTCTTGTGCATCTGTGATATTTCAACTCCGGAGTCGCTACAAATCTGTCTCCTTTAATAAAAAAACTGAAGAACAACTTTCGATAAAAAGTTTTTCATTGTTGAGGCAAATTCCAGTGAAACAAATTTATTTTAACAAAAGTTGGTAAATTGCTCTAAACTATGTTGGTAAAGTAATTTCGAATAAGACTTAGTAAATTTGAATCATTCGTATGTTATGCAAATAAAGGGTGACAAGTTTTTGGTACTCTTGCAAGTTATAAATTAGAAAATTTCATAAAAAGTGGAAGTAGTGACTTAAACAAGTTACCTGAAGGAAAAATTTATCCGTCAATTTGCTTGCCAACAATGGTTTGACACTCATCAAAATACTTTGAAATTTACTGCACGAAAAAGTCGGTACGTTTTACCACAGATCACTAGAATTCTGCGAAAACCTGATGTTGATTTTAGAAAAATCATCTTTGTGAGGATGATGACAGATCTTGACCATATATTTATCGTGATCATTTAAGCGATTTTAGAAGCTTTAAACTTATTTCGAGTGACAGAAAGAGCAGAAGCTGAGTAATGTTGCAGAAGCACTACGGTCTGCACTTTTCGCAAGCTAAAGACGATAAGTTAGGACATTCGTAAAAAGTAAGCAGCGAACTGACAACAATGCCCACCTGGACTAACACATATAAGGCTTTCATGAACGCTGCAGCTTCAAAGCTGAAGACCAGGTCTTCAGCCATTGAAAATAGTAACCCAAAACTGTACTAGCCAAAATTCACGGGTCGTCACATTGGAGATTGATGAGATTGTGGGACCTAAACCTGCTCTCTATGAAAGCATTTATCGATATCCCAGACTGAGGTAAAGATCTGCATGTGTTTTACGAAGAATTTGACCATAATTTTTTCGTCGAGCCACGGGAAGTGTACAAGTAAATTGAAGCTCGTGCTAAACAATGATGTCAGGCGGAAGTGAAAGGCTTGAGGAATTGGAAATTTGAGAGAGGTTTCAAGTAATGCTCTTTGCAACTGGACCGTGTGGCTTATTTACTGTCGATCACAGTTCAGTTTTGAGCTTGTAATCTCAGTTGTAAACACACAGTGAAAGCAGTTTGCACTTGAAGAGAAGGCTTTTGTCTGGTGATTGACTAGTTGTGCGAGGGAACCTTTGAAAATACTTGATAGGTTCGATTTCGTAGATTGGAGAAGTGATGCCATTCTGATTTGTGTGCAGGGTGTGAAACAATCAAAGAAGCCCAAATATCAAAGATTAGTACTGTACCAAAACCAAAGGGATGATATATGTGAATGTAAAGAAGAACGCGAATTGCTGCATGCCATGCCTCTCAGCAATCAGACCACATTCTCCATTGCTTAACTATTCATACATATATACATATACATAGATGGTCCAAAAAAGTTACATGCGTACACACACTACACCAATTTAAGATCCTCTCATTTCACTAAATGTCTGTCTTTTCTTTCATGTTTCCTTCTGTTTTCGTGTTCAGATGATCTCCAGTGTTAGTCTCCATCCCTCCAAAGGCACGAGTTAGCTTACACTCCCCCAACCAAATGCTTCAGTTTTCAAATCCTCTTCAAGTGAATGTCGACCACAACTCGAACTCATCAGGCGGGTGGGATTGACTTCAACATTTCAAATAAAGTTTACACCCTTCCTAGAACTTCTTGCTGCCAAAACCACATGATAATTCCTCTGTCAGTTCTTGTACCAATGACCCTAAAATAGCAAGCTCCATCTCCGCTGCAGTGTCCCCCACCTGGTCCTTGCTATTGCTTCTCTTCCACAACCCATCAACCTCATCTCTAATGAAATCTTGATCCACCATCATATCAATGGTACTAAAATCCACCCCCTTCCATGACCCCACCACATAAATCTGCTTCCCTTGCTCATCCTCACTGATGATTAGCCTCCTCATCTCACTTGGGACTCTCACATTACTCACAGCACAAAGGCTCGGCCTAATCAGGGATCGTTTGGTGAAACCGTCGCCAACTTTTTCTACACTCACAGGTTCGAAATCGTCGTCATGATCCTTAGACATCACCTCTTCTGGGCCATCTTCCTCATCGCTGATCTGTTCCAGCACTTGCTTCTCCAGCTCAACTGGGTCTAGCTCTGCGAGCCTCTCGAATCTGTAAAGCTTCTGCAGGAGCTGCTGCTTTGTTCCTGAATTTTAATGAGTTTGTTAATTTCACATGATTAAAATATAATTGACAGTCTGGGTTTAGGAAGATTTTGGACATGATTTCTAGTTCAGGGTCTTCACATGAGTGGCCCTCCACATTTAAGACTTACAACTTTGCAAAATTCCTCCAATTTGTGAGTACAGCACAGGATTCGAGTAAAGAGTAAATCAAATCAACCACACCTGAGGCCCATCTCTAAATCTAAATCTTCCTGCGCAGTCTAAACCCACCTCAATGCACACCAAAGATATTATTATTATTATTTAGTACTTCAGTTTAAAAAACAGAGCCGTGAAAATTGGTAAAATAGGTTCCACTATATTAATGTGCCCCTGACAGAAGATCAGAATTAAAGCAGAGCACCAACATCAAGTATGTGGTGAGGTCCACTCCACATCTTTAAGGATATGTTTCTGAAGAGACGAGAGAAATGATTGCAGGGTTGTATGTCCATACAAAGTAACTGGAGCGATTAATAAAGATTTTGCTCTTCCACCCATCAGAGCGTGTGGTACTAGCATAGTAATGATTATGACTAAGGATGTCAGAATCATCTGAGGATTTTCAAGGCTAGTGATCAAAATTCTTTTTCATGCGGAAAATTCAAAAATACAGTTCAAATTCGGAGCTAGTTACTATTCTTAAACCGAATAATACGAAACTTGGTAAACTTTGGCTTTTGGAAATAAGAGGAAAGCAAAAAGTCTGGTGTGAAAGTGGGCTAGGCTAGGATGTAAAGATGATGCTGATAAAAATGAACGATGTTCTAAAGGATGCAACTTTAGAAGTTCTGCACAGAAAAATTCCGGAAAAAATCAGCTCATTTCTTCTTATGACTATCAAGGCATTTCAATCTCAGTGAAGACAGTTTCACACACACACACACACACACACACACACACACACACACACAGACTCATAGTTCTTCAATTTTCTTGCTCATGAATCGTACGATGATCTAAGTCAAATTGATCATGCGGCAGGCTCAATTCATGCGTGCGTAGGAGTCCAAATTCGACACGAAACGCGACCTGAGGCAAACGTACTCCCCGAAAGCCTCTCCACACAAGACGACGACTAAAGACTCACGCTCTCGAAGAGACAACAATCCGCTCGGCGGACCCCACCCCAGATACTACCGCTCAAACATCAACTCGATCGTGTATGAAAATGACCCGCCAATGCATCGCAAGGCGACAACCTGATGAACCCAAAAAAACCCAGAAAAGAACACCCAATTTGCTCATACGTACCACGCCAAGAGGTTGACGGATGGTGACCACACAACTAACTTGCAAAACATACAAAACTTGAAAAGATTAATGGTACTGATTATTAGAATGGCACCACGCGAGCGAGAGAGAGAGAGAGAGACTGTGCTCGGGTACGTACTCTGCACGAGGGCGTAGCTGCTCTCGTAGTCGAAAGCGTAACCTTTGTCACCGTCGTAATCCTCGGTGGTGCGCTCGTCATCGTCATCCTCGAACGGACGGTCCAACACGGACACCGGACTGCACTGCTCCTTCTCTTCCTCTTCATCCTCCTCCCCCTCGGCTTCTCGCGCTTCGAATTTCTTCAAGCTCATTGCCTCGCGATTGTCCTCGTCCTGGTTGTACAAACACTGTCATTAGTTTGTGTCGCTTTCCGTTCGCATCTAATCACAAACACCGGTAATGAAAAAAAACCAAAACTTCCCATCAGGTCCGCCTTCGGTCGCAAGAAAAAAAGATTATAAATATAGTCATTGCTCGACAGTTATTACACAGCAATATAAAAAAGTTGGGATGGATTTGTATGGGGTCAATGAATCCATGGGACAATGCAGTTTATTCAGCTAGTGGACGACGACCCTTAAGGATCTAGACATGGATGTTCGATTCCTTGTGCCCAAAAGACATGGAGAAGACATATTTGGCATCGCAACTTGCTAAATTTAAAGTAGTGGTTGGATCGGATGTTGACTACTCCTCTAATTATGCTTATCTAATTAACCCTTTTTTGGGACAAAACGCTAAATCGAGAAAAGCTTAAACCTAATGGCATTATGGCAAGCAGGTGTCGAATACGTATACATGGGATTCCGACAGAGAGCAAAATAGGAAATTCAAAGGGAAAAACAGGCCGAACTTGTCGTTTTCAAGAAAACAATTTTCTAGGACAAAACGGGGGCTTTCGATGACCCTTTTTGCATGGGCCAAGCACGATCCAAAGTTCGATTATCCAATCGCAAGCAAGAATTATTCCCACTTTCGAACCACCGAAGCAAATGCTTCGTGCTTAACAGGGAAAAAATCGACTATTCACAGTTTCGTCCTGGAATCGCAGCGCGGGAGATCGGGAAAACATCTGCCGACACTCCCCGATTTCTTTTTATGATTCGCTCCGTAGAAAAGTCCAAACGCCTAGGATGCTTTGTCGCCACTCGCGAGCTGAGTCCCGGGTCAACTCCGGCAGACTCAAATTGTAAAACTCGTACAGTAAAGGAACTGAGCTGCTGAGATAAATATAATTGATGCTAATCAAATGACAGTCATTTGACAGTGCGTAAGGAACTCAAACCTTCGGGTCATGGGGTTTAGGCGATGCCGCCGGCGACCGGAATTCCGGAGTGCGGCGACCGGACGGCGGGCTCTTTCGGAGCATAAATGGACGGGGGCTCTCGCTTTCGCTTTCGCTTGATGATGAATTATGAGAAGGCTCTGCATCTAACCTTGATTTGGCGACAAAAGCGACCTCTTTTGCTGCTAAGAATGAACCCACGAACTCTCCGTCGTCTTCTCTGCTCGTGCGGAAAGATCTTCTCGGCCTCAGAATGTCCCTCACCGAAAGCGTCGACCCATGATCGCCGGCTTCATCCCCCGCTCTTCCTCTGAGCTTCCGCTGTTTCGACAGCCTTCTCAGCAGCGAACCGAAGATCCCAACGCCAGCGGGTTTCGTAGAAGAAGGATTGCTCTCGCCGCTGTTCTTGTTCTTGCTCTCGCGCTCGTTCTCGCTGTGGTTGTGAATCCTGAGAGCCGCTTCGAGCAGCAGAGCGGCCGTTTTGGCCGGGACGTGGAGAAAGATGGCATTTTTATCAGTCGGGGCACGGGTCCGGGGATCGAAGAGCGGGGATTTTGTCGGGTCTGGGGAGGAGGCGAAAAAGCACGGGTTTCTGCAGAAACTATGGCCAAAGTTCGAGTTTTGCGAGATGGGTCGTCGCTTCTTGGGGCTCCTGAGCAGGCAATTCTTGCGCCTGCCCGAGATGTAGTTCTGGATATGGAAGGGCTCTTGGTCTTCCCGGAGCAATTCGTGCAGGTGCTTCTCGGCCATCATCTTCGTCGCTGGAAACCAGAGAGAGACTCCACGAGAAACGACTATGCAGAGACAGACAGAGACAGAGAGACAGAGACAGAGACAGAGCTTTGCAAGAAAGGGAGGAGTTGATATGGAGGAGGAGAGGAGGGATAGCTGGAAAGCTGTGCGTGGACGGCGTATCAATTTCTGCACCGGAAAGGAAGAGGAGGGTGGTTGCAACTTTGGTGTAAAGGGTGGAGCTGTAAAGGAGAGACTGCAGGCGCAAGAGTTGCGTACATATAAGGGAAGCTGCGAAGAGAGGGACAGAGGAAGAGAGAGGAGGACGAGGAGAGTTGATGATTCAAAAGACAAAAAGTAATGTGAAAGTCCATCTGTAAAACAATGCGCAGTAATGGATTGTAATTGAATGTTTTGGGTAAATTGAGGTTCGGCTATAGTTTGTCGGGGGGAGGGACCAGTCTGCCGTGCATCTGTGGTAATTCAAGTTCAATTTCTTGTGGCAATTTTCATACGATATCATTAAACCTTGCACACGTCTAAATTTTCGGTTATATGTTTCAAAATTTCGCACTAAAGTTACGAAAAAGAAAGAGAATTATGGATTTCATTTGTTTCGCTGAAAATGGATGATTTGAAAAATATTTTTCTCAAAATGATACATGTGTCGTTTAAAATAATTAGTCAATGAAAAACGTTTTCATTATAAACGATAATTTATGTCTGAACATTATCATGAACAATAAAAAAAAATATTTCATTCATTTATTTTTGTGAACGATCTAAACAATTATTTTTAAGAAAATTTCTTTCAAATTATTCATTTTCCAACAAAACAAACAATTTTTGAGGTACCACATAGCTAAAGATAAACAAATTGGTGATATACAATACTAAAATAAACTAATATTATCTCACTTAATATGCATAATATAGAAATGTGAAAAAAAAAAAAAAGTTCCGATGGGGCTGGAAAATGCAGGGTGGGAAAAAGGCAGTGATTAGGATGAAATCATTAAAGAATAAAGGGGGTTGGATTAAAAAGTAATTAAAAAAGCGGGAGTGTCTGGGGTGTGCAGCGGACGAGACTAGTGGAGAATCGGGTACCGAATTGTAGTGTCTATGGCCTGTCTCGTGTCTATTCATGTTGATTCGTCCACGAGGAAAAGGAGCTCCTCCACGCAGCGCCGAATTCGGAAGGTAAGAAAAAAAAAAGTATACATACATACATACATACATACATATATGGACACACACACACATTAAAGAAATGAAAGTCTCTGTGTGTGTGTATATATATATATAATAGGTTTTGTTGCTTGCATAAGCATGTTTATAGGTTTTTTCTATTGTGGCAGTACCATTAGTGATGCAAAATAATTGGGAGAAAAAAATATTAACCATCATTTGATAAAGTGATTGTGCTTTACCAACCATGAAACTCTCTCCCTCGATTCGAAAAATCTAAATATTTCAACCGATGGCGTGTATTGATATATCAGTTGCGTAAGATGATTCAAATTTATCGTGAGCTGATTTTTATATATATCTAACAATTCATAATGCATTATTTTTGCTAAGCATGGTCACCGAGACAATAGGAAACACAATGTCAATCCACAACAAGGATCAAGTACATAATTGGATTTTTAGCAAAACAAAAAGTACATAATTGGATTGGGCATGGAGGGTCTAGGTTCAAATGAATTTCGATCTTAGTCTCCGAGTGAATTCAAAAATAAGTCAGGTTTACTTCAAACACAAATATGAATCTCCACCTTGGCTCAAATTCGACTTTAAGTTCATCAATTTCAAAATTCTAGTAAGCTCCGAGCACCGTCTGAACTTGATCGAAGAAATGTGATTCATTGATATGTCCATTGAGTATGTAATTCATGGTAGGATATCTTCCCTTAGACCAAATTGCTAAAGCATCAAAACTTTTGGAATGTGTACTCACCTTATGATAACACTGTAAATATATCCCTCCGAATCTCTATACCGAGTTATCTTTTTTGTTGTCCCAAATCTTTCATCATAAATTTTCATTTCAGCTTATAAATTTCTAATACACCTTTTGCTACAACCAACATGCCATGAACACGCAATAATATAAATAGACATTGGCACTATTTCCAACCTTAGGACAACGTTGACTGGTCATTACACCAGACCTTTTATACTAACAACCAGAAGATATTTTAGTGCTTTTATATAAATTTCCTACGCAAGAATTACTCAGCCTCACTTACTTGAAACGACAAATCCCTCTAGTTGCTTCACATAGATACGCTCCTCCAACTCCTAGTGCGGACAAGTTATCTCCATCCCAGTTCTCAAACCCAGAAGCACTTGTATCAAGCTACGTTTCACCATAGAATAGAAGATCCCAATATAGTTAGGAAAAGTTATACTCAAGTCTTTCGATTGATGTGATTAGGTCCTAAATCTTTTTCAAGAAGTTTATCAACTTGTTTTTGTAGATAAACACTCGCAATTGTCTATGCGACACTTATAAAAGGCATAACTGACAAATTAACCTGTACAATAAATATAATTTTAGGATTTGACTGTACTTTTTAGTAACAACTTGGGACTTGCTAATGTTTAGAATTTGATTGAGGTCATGTCATGCAATTCTTCCCATCACAGTCGATACCTTATATTGCGTGAGCCTTTGATCCTAACGCCGCCTCTCGAAAGGTAAGCAGGTCCTTGGTCTTAATTTCATAGCGTAGCAAATAACTAGACAAAAGCAACAAAGTAGAGAATGATCATTGTAGTTCACTGAATCGATTTTCTCTGTATTGATGCGGCTATGATGTATAGCGTCCATTGCTCAACCTTACGACCCGTATCATCCTCATTCTAGTTTTCCTAATACTCTCATCTAAACTAGCATCCATATAGAAAAGTCAACTTGTTTCTCGATGCCCCAATCTATTTAATTACTTGAGTATCCTTGCTACCTAGTGGCATCGCCAACTCATCGAGTATGACATGCTTGCCAACTCAGAATCCAGATGATTAAAAATCTTAAGATCGACTGTTGATAACCTTTCAACCCTAACGCAAATTCTAGGAGTGTGCATTTATTCGCCTTCAACTCAGTTTACAGCCTTCGCATGAGCATACATAGCACATGCAAACACTGACCAGCTTGAGCAATCAGGAGGTTTGCTTGTCCAAAACTCCTGTAGACAGTAACACTTAGACAAAGGTATGTGAACAGAACAACACACTATATTCACTGCCTTGACCCAAAAGTCTTGCCACAACGCAACATTTTGTGTACACATCAGTGCGTTTGTTTAATTGGGAAGAAAAATTACTTATTATGACAAGTTAAAGTTAATTGATAAATTTAATTTCAAACAAATAAAAAGAACATTATATAAGATCGCACATATCAATCATTTTATATATTTTAAAATATTTTTAGAGGTTTTGTGCTAACTAAATGTTGTGAAAAGTAAAAAATTTTGAAAGCAGATATAAACCAAGAAGTGCATATAGAAGCCATGTGACACGAGCTGTAAAAAGCAAGTATCTGACTCGAAAAATTAAATATTCAATAATAAATGTACTCCTGTACTGTTGAGGGACTTGCTATTTAGTGAAGCCAAACAGTCTATTTATTGTCGTATCTTTTTCGACAGAGGAAACACCTCCTTCCGTTCACCTTTAAGACCATGGTCTGACGAATGGATGCCACTAGTTACCATTTAGCAGAACGATCGGAATGTGAATACATGATTTTCTCTTGTCGGAGAGATATGGGCAAGTTGTCCCACATTTCCTCATTAGAAATAGGATTTCATTTTCGAGTGCCCTAAGAGAACTTGTTAAGCACCTGTCAACACTAAAAATTATCCAAGTGTCCTGTCAACAACCCGATCGATAGAAGCCAGTTTTGGGAGCGATAGAGGCTGAAAATCGCTAGAATGCCGAGAATTGTTAGTCGACACGAAACCCGGTTTTAATTGATGGAGATATTGGTGAAAATGGCTAAGTATTGGAGCAAAGAGTTCACAAATGAATACCAGCTCAGTCAATTAGGGAGATGTGCATGATGTACATTGTCGATGAAGTGGAGACAATGTGACTTTCAAGTAGTGGACCGACAATCTCAAACGTAACCATTTATAGAAAAGGATTGTGAATTATGAGCCAATGTAACGCACGTTGTGTTTATGTTAACCGTTTATGTAACTATCTATTGTAGGTATAAGTACTAGGATTGCAATCTCTAAGGAGAGGACTGTTAATCTATCCAAGAACATATGTTGTTCATCATAATTTTCATTGTATTCCACATTTCAATGACCATTTACATCACTAACAATGATTATTTCCAATGTTCATACCCCCAAATTTGTCGCAATTTATATTTCCCTTCAAAACATCAACAAAGGACCTTTCAAACCTTTGTCGATATGGCGAGATCATTTGATTTGAATTTTGAATGGTAATTTATCCTTTTGGTGAAGCAGCACCTAAATAAAAAATTATTGTCATTTCCAATACATATTTCTCATGTTATGTGCAATCAATACATTGGAAATGAAAATATTTCTTCATTAAATATGATTAATGAGTGCCCTCCAAAACACTTGGTAACATAACTCTAAAAGAAACTCACTTCGATTTATTATCTAACAATCAGATGCATCTACTAAGAAACCCCTTCATTAAAGCTAAGCTTAATCTCCAAACCCCTCTCCCCAATTGCGTCAACTGCCGGCTGACTGATGGAGAGGAGCTCTCCATGTAGTTCATTTGAGCATTTTCAAGTAAAATTAAATGAAATAGACCTACTTACTCTTCGGATGCTGATTCTTTTGTTGATGAGCTTTTATAAATTTGGCCAAAGACCTCTTGCTCATCATCCGGAGATCATAACTGGGTTAACAAAGACTTACTTGAACCAATATTTTTAAATTTGTTCAGAACAACACCGTTTGTCAACATATAGACCATAGGCAACATATCGTCCCTCGGTATCAGACAACCGGTATACATGTTAAGGTACATGAAGGATTAGGTTGCCAAAATGGTTCACAAGACGATATTGCGAGCTCCAAATCGGGTAACTCTGCAGAATCTGTATACTCCGCCGCCCCGCTTTATAAACCAATATCGGGAGCATTAACACGATTGAAATTCAAATCATCTGCGCAGCAGCATCACGGCGGAGAGAGAGAAAGCGGTCAGGAACGGTTTAAATCTGTTCATCAGAAACACCCCTCGAGTTGTCCGTGGCCAACCTTGCATGAAATCACGAAGCGAATCCTTCCGTGGCCTAACTACATTTATTGAACAGATTACCTCTGTCGGTATATGCGCTGAAGTATTTAGGAAGACCGAGACCTGGACTGCCCAAAGTTGGCATCACATGAAGTTTGACCAATTCCATGGAGTCAGAGACACACGAGACCCCAGGACGAGACCACAGAATCAGACGTTATCCGAACATTAATTTCTGCTGTCATCTTCTTGCATCTCCGGCAGTTGCTTTTGCATGAACTGGAGCTTAGTCATTTGTGGCAATTTGAAGGTCACTTCTATGAAGTAGCTTTCGGCATACCTCTTAACTCCTCACGGGCTTGGAAATCATAACCTATCCTGTCAATTAAGCAAATTCAATAGCCATTTTATTGACAACAAAAAAGAAAAATCCATGAAATAGAAATACCCATGTCTATATTTACAAATTCCCATGACCACGCATAACTATAGACGGACAAAAATGTGATTTATGACTTTTGAATTCGAAATAATGATCGAGCATTTTATAAATCTCTCATCTTTCCTTTCGCGACGATAGAGATAATATTCCTAAAATGGATCAAAATCTTTATGTACTTTTTCTAATATGATTTTTTTTTTCCTTTTCTTTACATATATGGTGTGTTCTCTTTTTATTTATTTATTGTAGATCATTCATTTAGTTCTAATTTAATGTATTATTTTTCGTTTAATAGTTGGTTTCTCTTTTCATCCTTTTACATATAATATTCTGGCCATACAAATTAAAGCTAAATCATTTTTTTAATTCTTTCTAGGAGGCTCATTAATTTGAGCATTATAAAAAAAAAAAAAAAAGTTACCCCTTTGTCATTCTTAACAGTTCAATGAAGTGCATTATTCATAGGATACAAGCTTACAATAACCTATGTGAATAGTAATTATCCTGTTGATCAACGAGATTCCCCAAGCATTTAATGGATGCTTATTTGAATGTCAACTTAAAACAAACTGCGTTGAACCATTTGAACAAATTAATTTAATGAACCATTTTTTATTGATTTTCCTCTTCCGGGTAATCTAGTAATTGCTTCTAAGGACAGGCGTTTACCTAATATTTTTTTTTTTTTTTTGGTCACTGTTCGCTTGTTATAGGACAAGAAGTGCGGTCCACTGAAGGGGTCGCTTTACAGCTGGAGCTACAGTTTTAGTGTGCACGTAAGTGCGCCTTTGAAGTTGGTAAAAAAAATAATTATGCCAGTGATTCTTCTGTCTTTTTGCTAGGCTGGTCCCTTTATAAAATGGAATGCTGAGGATGATGATAATTGAGAGGTCAACTAGTAATTGATTCCTTAATTAATTGTTGTCTATAATTAGTGACTGATCTACGCCCCTGTAAAAATCTTGGCCAAAAGGTTAAATTATGCTTGTATAAAGCGCTTTAAGTTGCATTTGCTGGTCACCATTAAAAACTTCTAATAATAAATCAATTTTGCTTTGAATTAGTTTTGTTTATTGATGACCTCTTATGATATCGGTTTCTTTTTTAGAACAAAATGAGTCGATTTAATTTCTCTAAACTTTCAAAATCAATACTTGAAACAAGTATCCAACATCCCTTGTTTACATCCTCTTTACATTTACTCTCTCTCCAATTATCGATTTAATCTTTTGGGTTGGACATTTCAATAAGATCTAGGAGTCGTGTTCTGCCCAAACTTTATTTCATGTGCGACCCCCCGATTCATCAAATTTCACATGTCATTCATAATCCGGCTTGCACATGAGAATAAGTGTTAAAGTTTTTTCCACGTCGCTTTTCTACGGATTTAGACGCCCTTTGTGTTCATGCAATATCTATCCGTCCACATCTTCAATGACCTTCAACAGAAAGGAAAAGTTCGATGGTAGTTGAAGCTCGTGCACATAATAAACATTGTCAAAATTGGAGGGAATCCCAGTTCTGATTACTATTCTATCAGTGATAATGTGACTGAGGGGGTGAGCTCTCTTTTATTTCATCATTAATTGCAAGTAGAAAAAGATCTGAGATCATGATTAAATTCAAGTAATCTTAGTCTTTCTTGAGCTCACTAAGTGGACTCAATTATTGCGAAAGAGTGCGGTGTGATCATCTTGGAATTTTGAAATGCTCGATGGTCCCAATAATTGCCGGGGGTGCATTAACTCCAACATTTTGGTCCCTCTTTTTAATTAGAAAAAACCAATTTTAATATATGTTCGCCGGCAGTACGACAATAAAAGTGATCTTTTCGTGTAAATTACTATCTCTAACGTACAATTGAATTCTGACCCAAAAGAAAAAAACGTACAATTGAATTCTCTCTAATGATTAGTCCAGCTACATAACCATTGATTATAGGGTCCACGATCGCAGAATTCCCTCTTTGTCAATGGAATGTTGTAGATGCACGAAGGTGAGGTTCGAGCTTCCGCTGGCATGAAGTTTCAATATACCAGTACAGTAATACCAGACTGGTTTCAATATAAAATTTGCGAAAATGATTAGAGCGGGTATCTAAGGCTCCATTTATTTCGCAAAAAATGAAATATTTGAACAATATTTGCTTGAAAACATTCGCTTGTTTCGTTTACAAAAATAAATAAATAAGAAATATTTTCATCATTCTAAAAAATGTTTAGATATAAATTGTTATCGGTAATGAAAATATTTTTAATTGACTAATTATTTCAAGCGATATAAACCATTATTTTTAAAAAAAAATATTTTTCAAGTCATTCATTTTTTGCGAAACAAACGAAGTCTAAGTAAGCTAGCTATATTCAAACACCTCATAAGATCTGTCATTTTACTTTATAAGTCAATTTTGGGTGTGCTTAATAACCACATAAGTTTTTCGGCACTTAATGTCGCTAAAATGCGTTTGATGATATCTTAAGTTAAGAATAACTTAATATGATAATTAAGGAAGGGCTTATTTTATTGATTAAGGGATACGATATTCAATGGAAAATGAAACTTACTTATTATATTGTCAAAACCTTCCAATAATACTCACTATTTTCATTTACAGTATTTACAAACTTCAACACTTAGTATTCCATGTGATGCACGGGATGAATTAGGTTTTAAAGAAAATTTTAATTATCTTTTCGTTGCGAAAAACCAAATAATTTGTCTAGAGAACGGCGAATCGGCCTATTGAATAAAGACCAAATCTTAATTAATAGTGTAATTAGGAAAATTATCAGGATTTCATAAAATCCTCAAGAGGCAGGAGAGTCTTTTTACTAGTCAAATCCTCTCCATCTAATATATATTTTCTTTTGTACATAGCCAAATAGTGGTATTAGGTTAAGTAAGAAGTAAGAATAAAGTAATAAATGATAACAAGCTTGAAACCATTGGAAATTTATTTAAGAGGCCACATCACCCATTCACTATTCATAATACATTCACCTTAATATATACAAAACGAGCTTTTATTTGGTACATTGGCAGTGTAAAGAAATAATTTAACCGAGCAAGGTGTAGATGCCAATACGTATACAGTTTTTAACTTTGGTAAATAATTTCATTCCATTAGTACATAAGAGTGTTCATTTCACGACTATTTGTGTAAAGACTATTTGTTTGAGTAATTAAATATTAAATCACACATTCTTCTAATAATTTAAGCTTTCGAATAACTGGTAGTGGTTCTACCAAATTCTCACATGGTATCAAAGCAATAGTATCAGAACAGAAAGTCCAGAGTTTGAATATTTCCAGGCTCCATTTGCCTCCCCAATTAAATATGTCCATACTTAGTCTAGTCTTCTTGCTTAGTACTAAACCACACCTTCATCTAACAGTTTAAGTTTTTAAAGTAGTTGATAGTGATTTAATATTTAATTACTCCAACATCTAATATTTTATAGCGGCGGTATACCTTAGACAAATCCATGTAGAATGACCTCAGGATTTAGGCCAACCAAAAAAGAAATGAACATGACCTCACGATGCTCCTTTAGGTTGTGAAGGGAAATATGACAAAAGGAATTGGCAAAATGTCATCTCAAATGCTAATGTGATGTGGCCGACAAAAATTCAAACAGTTTTGCCCGTCGTCGAATTCTACGATGAGGAGCCCACCTTTAGCGCATAAAGTTCGAACATATGAAATATGTCACTAATCTAATAAGACGCGAGCTAATATTAATTCGGATAAATAGCTAGAATATGAAATTATTTATGTACGAAGAAACGAATTTTTTAGTGGGCCCAATCCATAAATATAAATCCATTTCTCAGCCACAAAATCACAGACCTTATTTGTTGTCATTTGAACATATACATCAAAAACTAACCTTTGGTAACTGAGTATTTGTCTTGAATCCTTGATGGTGATTACGAAAGGTATTTCACCAAAGCAGGGAAAGCAGATGTTTCTCTCTAGGGCCGCCCCGCCTATTTGGTGTATACACTTAGGCTACGTTTGATCATCCGGATTTCTAAACAGGATAGGATTGGATATGATAGGATAAGAAATCATGGGATTTCTTCATATCCTGTCCATTGTTTGGTGGACTACGGATTTAAAGTCGGATAGGATAATTTTTATTATTATTTTTTTTGCTATTCACGGGTCCGGAGGAGTCGATGAAGGAAAAAAATTCGAGAAATTTTTTTGAAAGCGCACAAGATGTGGGGATGAAGATGATGGCGAGTGGAGTGTAGGGTTTTTGGAAAAATAGGCATTAGAAATCCTATCCGGGTCTATCCTATCCCTCCCTCCGGATTTTTTATTTATCCGCCATATCCCGTTTATATCCGACTTTATCCTATCCCTGACCACCACCAAACACAGGATAGGATAAAACATATCCTATCCCGACTTTTATACGGTCAACCAAACGCAGCCTTAGCGGACTAACAGGCCTGTAATTTTTATTTTAACGTGTCGATGTTTGTACGCCTAACCTCCGAAGTTGGGGGATAATTTTTTCTTCCCTTGCCCTAAGGAATACCCTCACGTTTAATGTCCAGAGTTCAAGCGAAGTAGTTTACGGACTTGCTTAGGTCCGGCTTGGTTACTTCATAGAGATACATTTTTATTTTAATAATGCAGTGCAAACGTTAAAGAGAAGCTTTGTCTGCCAAAGTGCTTTGACCAAAAGCTTTTAAAAGCACAGTTTTGGCCCCCTAAATCCCTCGAGTAAATTAATGTTGTTATAAAATTATTGCGAAGCTGTGTAGCCCCAAGCCTAAATCCTTCCTTTTCAAAGGCTAAGACTTAAAACAAGTATTCGGCTGATTTCACTTAAATTCCGAGACTACTGTATGATTAAAGCCTTCCTAAATCCACCCTATTTGCAATCATCATAGGAAGGAAAACCGCATTGGCACATTTGGTAGCCCCAGACCAGATGTAGCCCGGAGGAAGATATATATTATCCTATCCGATATTTGTTGACATATTGTGGGTTGGACAAGACAGATAAACCCGGCCAAAATTTAGCATAAAGCAGTTTAAGTCCTGGGGTCACGTATGAGAAAAAAAACATAACGAGAAAAAAGCTTCCAGCATCCAAGGACAAGGAAGTGTTAGGGAAAAGAGGAAGTGGGTGAAAGTGGACGCAGACAGGAAGAGAGCGACGCAAGGAGCGTTGCCCATCCACCCAGGGAAGATCTAAGCCAGGTGTAAGAACAAGGACATCATACAAGGTGACAGTACAATAAGAAAAAAGAGAGATTTCTTTTTAGGGCAGGGCTATTTGCCATTTATTCTAGTGTTTATCAGTAGTGGTATATAATTGATTTACGTAATAATGAAGATATTTATACGGGAGCCCTTTTTTCTATTATTTCAACTTGTCAACCAACCGTTGCGATATTGCGAAAATTACTATGGTAGTTGCCATTGACAAGAGTGACAGTCGAGTTTGCGGCGATCGATGCCCTATAGATCTAAGTTTGGTTTATTTTTTTTTTTTCAATTTTTATAAGTCTTTGAGTTATTTATTTGACTGACTTTATATTAGGGAATGTACCAAACAAATGACATGATATAAGGAAGCTCAAAGGATTTTTTTTTTTATCTTGTTCTATTATGTCCTGTTTGGTTCCGCGTCCTAGTGATCGACTACCGCATCCTATACAAACATATTTTTCCTAAACAAAACTTCAAATTAAAACGTGATCCTTTAAAAAAACAAACAAGGGTTAGAAAATGGTACGAATCTATACACTTGAGTCAATATGGTCAATATGATCATCGAACAATAATGGATCATGTGAATAGATCATTGATATGCACTAAAATTTCACTTCTCATTTGAAATTCACCGAACTATCCACACCATTGGATATTCACCCAACTTCCTAGACATCACAACACGGTCACACAATCGCCACATCAGGACTTCCCAACAAAATCAGCAAGATTATAGACAAGGCGCATCAATTATATGCAAAGAAAAGTTTAAGATCGAGTGATCGAAACAAGGCTGCCTCAGGTCAAAATCCATCAAAATTCAAGAACCAACCGTGAAATTCACCTCTTCCAACCTCCTCGGATCCTGAGCTCCCCTCGTAAATTGTCCCCCGCTACCCCCATTTAAAATCCTCGAACCGCAACAACAACAAACGCATCCAGCGTTTGACACTTTCCTTCCACTAGTCTCCAAAACTCGATCGTGGCAAAAACACATGAAAATACGAGGCTTGTCGGATGCGAAATCCTACGGTGGACGGTGCACCCTACCCGCCCCCACATACGGCAAAAACCGCAGCGAATCGATCCGTAAAATATCGTCGCACGTTTTGGCGACGCAACCGCATACACCGCGTCAGGGGCGGTCGGATCGTTGTCCGCCTCATGTTGCGGACTTAAGAGTTGAAGACTGAGCATTCCGATCTTGATAGTCTTAGCCCCGTAAGGTCTTCTTCTTCCACATGATGATGATTGATCTGAATAATCAATTTAGAGGATGTCTTCTTACAAGATCTTTTGTATAAGCTTTCAATTCTCTTAATTGATTGCTATATTTAAAAGGGTCTGTTGATTTCTCTCGTTATATGAGAATGCTATAGGATTCGAAGTCGACCTTACATCTCATTAGATATCATCCAATATAGTAAGAGAAAATGACATAAACAGTCTCTTGAACTTTAGTCCAACGTGTAATGTCGTCCCTAGACTTTTAATTTATTTAGCGTGGTTCATAAACTGTCAATAAATGTTCGATCCAGTATTCAATATTGTCTTTCTATTAATTCAAGTTGACAGAATACGCTAATATGGTTCCTGATTTGTTAAGTTTGAATGGTGGACAACAAACCAAGTAAGAAATTTATATCAAATTAGAATATAATAATCAAAGTCATCAATTACTGATGGACATGTTAAAGCTTAATTTTATTTGTCATTCTCTAAAGTAGATGGGTAAAAAGATTGACATGTTGACTCGTTATTTTAAAAAAAATCCAACTCGCTACATAACAATGCACATCATTAAATAACATCTAATTTGTTGTTTGAGCAAACAAAAAGACTATATTGAACAATTACCAATAATTCAGGGACAAGATTGCACATTTGGACCAAAATTCAGATACCCTTTTTTTGTCATTTTCCCGTATAGTAATAACAATAATCTTCCTTGCTACTTAAGGAAGACGATTGTGCATTATTAGTATGCAGGATACACTTTATAGTCCAAGGACAATATATTTCGTACACACCTTCATGAGCATGTAAGCAAATTTGGCCTCGTTGTACTCATTCCCAAAATTCTTTATTTTGGTAGCAACCCTCAACAAGCAAAACAGATTCTTCTTGCAACAAAAACAAAATAATATGCTGTTTTTATCTATCTAACTTTGGATCCTACCAATGAGTGGACTGACCAGTTTGTTTATGCAGTAGTGGGACAAGGATGGTGATCATGTCACTGCATGTTTGTGCGGATCAAATCGAGTCATTATCTAAAGCTTTCCAGCATACGATAATCATCACATTGGTGTAAAAAGCCTTGTGCACTGAACCTTCCCCCCGACAGAAGGATTAGCTTTTTTAAGTTGTACTAATCTGCAGATTAACATGAGCATCGTCCGAGGAGGAAACCTCGTGGAAGAGGATGATCATACATGGTAAACGACAAATCGTTACATTGTCGACCTCGAGTGCTTTTTGGCATGTTTGACTAGCATTTGCTTTAACTTGTGCTTCTAACTTATTACTTTATCCTATTTGCTAAGTGAAAATGGTTTATTATTAGGTGGAAGTGAATTGATTAGTCACCACTTTACCAAATCATTTAATGAGTTGATAATGCTAGATCTATATTTTTTTGGTTTACTAGTAGGAGACCACGCAGGACTTATGGAATTTTTAAATGATTTTTTTTATTTTTTTTTGCTTTAAGGGATAAATGCATTGAAAGTCCTAAAACTTGTCATAAAAGTGCAATCGGGTCCTGAAACATTCAAAGAGTGCAATTAAGTCTTGAAACTTGTCAAATTGGTCCAATTATATCCTTCCGCTAATTGCACTTTTTGAATTTGTAGGACTTAATTGTACTTTCGTGACAAGTTTTAGGATTTGATTATATTTTTATGACAAGTTTTAGGACTTGATTGTATTTTTTAAAAGTTCTAGGATTCAATTGTATTTTCATGACAAGTTTTAGGACTATCAATACATTTATCCATTACTTTAAAGATACTAGGAAATATAGTTATAAATAGAGTAGATATGTTTTTCACTTCATACGAATATATTCTTTTGCTTATGTCTAACAATTTGTTTTCCTTAATCCAGATGATTTTCCTTAACCACATTAAGACTGTCTCTTCAGCTTAATAGACATTGTCTTGCAGTGCTATTGACCTAATTCAAGGTTAGTGACCCTAAATTAACGGAATCTCTCTCCCGAAGCAACGGATCCAAATTAAGAGCAAGTGACCTCAACTATGAAATCTAAGACCTTTGCTCTAAGCTTCTCCTCCATGCAAAATTAAGTATCAAAGGGCTCATCCGGGTCGAAAACTCAGGCACCCCTACTTTTTTTTCATGTTTGCAGGTCTCTCGAATAATTTGTATCAATATATGCAGTAACAGTTATGATTACTTATTTCATCCATCGTCATGAAAAACAAATTTCACATGCAGTGTTAAGATTTGACCATCCATGCAAATTGAAATTCGATCGTTCTAGAAATGCATTTCGACTTCTTACATGACCAAATCTTTGCACGAGATGTGGAAATAGATCTTGCGCCGGCAGTGACATAATAATAATCCTTTGCGCATTACATAGTGTAGAGATCATATGAAGAATTCCCACCAGAGAAACATAATCTAGCCAAAATGATAAAATTAAGGCTCCATTTATTTCACGGGAAATATTTTTCAAAAAAATATTTTCCTCATTTTTCGGCATTTGGTTTGTTTAGGAAAATGAGTCAACAGAAAATGTTTTTCTAGTCTACGGAAAACCTATGCTTAAATTTAGGAAAATGTTATACCAAAAAAAATTAGGAAAATGATTTTCTCTTTGAAAAACTAAAAAACACTTTTCAAAATATAATTAGGTATTGACGCTTGGATCCGAAACTCTATGCTTGGGCATGGAAACCCCAACGCTAGTTCTCGGGTCCTTAGAGATCAAGACTAAGTCTCTAGAAATGTCACATTTTCTACGAAATAAACGGAGCCTAATACTAAAACATTCGATTCTAAACCCGTCCATGGGCTTTTGAAGGCCAACATGTGCAAAAAGAATTGGGCCAACGAACTTACTCTTTTAATTCATTCTCAACCGGGCCAAATCGCCATATCCGGTTCGGTCTGCTTTCTCTTACTCGTCAAATCACATTGTGCGTGTTCTTTTGCTTGCACACTTCTTGATCATGTCTACAATCTGAGCTTGTGTTCGATTCCCTGCAATCGAGAAAAGTTTTAGATAATCCCGCTAAAATTCTAAACTTTTTCCCTACGGACGTCTATACCCAAACTTGTACTGATGACCAAAAAATACATTTCATTAGACTTCTGTTCGGCTCATCAGACTTTTCATAGCCATTACAGAGGGAACTGTTATGGAAGGTATTTTTGGATCACCGATACAATTTTGTTTTGTGGGTAAGATTAAAAAAAAAAATGGGTATCGATGTCACATTTGTAGGAAAAATTTAGGACTTTTGGTGGGATTTTCTCGTAAATTTTTTGTTGTTTGTATAGAATGTGATTTTTAACAGAAAAATACTTTCTTTCTTTTTTTATTTCAGTATAGTTTCTGAGTATCGATGAAGTAATATCAAAAGATTTAGATAAGATGCCGTCCATCTTTATTCAAAGGGAAAAGTTGCGAGTTAAAGTATAAAGTGTATACTTTAAGAATACTTCATCTACTATGCGCGATAAAAAGAAAATTTTCTGAAAAACATATCCTTTTTTAAACTTTTATGCATCAAAAGTGAGACCAAGGCCGCTTCTTCTTTTACCTCTATTTTTTTTATTTTAAATTTAGGTGGAAAGATAAAGAGTGGATATAAAGAAGAAAGAAGTTCAATCATACCATATTCTCACACTATTAGTTCCTCTCTTTCTTTTGGTCGAATAATTCCTTTTATTTATTTATTTACTTTTCGGTCCACAATTCTGACGGTGTAGTTTAAATATTCCATTTTTGAGGAGCTAGTTTGATTTTGCAAGAAGAGCATAAATTTGCATGTATGTAAAGCACACCTGATGATGTTCTCGACACATCAGAGATAAATATGAAATTGTTGTGCCAATAAATATGAAATTTATAAGCATGTGCGATGAATGATTTGTGCTATCAAACGTAGAACTGAGCTCTAAAATGATACAAGCTTTTATTTTTGGTGAAACCAAAGGTTGCTTCATGTTGCATACATGAATGTTGGCCATAGTATATATAGGATCAAAGAGATTTACAACTTTCGAGCGCAACAAAAGCGGCAAAATTGTCCAAAAAGTCCTAAATCTAATATTCGATGGCCAATTCAGTATTAAACATTTCAATTGTATCAATGTAAGTCCTAAACTTTTTGACGATTGTCAATTGAGTCATAAATCTTTCAATTGCCAATGCAATCCTAAACTTTTTGATAATTTGCCAATTTAGTCTTAAACATTTTGACAATTTGTCAATGTAGTCATTCTGGCTAAATATCCTAATAATATGTTTAGAACTAAATTGGCAAATCTTCAAAAGGTTTAGGACTAAATTGACATAAAGAAAGGTTTAATTCTAAATTGGCAAATCGTCAAAAGGTTTAAAATTAAATTGTCACATTTGAAAGGTTTATAATTGAATTGACTGTCGTACAATAGGTTTGGGACTTTTTGCACAATTATCCCCAACAAAAACAATACATTTTGATCTATGAACATAACCACTTTTTCAATGTTGTAACATACGAACATGTATGACAAAGATTATGTAACAAAGTCCATAGTTTTAGTAACTGCTGAAATATTACCCTAGAAAGAAATATTGAGACTAATCTTGCCTTCTCTCTCTCGTGGTTGTTGTCAATAGCGACCTTGTTGGCTATGGCAGCAGCGACTGTCGCGCATTTCTTGTCCCTTGCCCTCTCCGACACGACTTTACATGTAGTACATTGCGTCCAATTTCCAGTTTCAAACAATTGGGGTGACGTTAAAAAAAGCGAATGATCAGGGGACAAATTGAGGAAATCCAAAAACTTGAGGGGGGCAAATGGTGATTTTGCCTGAAAACATTTGCTAATTAATTTGATTGACCATGTATTTATAGCAGCACCACTAATTAAACTATGAGTGCAAAAGCTTACCGGACAAAAACATAGTAACATATGAATCTCCCCAAAAGATAAAAAGAGATATTTACGCGAGTCGCCCCTCCCTATCATTTTAACCGAGAAAGAAACATAGTTACATGATCCCCGCTAATTCCGTCGACTTATTGGAATAGATCAAATGGTCTACGTTTTCACAAAGGGAAAAATAGAATCGAAATAATCGCGTATAAGATTAATTATTTGTAAAATTAAAGAGTTGCACATGGTTTTTTTTTTTTTTTGGATGAAAAATCAAATTTCCATTCAAACATTAAGCATGTAGTCCCTAAATACAAGAGTTCAATGTAATCCCAAGATTTTTGACCAATTTAGTCCATCAATACAAAAAATAAATCCCAAAGGACTTGGGGGCAACATTGACATCCAGTTGGATGGAAGCATCCCTATATGTGAAAGTTCAGCGATCCAAACAAATTAAATTTGACTCACATTGCACATTGAATCAAAGTTCATGGACTTTAGAAATTTTCTTTAATTTTAAGAGTTGTACCTTCTTCAAAAAGAACAACTCAAATATTTTGGGCTCAACCATGGGTTGCATTTTATTTCTTATTGCCTCAATTCCATTATTTCACAACAGAAAATACATTACTCCAATGGTAATATGACGGGCATTGATAATGATAGATGAGCCATCGGTTTATGGGTATATCTCACGTGATTCCTAAATATAGGGATCACATAAATGGGGCACACAAGTTAAATTTTCAATTGGGTGCCTTCATTTTTTTTGCACTTAATCCTCCTCACGACTCTTCTTAGTTTCGTTTATAAGCCAAAAAATATATATATCTTCAGATTTCGTTTGTTTCGTAAAAAGGTAATAATTAGAATTTCTTTAACTTTGACCTTTTATATTGCTTAAGAAAATGGGTTAATAAAAAAATATTATTAGCAATTACCTATGTTCGAACGTTTTTATTAATAATGACATTATTTTTTGTTAACTCTTGGCCCGGTGCTTCAAAGGGATTCATCAAACCATTTATCCATTCTTGATAAGTTTGCTGGTGATGCATCCATTCGAAGCCTTGGATCTGACCAAATGTTTTTTGTCCAGCTACAATGGCCAAGTAAGTGTTCTGTCGTTTCTGGGTGTTCCCGACAGATTGGGCATAAAGGGTCGGGTAAGGCCTTTCTTTTGTATAAATTTTCTGAAGTAGGTAGAGCATTGTGACACATACCCCACAGGAAGAAGCGGATTTTTGGCTCGATTTGTAGTTTCCATATCTTTGTCCATAGTGAGCGGGGTTGGTGGTAAGAGGATGATGCGAGATCTGTATTTAGCCTAGTTGGCTCAGCTCGTAGCTTGGAATAGCCCTGTTTTACCGAATATTCCCCTGATGAATTTCCTGTCCAAATTTGTCTGTCCTTGTTCGGGTTTGGCCCTACGCGCATGGCCACAATTTCGCTCACCATTTCCCCTTGAAACATCCTTTGTAATTGATTCACATCCCATGATTTTGTCTCCTGGTTGATCGGTTACGCAACTATTTGTGGGTCGTCTCGGTTTGCGGGGACCGCCTATTAATCCCGTTCCCAGCCATATATCCTCTCTCGATGTTAATGCATTCTCCATTCCCAACCAGCCATTTCACATCCGGGCTTAAGGCATCTCTACCCATTAGTAAACTTTGCCACCCCCATGAGGGGGGATCCCTTGTAGCTTTCCATAGGTTTCCGTTGGGGAAGTAAATCCCTTTCATAAGTCGACTCCACAAAGCTGTCGGGTCTTGGATAAGTCTCCAAGCTTGCTTTCCTAGCATCGCTTTATTATAAGTGACTAGATCCTTAAAGCCCAATCCGCCATCAATTTTCCTTTCTTTGAGAATTTCCCATTTTTTCCAAAGGATACCCGATTTAGATGAGTTCTGTTTCCACGGAAGGAGGCTATTTTTGCTCTATTGCCTTGCGCACCGAAATGGGGATTTTGAATATGGACATAGCATATTGGGGAAGAGCTTGTACCAATTGTTTTGACTAAGATCTCCTTGCCTGCCTTTGAGAGCAGCTTTTCCTTCCATCCTTCCAACTTCATATTTACCCTTGCTAGTATCCACGCGAACATTTGTTTTTTTTTTTTTTTTGTCCCCAATCGGATGGAATGCCTAGATATTTCCCGTTTTCTCCATGATTGGTACTCTTAGTTGAGGCGCCATATTGCTTTTTGAGGATTTGCGGGCAGCCAGCGCCATGAAGATCCCGGATTTGTTTAGGTTGATTGCTTGTCTCGATCTGAAAAAGTATTGGTTTAAGATATTGGCCAGATTTTGACATTCCCCTATATTCCCATCCGGGAAGAAGATAGCATCATCGGCCGAATAACGGTGTGTGACAAAGTAGGGGCAGTTCTGTTTAGTTTGATGCCTTCGTAATCCCATCATCTACTGCCTTTCTTAGTAGGGACGATAGCATGTTCGCCATGATTATAAACAAGTAAGGAGATAGTGGGTCGCCTTGTCTAATTCCCCGAGTCGGTTGGAAATACTGTAAAGGTTCTCCGTTCACTTTTACACTGAGTGTAACCGAGGAGATACACTCTTTCACCAGCGACACCCACTCTTCGCAAAAGCCCATTTTCTTCATGCTAGCACAAAGGAAGTCCCACTCAACTCTATCGTAAGCTTTTTGCATATCCAGCTTTTTAGGATTGCCGGAACTTCTTCTTTCTCTCCCGAACTCTTAACTTATGAAGGATCTCCTGAACTATAAAAATATTATCTTGAATTTGTCTCCCACCCACAAAAAGCGCTTTGCTCTATTGCTATAAGATTTGGGAGCCGGGGCTTAAGACGATTGGCCATCACCTTAGAGATGATCTTGTAGCTGAAATTGCATAGGGTGATAGGTCTGAATTGTGTAATGCATTCGGGGTTGATGCTTTTGGGATAAGCACGATATGTGTTTTGTTAAGCTCTGTGTCGAGGTGTCCCGATTGGAAGAAGGAGCTTACTAGTTCATGTAAATCATGCTTTAATTCCTCCCGGTGGTCTTTGGTAAAATGAGGCCATTCATCCCGTCGGGTCCGGGGCCTTTGTAGCTCCTTGCTGAAAGGTAGCTTGTTTTACTTCGTCTAAGGTGACTTGGTGCCATCAAAGCAACATTCATTTCTCCTTGGCTAGGAAAGGAACATTGGTCTAGAATTGGAGTGAAGTTCCTAGTACCCACTTTGTCTTAAACAAGGAGTCATAGTAGCTCGCAATGTGTTGGCTAATAGCTTTGGGGTCTCTACACCAATTGTCATCAATTTTCAGCATTGAAAATTTGTTCTTTTGTCTTCTTTGGACCGTAGCTGCATGGAAGTATTTTGTGTTTTTGTCGCCCACTTAATCCAATTTATGCGAGAACGCATACTCCAATATTGCTCTTCTTGTTGCCATAATTTCTGAATTTGCATTTTTATATCCTGCGTTTTTTTTCCCGTTTGAAGCTCCATTACCCGTATTTGTAAGGATCGTAAGTCTTCTCTTTAGGATCTCAATCTGGTTGTAGGCATTGGAGAATTTCTGCTTACTCCATACTTTTAAGGCTGCAAAGTGGTCTTCTTTAATTTCCTCACGAACTGTCTTGGTTTGTCTTCCAGTTCACCCCAAACTACTTTCACCAGCTCCTTGCACTCTGTATCGGCTAGCCAATCGCCTCGAACTTGAATTCTTTTATCCTTTTAATCCTGTTTGGTTGAAGGCACAATAGAATTGGACTATGATCGGATCCTATTGCGAGGCAATGCAAAGGCTTCCGCATTAGGAAAGCTCACTCTCCGACTTATATTGCATAGGGCCCTATCTAACCTTTCCCTTTTGAGTGCACTTCCTTCCCTATTGTTGGACCAAGTGAATGCACATCCCTTGCTTTCAATATCCATGAGTGAACATCTATTTAAGCAATCTTGAAATGCTACTAGTCTGTAGTGCTCGCTCTCCATTACCCCAGATTTTTCCCAATGGTACAAGATCTCATTAAAATCTCCCACACATAACCAAGGGAGGTGATTAGCTACACTTATCTCCTGCAAATGACTCCATAATCTAAGCCTTTCACCGGAAGCTTGTGGGGGCGTGCGGGAAGGTGATGCGCATGAGAGTTCCACTACCTTGATCCCCGCAAAGCAAGTTAATAACTTCTCTAGATGAATCTTCCACTATCACCGAGACCTCTTCGTTCCACATCAACGCCGGACCCCTGCAATCCCTCTGGGGGATCGAAAGTCTCTATATTTTGGAAATTGGTTCTCCTCTTCACTCTGTCAACAGCTGCTCTCTTATTTTTAGTTTCCATAAGGAAGACTAAAACAGGCCTTTCTTGAGCCACTATGGCTCTGAGATCTTTGATTGTCGGAGGATTGCCCAGCCCCCGCGGTTCCAGCTCAAAAAAGTTTCATATCATCCCCGTGGCTTATTAGTTGCACATGGTTACCAATGGATGCTACTAACATTTTAGGGATAATGAGACAAATGGTCCCTTGAACTTTGTCCCATGTGTCATGTGATCTCTAAACTTTTAATTTATTCAATGTAGTCCCTAAACTTTAGCCCAATGAGCATTGCCGCCCCTAAATTTTTAATTTGTTCAATGTAATCCCAAAACTTTTTGTACATGTTCAATTTAGTCCATTAACTATATGAAAATATTCAGTATTGTCATTTCATTAATTTAAGTTCATAGACAACATTGAACATCTTCATATAGTCTAGTGACAAGATTGAATATGTGCAAAAAGTTCAGAGACCATATTAAACAAATTAAAAGTTTAGGGACTACATTGCACATTGAATCAAAGTTCATGGATCATTTATGTCATTTTCTTATAGTTTTAAGAGTTGTACCGGGGCAAAAAGAACAACGAAAGATATTTTAGGGGAAATTGCCATATAAATTGCATTTTATTTCTCCAGAACATCAATTCCATTAGGTTTCAATAACAGAAGAATACATTACTCCAATGGTAATATGACGGGCATTGATAATGATAGATATGAGCCATCGGTTTATGGGTATATCTCACGTGATTCATAAATATAGGGATCACATAAATGGGGCACACAAGTTAAATTTTCAATTGGGTGCCTTCATTTTTTTGCACTTAATCCTCTCACGACTCTTCTTAGTTTCGTTTATAAGCCAAAAAAATATATATATCTTCAGATTTCGTTTGTTTCGTAAAAAGGTAATAATTAGAATTTCTTTAACTTTGACCTTTTATATTGCTTAAGAAAATGGGTTAATAAAAAATATTATTAGCAATTACCTATGTTCGAACGTTTTTATTAATAATGACATTATTTTTTTGTTAACTCATTTTCCTAAATGGTGTAAATAACCAGATTTAGAAAAATCCTTTCTAATTTTTTTTCCAGTGAAACAAATGCATTTTTGTAGAAAATCAACGACTTGAGAACATTTTTGTAAAATTATCATTTGTGTCTCTCACAAAAATAAGTAAATGAAAAATACTTCGATCATCAATGGAAATGTTTAGGCCTATATCATTGTGTCTAATAAAAATATTTTCCATTAACTAATCTTTTCAAATAGTATAAATAATCATTCTAAGAAGCGATAATGATGTAAATAGTTCCTGAAGTTTGACTCAATATGCAATGCAGTCCTTAGACTTTGGTGTATGTTCAAGTTAGTCCTTGGGACATATGAAAATATTCAATGTCATCCATCTATTAAAAAAGTTCAGAGATAACATTGAACACTTTTATATAGTATAGAGACTAGATTGAACATGTATCAAAAGTTCATGAACCATATTGAACAAATTAATAATTCATGGACGACATTGCACGCTATGCTAAAGTTCAAAAACCACATTAAATAAATTAAAGGTTCATGGATTACATTACACATTAGATCAAAATTCAAGAACCATTTATATTATTTTCCCTTCTAAGAAATTGTCCACATCGTTCTTTTTCTTAAAATAAACGCACCTTAAATTTCAATCAATAGTTCGGGGCCAGGCTCGGTCTCATATCCGTCCTCTTATGGACCTAAGACAGATGTAAAGTCTGCAGCAGACATTCATAAATCTCTCTTTTTTTCCCTCATGTTTTGGGCTATGGACAAAATATATCAATCCATCTCTTTGAATCTGAAATTCTGGCGCAGTTGAAAGAAAGACATGCTGTGCCTTGGCCTATTTTAGCTTACCTGACCCCACGTTCTCCATATGCGATGTTGAGCCAATAATTGTTGCTGGCGCCTAGCAATAACTTCTTCTTTTTGGGGGGCCAAATTCAATAACAATTATTAGAATAGTTTTCATTTGCAAGTACATAAAAAGTTGGGGATGGTGGGGACTAGAGCTGATCACTTGAATTTTCTCGATGTATCCTTTAAGGAGATATATCCTTTCGAGTCACCACCTCGATATCGGCTCTGAAACCCTACTCTCGAAATGCAAGTATAGGCTATTTGATTTTTCAATGTCGTAAGTGGAGGAGAAATGCGTGATGCTCATGGAGAGAGCTCGTGGTGTAGTAATACTCTTGATCCACAATAGATCCACCCTAAAAGGTGATCGCTTAAAATACTCTTCCGGAAGGCCTGACCCATGCAAATGGATCGTGCGAAATCTTTAAAAATGTTTGAGCATTACACCGTTCGAAATTGCGAAATCTAAAAGTCATGCAAGAATATGAGTGCATTAATGCCGTGGAAGCCATTTCCTGGAGCTGCAGATTGCCTCCCCAAGGCTACTTTTTGTTCTCCTTATTGGGTTCCTATACTTCCCTTCATTGACAAGAAAGAATGATTCTTGCTCGATATTCATCAAATCTTACGCAAAGGAAAAAGCCTCTTTTTGCTCCATTTGGTTTTGGCATCAGCTGGTGCTTTCCGGGGGGAAGTTTCCTAGATTGCATGAATCGAGTGCTTCTGGTTCAAGCTTTTGCACTGAGGAAGCATCCGTTTGCACTTGTTCATCGTGCCTACTATACACGATAATTTCAACTAATTCATAGAATTTGATCAGGTATCAGATAGAATCTAATTCATCTCGTTCCCTAATAACTTAAACAGTTAGGATAAATAGGAAAAAGAAAACCGTACACAACTCTTGCAAACTGTCATCGACTTGTCAATTTTCCTGTGCATGGAAAATAAAATGCCAACCGCATTGTTCTCTGCTAATAACATAGATCTTCGTGGAAAACTATAGACTTAAAAGAATTCACAAAGAGTTCTTACGTATTTCAAGAATATTCTTATCTAACTGGATCAATCATCGCAGCAGGTCTAGTGTTTCTGAATTTATTTCTTTTCGATTCCATGAAATTCACGCTTCCATGATCAATTCCAAAAGACGGGACGTGTCACGTTTTTTTCGGAATTCACTTGTTAGTACCGACTATACCCTACTTACTTTTAAGATCGCTCTTGGCCCAAAAGGAAAAAAAGAAAATTAAAGGTCACTCACTAGTGGATATTACTGTTCATGAGATAGCGCAGAGCAATAGTTTTCTGTAGTCCATCGTACTACACAGACATATCAAAAAAGTCTATGCCAAACATTTTAAGCAACAACTCTGTAATGGTTTGGGTGGCAAGGTATATACAGAGAATTACTTGAGTTTAATTCACCAAAGAAAGTAAAATGATGAGAACAAATGGACACGAATCAAAACATAGAAATAAATTTATAAAGATATCATTTCTTGGATGATACATTACATTCAACTGGTGCAAAAATAGTCTAAGTACTATCGAGTATAGCAGAGTCGATTTTACTTTGTATATATTGGCAATCATGATAGATTTATATATTTTGATATATCTGTTTGCCCCGATAGATTTTCTACCTCTTAATTATTATACATTGTCAATTATACTACGTATTATAAAATTATAGCAGAATTAAATTTTTATCTATAGATTGCGATTTCAAAGGATTTTCTCTCAAAGCTTTACTTCCGCTGGAAAAAAACTTTGAACTTTTTTTTGGAAAGGATAATACTCAAGCGGTGCATTGGTGCTTATATTTAAAAAATAATGAAAAATATGAAATTAGAAAAAAAATTACTTCTCCGTATATAATATGTCTTATGTCCTAGATTTAGATATATTTATATTTAAATTAAAGTTCCTGATTTTTTTTAATTAAATTTCTGAAAGATAAAAAGTAGACTTTTTTTTAATTACTGAACACCCACCATTCATGTACTAAAGTCGATTTTAATATGTAGATTAGAAATTTAGATATCTGCTGCAATTAGGGTCGTTGAGACTTTCTTTTCCTTCTTTCTTTGATGAGCTCACAGGTTGTTGAGAGTCGAACACAACCAACGCTACCATCCTAAGGGCACGATCCCTTCAAATTTCAACCTCAATTTATCCAACAACTTCGATATTTTGTATCGATTTCAATGTCAATCCTATATTATAACAAGTAATATTTAAAAGGGTCAACATAATGATGATGTTAACCTATAAATGCATTTTCTAGAAAAAATCAAAACCACAGTTTCTCAACCCCCACGAAATTGGCCAAGCAATAACCGCTAAGTTTGGATACGAAGAGCCTCTCGTTCAACTTTTGTTCAAATCACGGCATCTTCCATTTAGATTAACCTCAAAGCACGCATCTCAGTAGGGCTGGAGCTTATTTCGCTAAAGTGGGTAAAGCGGTCTGCGCTCATTTATGAAAATTAGTCGAGGTGTGGTTCAGATGACCGAAAGAAACATAAATACTCTTACTTTGATAGTTCTTTTAAATGTGTGCATAGGTAGTTGGCAGTCACAGCATGCCAATACTGTTGTAGGCCAATCCTTATATCATTACTCGTATTGACGTGATACACACTGCCCCTTCGCTTATCATGATTTGCAGAATTATTGCGCAGCAGAGGGGCCGAGGGCACATGAGCCACTGCACTGACTCGGTGCACCTCCTCCTCATTCCTTGAACTGAAAGAAAGTTAACAGGAGTCTTTAAGGACGGTAACAAGCGGGCGCGACGACGTACTTCTCTACAGCTGCTCAAGAACAGTGTGTTTTTTAGCATTTACCTTGGTGTAATCATTCCCCGTGACAACCGGTACGAGTAATTGTGCTTCTTTATCGCTCCCAATGTACTCTTCTGCAGTAAAACCTAAGTGCTTCATGGGTTCCGAGGTGAACTTTACAAGGTTGCCTTCCTCAACCTTTTTATCCTCCTTCCCGTGACCTGGTCCATCCACAGTTGCCACGCCCTTCTTCGATTAACGAAAATTACTCATTTTCACACTTTATGCATGCTAAAATGGATTATTTTGTCACCCTGTTGTGCAATATTCTATGCAAAAGAGCTTTTCTCTGACCCAGAACGTCACCAAAGAGATTCTGATTTCCAAATGCTCTGCTCTAGCCTCTAGAGGTAATCAAGAGAAGCTAAATTATCTTGACAATCATCGGATACTCTAGAATTGCAATTTCCCATCTGTATATTATTACAGAGATAAGTATTCACTACTTTTGTGGATCCTTTTCCTAATAGCTTTCCCAATGTGGCTCTTTACACTTCCTGACCAGAAGGAAAAAGACCCCTGCATTGAATTTATCCCCCAAGTACATAACACATAAAAGTGAAAGAAGATGGCCAAGAATGGGTTCCTCAGAAAGACAAGCCAACCTCAGCACAAGTAGAAAAATAAGAAGGAAAAAGACACTGCAGAGTTGATAGACAGTTTAGGTCTGCGCATCTGTGTTCTTTTTTGGGGATTAATCCCTTCCTAAATTAGTTAATTGTAGACACATCAAATGCTAACGAGAGAAAACGCAAACAAAGACAACAGAAAAATCAAGAATACAACAAACCCAAAAGCACCCATCTAATGATTGAAATTAAACACCATTTTACATACATATCATCACAAGGAGACCTAATCAAATCAGTCATCAACGTCAAGGCTATCTCTCATTGTAGGGATTCTATGCTCCTAGCCAGCTCCTCCAGCTTCTTCATCCTCATCTTCTCACTTTCACCCACCAGCTGAGCAAAATGAAAGCGCCCAAAGAAAAACAAACATTTTCTCAGATGGACAAATATCGAAAAGAGCTCTGCTTTTCACATACTTTACAGTATCAATCGATAAAGATTTAAGTGCAGGACTAACCTCCATTAATTTGTTAACGAGCTGTACTTTCTCCTTGTTCTTTTCATTGAAGGCCTCAAGGGCTTCCTTGTACTCTCTCTCCTGGGACAAATCAGGACACCAAGAAGATTCAGCGACCCCATTTTGGATCCAGACAAGGATTAATTGTAAGAATCTGTAGTTTCACAGAAACAATGGTATGTGGATAGGAAGAGAGAGAATCACCTTCTTCTGGCAGGTGTATCCCAGTGGTTTTAATTCCTTATTTACTGCATCAATCTTCTTTCGGATGAGTGCAACATCCTTTCTCATTGGATCTGACAATGCCTCTAGTTCCTGGTATATTGCCAATCGATGTTAGCCACAGGAATGTTAGTTTTATACCAGCTCCAATAAAGAGACTGTGATTTTGCCTTACTGTTTATAGCTAGGACTATAATTATTAGAACCTAATTCAGAGGCACAAGTTGACTCAGACTCCAGAGATGTGAAAGGATCTTCACAGGGTCTCAAAAGACACCCCATTCCTAAATCAATTTCTGTAATGTTTTTCAGTCAAGCCATGTATATGGTGGTGTTGATTCCACATAAGACTGGAAAATACATTGCCCAAAGGGAAGAAAACTACACTAAACAGAGCCCCAAAAGGTCAAAAAAAAGAACGAAAAAAGAGGAAATTTCCTTGGTTTCAACAAACATACACAAAAAGAACAGCATCATTATGTTGAATTAAAGTAATTTCCTAGCAAAAGAGGAGGGAGGAAAGAAAAATTAAAGAAGAAATGAGAGATTTGTGGAAATCTACATCTCAGTTCAGCCTAATCCAACAATTCTTTTTTTTTTTTTTTTTTTTGGGTAACTAATCCAACAATTCTTGAACTTCACTTTTCTCAAAAACCAAAATTCACAAACAGAAAGCTCGATTTTTTTATTAAGAAAACAAACCCAAGTCTTCATCTTTTCAGAAGTATCTAGCTCAAATCTAAGATCGAGCTAATTCTGCAGAAAACTACAACAAAAAGATGAAGACCCCAGAAAGCTAAAGACTTCTTTTCGTGCACTGACCTCCCGAATCGTGGCGAGCCTCTTGGTCTCTTCCTCGACGCGACCCAGATGCGACATGACCTTCTCTCTGACCTCCAGCTTCTTCCTCTCGATCTCCTCCTCCTTGGCCCTGAAGTTGGACAGGGCCGATCTCGACATCTCCTCGTCCTCCCCGGAGATGGACAGGTTGCTGCTGAAGCTCAGGCTCCCCGACAGGTGCTGCGCCAGCTGCTGCCGGGGGGGCTGCGCCGCCGCCGCCGCCGCCGCCGCCTGCTGCTGCGTCTCCGACGCCTCCATCGACATTATCTCCGCGAGCTGCTTGCCTCGCGGAACCCCTGCTGCCGCTTCCTCTGCCTCCTCTATCTTCTCTCTCTACCTATTACGATCTCCCTCTGTCTTGTCTCCTCTTCTCTGTCACTCTCTCTCTCTCTCTCTCTCTCGAAATGCGTAGCGTGTGTGTGTGGGTGTGCGAGGAGTCTCTGTCACTCGCCGGTCGCGAAATGGGTGTGCGAAGCACCAGGCTGGCTCGAGAGGTTTATAGAAAGTGTGAACGGGAGCTAACCCACCTTATCTCTCTCTCTCTCTCGCTGGGATCAGAGGGGAGAAAAAAACACAAGAAAATGGAGGAAAGAGAGAGGACGAAATGGGGAGAGGAAACTGTGGGAAAAGTGGCGGTCGAAATGACGCATCTGCCACTCGCTGTCGTGGGGAATTCACTGGGAAGGACTGGGGTGTGCTCGGTAATTACCCGGGGGCCGCTTGGTCTTCTCCATGATCAACAGGTTCAAGAACCCAAATATTGACTTTCCTTGCTGCTTGCTTCCCTAGTCCGGGAGTTCTTCTTTCGATTTGGTCCATCGGACGAGTTTTTCTCTCTTCTAGATTAGATGCAATTTACAGGAAGGAAGGTATCGAAAGCCTTACAGTCACAGTACACAGTAGAGCCATAGTTATCATGCCTGAAAATGAAATTTTTGCATGACATTTTTGTTCTCGGTTACATCGGAATCGACTCGTCTTTAAATGATAGACGTCGAGTATTCCTTTCGAAATTTGAATCTTTGTGATTAGCCGGTGGTATTGCAACGGATAGTGTCGTAGTCCTATGTGATTAAGGAGAGGATGCTATTTTAACCTTGGTGTGTTGGTTATTGATAGAGATAAGTCTACTTAAAAGCTTAAATTTGTCATGAGAGTGCAATTAAGCCTTGCAACTTTAAAAAAATGCAATCAAGTCATAAAATTTATCAAGTTAGTACATACAGGTCCTTTCATTGACTCAGTCCAACTTGACAAATGAAAATGCTAACAAATTTTAGGACTTTATTGCATCAAATAAAAAAATTTTAGGATTTGATTGCGTCAACTTGATAAATTTTAGGACTTGATTAAATTTTTTTAAAAGTTTTAGAACTCAATAGCACTCCCATAATAGGTTTAAAGACTTTCAATGAACTTAAACTTGCTTGCACATAGTGTAACGGGTTCTGTGACCTTTGAAACCTTACCATTAAGGTCATACACGCCAAGTATCTTGATGGTGAGCAAAAGATAATGATGGCAATGCGTTAACCTCATAAGAAGGTCCAATAATTGGTAGTATGATGTGCTAGTTACTATCCAACAAGTATAAGAAGCAAGAGCTCTTGAATATTCTCTTAACGGCCTCGTTTATATAGTATATTGCAAGTTATTAAATTGAGTAGGCTAAGTCAATAACGCAAAGCGTCGCAGATTGCTAGCTTATCAAGACATTATAAAAATAGAAATCGCGGTCAAATTAGCTAGTCAAACATAATACTCTATTGAACCAACTCGAATTAACTTAGGATTTAAGCGCACCACATAATTGTGATCAAAGTAGCGTGGCCATACGAAAGACTTAGCACCAGTTAGACCTTGGTATTTGACATGACAAATAACGATGTCAACGAGCTTCTTCACCTACGCAAATTAAATAAGAAATTGCAACCTTTTTTTTTTTTTTTTAAAGAGAATTATTTTATAGTCTCGATGCACCTGCCAATTTGCAATTTTCTTTGATTTTTGGCAGACGCAAGACTTCCACCAACTCCGGCGAGAACGGCATCCACATGCGATGAGGGAGATGACCACTTTATTCTCTATATATCGAAATTTAAAAAAATATGCAAATTGAATGCATAAATTAAAACATATCAATTAATGAAATCTTACTCCCATTAAAATTAAATCCAACTATGGGCCCCCATGTACGCTGAATATGCTCCCTTGTCATTTTTCTCCAATATTGAGTTTAATTTCTTGCCAAGAATCATGTTATTCTAAATAATTTAAAGTTCATTATTTTGGCCTAAGAAAATAATTTAATATGGTCAATACCATGTGTTGAAAGGAGAGGAAAGCATGCCCCTTCTGTTTAGTATTTTCGTTAGCTAATTCTAAGAAAAACCTCTAACTCTAAGTCGAGGGACAATCCTTACTCAACTTTTTTTATCTCATAAAAAATTGTCAACTTTCATTTAAATCCCAAATCTAGCCCCCTTAACTTAGAACCTTTGATTATCCAACTTGATTATTCCACCTCAATAATAAATCAATGGGGCTTGCTGAATGGATTTAAAGCACTATTCATTGTCTTCTTCTCTGAGCCACAGCTTGATGAATAACGGTGAAACTGTTCGTTTCCTTCACTTCATCGGCAAGTCAAAAGATCTCCAAATTGAATCTCTCTAATCAGACTCCGTCGTTTTGTCGTAATCTGAAGTTGTACATCACCGCTCGTCAACAAATTCCATGGACGAGATTTGCTAAACTCACAACCATAACCTTCTTTCTTAAACATGGGTGACTTTAGAAAGAGAGTCAATAGGGAGCCAGATTTAGGATAAGGGTGAAAGTTGGTGATTTTTTATAAGACAAAAAAAAGTTAGGGTCAGAATTGTCATTCTACCTGAAGTTTGTACTTTTTTTTTTATTAGCCTATCGATTAAGGGGAGTTTGGTGAGCTGTGTCAACTCCCTCGATCCCTAGTGTTTTAGGTTCTAAACCGGACAATTTTTCTAGTACCTATGAAATCAGATAAGTATAACGACTTGGGAATCCAACCTAGCCTTAGGAAGACAAAAGAACAAGACGTATGTCAAACATGTTGTCTTTTAGCTAGATAGGTTATAAATAAGTTTAGAATGATAAAATCCAAAATATTATGAGTATAAAATGGGTTTACAATTTACTCACTTAGACCCAATCCACCTCTATAAATCTCTCTTCACTCTATGCCTTTATTTAATCTCATGCTCGCTTATTCCATGCTCTTACCTCAATTTTAGTATGAGCTTTTCTAGATTGGGATAAATATAGAAATGTTTTAGCAATATGGTCTAATTGGACATAAATAACTAGATTTGTATTGCATGAAAATGGGTTGATTTGAGTCGGATTATTTTCGACCCGAGCCACCCATTTAACAGGTCTACTTTTCAACTAAAATTGAATATGCCAAAGGAGGTTTTGGAGAGTAACTATTGGACGCAAACTATGGTCCAGTTATTTCTCCTTTTAATAAGTAGCTTATGTCGAATGGAAATGTTTATGCAACTTTACGGGGTGCCGGAGATGATAACGATTGGGATCTTTCGAAGTATCGTCACAATATCCTAAGCTACTCGTATTTTATTATGTGTACTATGCACACAAGAGAACTAGAATATAAGCACGCACATAATTTATTCTATTTGGAATCTAAGTACAAAAAGAATCTAATTGATGTTTGGCATGTACCGAAACTGAACTGTTCCTAGATCAGATAAGTTCCAAGCATAGTGAAAAGATTTTTCAAAAAGGAGAAATTGAATTGATGAAATTAGGTTTTGGCAAGGTGCTTATTTGATTTTCCTATTATGAAACTTTTTCAAATTTACATTTTCATCCACACAAATTTATAGTAGATTCAAAACCAGAAAAAGCAGAGCACTTTGTGTAATAATATATGATTGTTTATTCGATGATGTAATCTTAGGTTTCAATATATCAAAAATCTTTGTCACCTCAATAATAACAAAGAATTCGAGAAAGAGCAAGAAAAGGAAAAAAACTTAGCCCTGGTCTCTTTTTTTTTTTTTTCATCTCATGAGTTCATAATTTGTTCAATTTTCTCAACATAAAAATTCAATTCAATTGTTCATTTCGTAAAAAATAGCAAGGGCAAAGGATAAACCTGTAAATGCACACACGTTTCCCTTGTCTGAAGGGGGGTTTGCTTAACTTTGAGGTTTGGTGAGTGAAGTGGACAGAAAGGGTCACCTGACCGTCTCACCACCCACGCCCTAACATTAGACAAAACCAAGAAAAGAGCCGTAATGACAAAGGCATTACAAAAGTAATTTAGTATTTTAGAGATCGGCTGGAAATTGAGAGCTTATCTAACCTTTTGGACAAATTTTGACCAAACTTTAACCGAGCTCACGCAATCTTATGAGTCCTTTTGCCAATCATTGGCCCCTTTTCACGTCATAAATTGCGGTCTTAAATCTTATGTTTTGGATGTTACATTACCATTATTAAGTCAATGGGTGCTTCAGAAACATATTTTAATTGCCCTTTGGAACGACATGATAGCTTGATAAGGGTTATGGCTGTTCGTGGGATGTGGGGGGACCATTTGACACGCTCGAAAGTTCAAGCAAACCCCGGCAAGAACTACCTAAACTTGAATGGTTTATGATTATCAATCGAATCTATGATGGCCCTAAGCATCCTTTTGGTGGGTCCAATAGTTTTTGTCCTAGGGGTGAGCAAAAGGTCACTCGCACCGGAATGAACCAAACTAGCCGGTTCTAGGTAGTTTTCGAGGGCACCAGTCCGGTACTTTGTTTCAACAAATTGGAATTGGTGATTTTTTATCCGGTTCCCGATTCTATGTGTGGAACCGTCCACCAGGATTGTATCGATTTCTTTTCTAATTTCGTACAAATCTGTAAGAAGACCTAATCTTTCACAAACCCTAAGTCACTCACGTTCACCCTAATACTTCACAAATCCTAATCCTTCACAAGCCTCTTGCGCTCGCATTCTTCATGCCTCAGCCATTGTCTTGCTTGACTCTCAATCATGACTCACAGCTCTCTCGCTCACTCTCTCGCTTAACTCTCAATCATGACTCATAGCTCTCTGTCTCACTCTCTTGCTCGACTATCAAACACCACCCTCTCACTTGAGGTGCTCACGTCCCTCTCACTTGACGCCTCCCACTCTTGCTCTGTTTTTGGCTGATTCCGTTATGAAGCTGGGAGTTTCCGAGATCCTATTCCACAAACTCTGCAGGTGGTTGCGATTCAGATCTCATAATCTTGTGAGTCCGCGACCTCGTTTCGATGAATTCGTTCTTTGTCAAATTTTTTTCTGATTAATACATTTCTTTTGCTATGTGGTGTTTCATTGCGGTGGATTTTGGTCCTGCATTGACGAATTGGTGACAGAAAGTTGCAGTATCTGCTTTTGAAGTGTGAACTAATATGCTTCCCTCTCTCACCACCGATTTCATTTGCCCATCGTGGAATCGGCTCACCCGGAAACCGGTGGGCCTACTTGTTCCAGTGTATAGCATCAATATCATTAGCATGGCATACCCTAAGCACTAGCTAATGACCATCTAATTGAGGGATTTTGACCCTATACGAAACTATATATTTCCAAATTAGGTAACTGCATTCTTTCTCTCTTTTTTCAATTAAGTACCTAACTTTTCCAGATCACCGGGTAAAAGCCCATATATCATTTTGAACGTGTTATCATTTTCTCAGTGTGAACTAAAACTATCGTTTTCTAGGGGCATCGATGAGTTCCAATCAGAAAGGTTTCAACCCGTGGTATGGAGCTGATTAGCAGGCCACGCTCAATATACTTCCCCAATCAAATCGTTTGCCAGAGCACGAGTCTATTGCCGACATGGATTGTTAACTCAACTCTAACTAGGCAAAAGTTGCCACATCGAATGTGACGTTGCCTTTTGTTTTCCAGCTCATCCAGAAAAGACTTTTTCCCCATTTCTTTATCTTTATTTTTTGAATAAGTGCATTCAAAGTCTTAAAATCTTATTACGAAAGTATAATTGAATCTTAAAACTTTCAAAAAGTATAAACAAGTCCTAAAACTTATCACGAAAGTACACTTGAGTCTTAAAATTTTAAAAAAGCGCAAACAAGTCCTAAAACTTATCACGAAAGTGCAAACAAGTCCTAAAACTTGTCAAATTGGTTCAATCAAGTCCTTCTATTGATTATACTTTTTGAAAGTTTTAGGACTTATTTATCCTTTCGTGACAAGTTTTAGGACTTATTTGCACTTTTTGAAAGTTTTAGGACTCAAATGCACTTCCGTGATAAGTTTTTGGATTTGTTTGCACTTTTTGAAAGTTTTTGGACTCAATCGCTGTTTTCAAATAATGAGTTTTTGACTTCTAATCATATATATCCTTGTTTTTCCATTCTCTTTTTCCATCCACGGTGAACTATCGCCATCATCGGTGCCATTGCCGCGAAATCCGCCGCACCTTTCCACAGTTACCTTTGTCGCCACCACCCAGACTCAGCTCCGCCACACCTTCAGCGTCTTGTCTAAGGCAGCGGCCATCACTAGGTCCAGGTCGTATGATGACCCACATGCCCAGAAAGAGAGAGATATTTATGGTGTATTGAGTTCAATGCTGTAGTGCCATTTTTTTTTAATACGTGGTCATGGTTGTGATCGAGGCAGTCGAGGGCGTCGGCGGGGTGGTGGTCAAGTGCAGCAGCAGTGGCGGCGTGGGGGATATTGACGGTAGTTGGTGATGGTGGTCGCTTGGTACAGTGGTCACATTTGAGAGCGAAAGTTCTTAGAGGCTCTGTGTAAGTGTACATGTGGAAATCAATCGTCGAGCTCCCACAGAGAATAGGCATGTTGCTTGGCCCTCCCGTGTAAGTGTACTTAGAGGCTCTGTGTAAGTGTACATGTGGAAATCAATCGTCCAGCTCCCACAGAGAATAGGCTTGTTGCTTGGCCCTACCATGACTTAACTGTTTTGTTCTGCAAAACATTTTATATTGCACTCATATTCTGGACATGGAAACTTGAGCATCCAACGTTTCGTGTGATGAGGTTGTTCAAATATAAAGTCTGCAAGACCTGTTGTACTCTATTACAGCGAATTTAGATGTGCCGAATTTAATCATGTCCACCTTATCCGTGAGATAATTATCTAAAAAGTCTTAAACCTATCATAGGCAGCCAATTCAATCCTAATCCTTTTAATTGTGACAATTAAGTCCTAAAACTTTTAAGGATTTGCCAACGTAGTCCTGAATCTTTTAACAACTTATCAATATAGTCCTTCCGGCTAATTTTGGTTAGAAATCACCAACATAGTGATCTAATCAGCGCCGATCGTCTTATGTGGCACAACCGGTACTAAAGTGGATGATTTTTATAATTTTTTAATTTTTTAAAAATTTTCTTTTCTTTTTCTTTCCTTTTTCTATTTTTCCTTCTTCTCTCTTTTCTCTTTGTTCCCTATTTCCCTCTGCCTTGGGAAAGAAGAAAATAAAAGAAAGGAAAGAAATAAATTAAAAAATAAAAAAATTCAGAAAATTTTAGAAAAATTACATAAATCATCCACGTCAATATCAGCTGTGCTACATAGAAAAGCTAGCATCCACATCAGTGATTTTCTGTCAAAATTGGCCGGAAGAATTACATTGACAAATCGCTAAAATTTTTAGGACTTAAATGACAAAATCGAAGGGTTTAGAACTGAATCAACTGCCGTAAGTTCAAGATATTTGGGCCAATTTCCCCCTTACTCATTTTCTTGATTTTCTCCTTTATACATCTTGGATTTCGAGCTATAGCTCTAGCTACTCTATCAAGCAATTAAATTGCATTCTGCAAATGTCCTGTGGCCCCAACATAAAGCATTTTAGAAAGAGAATTCGTCAGCAGAGCAATTCTGTCAATGATACCATCTTGATCCCCACCTGTCTGATTCCCAATCCGGCAGGGAGCATTTGGAGCATAATGGTCTCTCTCTCTGGGATCTCCACGACAGAGTATGTAGCATGACGGTCAAGTGAAGTTTTCTTTATGACACTTGTATAAAATGTTACAGATGTATTGGCCATGGCCGACCCAATTTAATAGAATATATACTTCTTGTTCTCTACCCATTTATAAGTTTGCGGGCTTTAATGCATTGCTTGAAATGGATGGCCATCGCTCTCGAGTTATTTATTTCATACCTACATCTTCACATTGCAGGTGAACGTCATCTTCACCACGAACTTAGGTAAACTTTCTAGTTGCATTTTTAGTGCATTGTTCACGTCATTAGCTACGACAGTAATTATATATGCTATGACTATGTAAGCTCTTATTTTTTTTTTTTAAATTTTAAGAAGAAAAATATCGAAGTGCATAGAAACTTAGAAAGAGTACATATATAGGAAAAAAAATAAATAACTGAGAACATATATGCATTGAAAATATGAGTTTTTAGTAGGCTTTAAATGAGTGGATACGGGTTTTCATGGGTTGAGTTAATTATAGATGTGTTTTAGTAATATCAGTCGGGTCGGGTATGAGTTACCAAATTTGTACTATGTATAAATCGGTTAAAATAGGTTAAATTGATCGATTTGAGTCAGATCATTTTTTACCAGACCCACACCCATTTGATAGCCCTACTTAGCATGGCCCACGAGGTACATACTTTCAATTCAAACCTAGTATTTTAAAGGATTAATATCACGAAAAATCCAAATTAGTACACCTGTGATAAATTTACCCAAATTAATTTTTTGACTCCAAAAAATTCCAAATTGATACACTTTGACAAATTTATCCTCTGTTAGTTTCCGTTAAATTTTACTGTCAAATTACTGAGTTAGATAATATGTGGCAATTGAAAAGTGTACCGGTTTGGGGTTTTACCCTTTGTTTGTCACTGATGTACCGGTTTCTCGTTTATCATGATATTAATTCAATTTAACGGAAACTAACATAGGGTATATTGTTACAAATGTATCAGTTTGGAATTTTTGACGGTCAAAAAATTAGTTTTGGGTAAATTTATCACGGATGTACCGATTGAAGTTTTTGATGGTCAAAAAATTAGTTTTTGATAAATTTATCACGAGTTTATCAATTTCTGGTTTTTTGTGGAATTAACCCGATTTTAAACTCTGCATACATGAATTAGATTTTGATTAGTCAAAAAAGGAGACTTCCAATTATAGTGCTTCGGTATTCACCCATTTTCTTATGAATATAACTTTATTCTGTATCTTATACAAAAATTTATCTCATACATATATACTAGAGTACAAGTAAAGTGTTATTACTTCTTTTTGGGATATATATTTTTTACAATTTACTGTGGTTTAATTAATATATTATATTATATTATATTATATTATATATATATATATTCAATGGACAAATTTAAATCTCATCCTCCTATTATCTACAAAAAAAAACACCTGCCTTGCTTGTTACTAAAAATCTTCAGAGAGTTTCACATTAGTAAAAAATAAAAATAATGTGCATCGATTTGATTTATTTGGAAATATTTATTCGAGCTTTTACTAGAATGAAAAGAGGACATGTTATGAGAATTGGATAAATGCACTAAAAATTTTAAAATTTGTCACGAAAGTACTCCTAAGTCCTAAAACTTTCAAAAGGTGCAATAAAATCCTAAAACTTGTCACAAAAATGCAATCAAGTAAAAAACTTTCAAAAAGCGCAATCAAGTTCTAAACTTTTCACGAAAGTGCAATCGAATCCTAAAATTGTCAAAAAATGAAATTGATAGAACGACTTAATTGGATCAAGTTAACAAGTTTTAGAACTTGATTACACTTTTTAAAAGTTGTAGGACTCAATTGTACTTTCGTGATAAATTTTAGGACTTTTAATGTACTTATCCCAAGACTATTTGACGATTAGATCCGGGATGGCTCAATTGCTCCAATATGTTCAACACACCTCTAACTGCCGAAGTAGGTAAAAGTTAGAATATTTAAAAGAGGATTTTGAATAATAACAAGTTTATCTTCGACTTCTATTTTCACTAATATTATTAAGTATCATTAAAATTTTCTAGACACCGTTTGTTAAGAGGAAAATAAATTATTTGGAAAAATTTTCCTATAAATAATCACTAGTATCTCCTAAAATAATTAGCCAATCAATTATCTACCACAATTTATGTCTGCACATTTTTGTCGACAATAAAAAAATTATTCGTTCGTTTTTGTAAGCGATTATTTGTTGAAATTGTTTTTTCAAATAATTTATTTTTCGTAAAACAAACACACCCTAGAGTTGATCAGTTCTAGAGTGGGGTCAATATCCACTTGGAACTAGACCGAATCAGGATCAATTACCAATTTGTAGAATGAACCGTTGTTGACACTTGATTTTTTGGTTCAAATTTTCAATTTTACATAAAATTACAAAATTAGGATTAGGAACCTTGTCCATGCTTAGGAACCTATTTCTAAATGAAAAATAATTTTTCTAGATTTTTCTTTAATTTTTTTCAATTTCTTTTAGTGAAAAATAGGAAGAAATAAAGAAAAATACCAAATGGAATTCAAAAATTCAAAAAAAAATAGTCATTAGTCTTTTATTAATTCCAATTTTATCCCTACAACTTCAATTTTACAAAATTTCAATTGGCGATATGTTTTCCCCAAATTTGGCCAATTTCATATACTAATTGAACAAAAAATTCAAATAAATCATTTCTGATCATTTTTGGGCTATAGTGTCTTCACAAAAATTGATTTTGGTACCTTGAATTGCATATTGATCAGTCCAATTTCAAAATTTGATGAAAATATCAAAAAGCCCAAAATTAATTGAAAATTAGGGATTTCATGACCCAAATTGGGGATTTTATTTAATTGGACATTTTTTTTAAAAAATTATACCTTCCCTGAGGGTAATTAAGCATGGGTAATTCAATTTTTTCCTCAATTCTGCAAAATTAAGTCATTTAGACCTTCAATTGAATGAAAACCATGTTACCCGAATTTAAATTTAGGGTTTTTGTGCTTAATTGTGATAAAAATTCAAACCAATCCCTTGTTTTAGAGCAAAATATGTCAAGGAGTCTAAATGTGGGGTTAAAATCTTGAAATTGAGACAAAATGGGGTCAAATTTGTAAAATTAGACCAACTCGGTCTGCCGAGTCGGTTAGATCCGACGCCACCCAACCCAGGTTGGTCTTCTTCTTCACCCGGACTGGGCACACAAGGGAAAAAGGAATTGAAACGGTTGGTTAGCCCCGCCCCTTTGCCGACTTGGATTTCCATTTCTAGCACATGGAAAATGAAATGGACAGTTGGAGCTCCAACTATCCACCCTCAACCGATCTAACTAACTGGGGAGTTGGTTAAAGTGAAAAAGGGTGGGTAAATCTAACTAGAAAAACAGTTGGGCGAGGTTGGCTCCCACACGGAACCTGCTCGATGAAAAGCCATAGAGAAAAAGAAGAAAAGAGAGAGAGAGAAAGAGAGAGAGAGAGAGAGAGAGAGAGAGAGAGAAAGTGAAAGGGAGAGAATATAGGTCCCACAGCTGAGTGTCTGGCACCGCCATGATTGGAAGAGCGCCGGTGAATCGGCTTGTGAGCGTGACCTCTTTCTCCAAACTCCGGCAAGGTGGCTAATCGTGAAGAGGTGAAATGCAGCCTAGATCATCCAATCTAGGACTTTCCCAGCAAAAAAAGATCATGAGCTGATAAAGCAAGTGCAAAGGGATTGAATCATTGCCTGCTAGTGGTTCAAAAATTCAACTTTGGCCACTGACAACGAAGGTGAAAACTCTTCCCGCTTGCACATCACCTGTTTGTCAAAATGCCTAGATGGATGCCTGAGCTAACACATGCTTGATCTTTGAATTTGCTCGTTACTATTGTACTTATCAGTTCCTTCTTCACGTTTCTAACTCATTTTTTGTTCGATTTATGCATTTTGGATTTGTGGTTTGGCATTTGCATCAAGTCAGCCTTCAAAACCCCCTCACCGGAGTCGGTAAACATTACCAGAGCATTTCCTCATGGCAAAAAGCCATTCAAGTTAGTCCATTCTACTCATTTTAAGCTTAAATGCAGGTTTTGATTCACTAGAATGAGTAGGATACTTTGAGGTTTGATGTGAATGTTAGATAAGTTAGGTTAGTTTAGTTTTAGGTAATGATTTTTGGGCTTAGGAACCGCTGGCTAGTGGAGGTTCAACGGCAATCCAATAGGAAAGGACGGTAGAAGGCAACTAGGGGAAGGTTTAGGGCCGTTTGTGGTGGCTAGGGCACGGCGGAAGGTCATAGGATCGATGGCCAAAGTAGCAGTGAAAGTAGGATACCATAGGTATTAGGTGCACATGGAGTGCTCGACAAAATGCCAAAAAGAAAATGGAAAAGAACGGCGCCATTTGGCATTGTCCTCGCCAGGGAAGGCCGGAGATCGGCTTAGGCAAGTCCAACTTGGTCGGACCGGTCCAAGCCGGTCTGGTTTGATCCCAAGAATAAAAAAATCATAAAAGAATAGAAAATTGGAAAATCATAAAAAAAAAAATTAGAAATTTCCATAAAATCCATAAAAATTAGAAAAAATTATAGAAAATCTAAAAATATTTTTAAAAATTAAAAAATTTCAAAAATTCACATAATGACTTAAAATACTTGTGGGCACTCATTTTGAGTGAAATTAGAATTTTTTGGATGCACAAGTGATTCTTTTGAAGACTCCTTAGTTTAGGGATAAAAAGGGCTTAACCCCCAAAAAGGGGCTTAACCCCCTAAAAAGCCCTAAAACCCCAAAAACCAACACAACCCTTAAAAGTGAACAAGCCTCCAGGGCTTCATTAAGGTTTGATTGTTTTGATTGATGTTCATTCTAGGGACGATATTAGGATTGTTGTTTGTGATTTGAATTGGTTGTGCACTCCCTTATTGATTGATTCCTCCCCGTTTAGAATGGTTAAGATTAGTGGATAGGCCTCGAGATATCGCATGGCACGTTAGACACTTTGAATCGTTTTAGGTAATGAAAGGGCAATAGGGATTTCGATATCGGGATCGTTAACATAACCAAATCCTCCTACCCATAAAATCTCTGGTTCGTGGAAATCGGGATAATTCTCCCTTATCTCGATTAGGTTTCTAGTCAACCATTAAGGACTAGTGACGACTCCAAAACGAAATATAGGCTAAATAGAAAACAAAATAATAACTACCCACTATCTCGTGAGGTATGATCAAGGAGAACCCTCGTTCATTTAGTAATAAAACATCTTATCATTCGTAATCAACGAAAATACCTCCTAGCGCGCTCGGGTGGGGAAAAGCGCAACGCGACAACCGACCCTATTCACCAAGGAATTGACAGTATTTTCAATAGACATAAATGTTCATTTCATGATTAGAGCCAATGTCCCCTAGCCGGATCTCTAGACAAAACTCTATCTCAAACTATAATGCACGTGAATACAGCAAGGGCAGACTATCACAACAACAATTAGTGCAGACTAGAAAACATTCCCCGAGAAGAGATGGAGCCACTTCACCTGGACTTGTCGTGCCGCACTCTAACCGCGAGAGGGAGCGAGCAATGGAGGGTGAATTTAGTGAGAGGCAAGAGCAAGAGAGGGAGGCGAGAGGCAAAGACTGAGAGGCTAAGGTTTTGCCTTTGCACAATGTAGCTTTAGTTTAGATTTTTAAAGAGAAAAAAATTACAAAAAAATGAAAATCAAGGCATACCAGTTTGGTCCGATTAGTTCTACTTTGCATAATGAAACGGGAACCGGACCAATTCCCGAGATGGATCGAGACTGGTGCTCAATTCTACTTTTAGGCTCTGTTTGTTTTACGAAAAATGTGACATTTCTAGAAAATATTTGTTAGGGATATTATAATTTTCTAGTGTTTGGCTGAAGCTTGAAAATGAACTAGAAAATATTTTGTCATTTTGTAAGGAAAATCTAATTTGATTTTGCTAAATAGATATAAACTATTCAAGTGCTAGTGACTTATGCATGGACACCGGTGTCCAGGCATGAACACCGACGTCCTAGGTACGAGCATGGGCACCGGCCTAGGTCAATCAACATTGGGCCCCAAACCTTAGGGCCCTCATTCCCGGGTCCATGGTGCCTATGTAACATCCCGAATTTTTAATCCAATTTTGGGGTTTATAAAATGCATAATTTGTCGATGTGCTTATAGTAAAATCTAAGCCCGAGAACCCACACTCTCGGTTATTTAATAGAATTTTCTTTGGAATCACTTATCGAATTTTAAATCGTTATTTGGACCCTGATTGGCGACATTTTCGGGCCCCAATTCCCAATAGTGGAAAAATTTGCCGGTGGATTCGGGGCAATTTTCCGTTTGAAATTTGACCCCGGTGGTGCTCAATTCTACTTAACCCTCTGTTTGGGACTAGGTATTTGGGTTCATTTCTACTAATATTTGTTGGGATTTTATTCCCGGCCTCCCCCTTTCCTCCCCCTCACTCTCTCTCTCTCCCGGTCCCCCTCTCTCTTCCCCTGTTTTGGCCGAGGAGGACCCTCGCCGGAGCCGCCCCGCCATGGGTTGCCGCCCGACCAGCCAGGGCCCGGCCGTCCGCCCAGAGGCTCGCCTCGTCCTTCCATCCCGAACAGCCAGGCGTCAAATCATCATCGCGCTGGTCACTTTGTTCATCGCCGGAAAACACTTGCTCATTCCGGCCAAGCCTTTGCTCCGTGAAGCAATCGTTCGTGGTCTTGTTCACCCAAACCCAAATCGGCCCGCCTGCTCGCCCGTTTTAAGCGTGGACACCCGTGTGAGTTTGACCCCTAAACCCTAATTAGGTTTATTTGCATTTTTTTGGACAAGTTTAGGGTAATTTAGGGGTTAAATTAGGGGTTAAATTGTGGAATTGATTAGGGTTTGGATTAGGCCAATTTGGTGGATTAATATGCTAAGTTAATGGAGGATCAAAGGCGCTGATGGATGGACTGGACAATTCGGATTAAATTGACCCGAGTTCGGGAATGTTCGGGTTTATTTATGTGGAGTGTAGTCTTGCCGTATTTGATTTTGTGGTGGTCAATTAGAGTAATGTTTGGGGAGTATGATGGAGTGATTTAATGACAATTATTAGCCTCGAATTTGTGGTTTAGTGATTGGTCACGATTGACCTGGATTGGGTTTAATTTGGGCAAGGCGCGATCAATTGAGGTTTAATTGGACAATTATCGAGAATGATCGCCCAATTGATTGGCCAATTTGAGCCGTAGCTGTGGTTTATTTGATGATGCCATGGTTGAATTGAAATTGATTGTTTGAGTGGGCATCTTGATTTGTGGAATTGATTATCGTGGTGCAAAGGTGAGCTTGTTACATTGTGATTTCGCGTGTGAATGCCCAAGTGTGAATGAATGACCATGAATGTGCATCTTATGCATTGGCACGACTTGGGGTGCCCTCGCGTAATCATGCGACGGAGTCGTCCACCTAAGGACCTCGGGTCGTGAATGGGTCATGCACTTTGCAGGCGATGCCCGGTACATCCCCGGAAGCGACCATCCTCATGCACTTTGCCTCAATGGTCGGTGTTGCGCCTGCACTTTGGGCCATCTCGAGCCGTGATAATAATAAGTTGGGCATTGTGCCATTGGGGAATTACCCGTGTCAAGTCCATGGCATTTGCATACATGAACATCGTTGGTGGGGTATGCAAGAGTGTGAGAATCGGTTGGCGTGTGATTGGCATATGTGTGATTATGAGTGCCACTTAAGTTATATATGGATATAACCTGCAGGTCGACAGGCCGAGGGGCTGGAGCGAGGTTTAGTCCCGGGAATGTTAGCCTAGTTTAGGTTTAGGAATTACTCGATTTATTCTCACGTTGTTGAAAACCGACATTTTCAGATCCTTGAGGATGGCAAAGATTTTTGAGAAGAAAATGTAGTACAAAACCACTTACCCCTTTTTGTCGATGATGGCTTCCCCGCTTTTGATTTTTGATTGGTGTTCGGGTTGTATTTGGATATTGTATTAAATTTTCAATATCGATTGCAAGTGTTAAATTCTGTGGTTGCCCTTGGTTATGTATTCATTGATGTAACGGGTGGTTTTAATTGCTTCCGTGTGTGCTTTATATCTCTAATGATTGTTTTTTCGACACAAATCGAATTTTGGATTTGAAGACCTATGCCCGGATCATTAAAAATTTGGGCCTCGAACCCTAATGTATGGGACTAGGTGGTGGGGTCAAGACCCCACATCTATTTGAAAGATGGACAAATTTGAGCCAAGACGGGTCCCGAAGAAAAGGTGGGGTCTTGCTATACCACTGGGGTCTCAAGTTCAACCTCAATGGTCTCGAGCTTGGCCTCAATGGATCCAAGGGCAACATCGATGGTGGGCATTGTGGTCCTAAACTTGGCCTTGATGGACTTGGACTTAAGCATTAAGGACCTAAGCACAAGCTTCGAGGTCCCAAGCCTGGCATCGATATGTTAGGAAAACCTCCTAATAGATTTTGAAATTAACAAAACTGTCCTTATACGTGTTATAAGTCTGACAAATGTTTTTAAGAATTTTGATTCAAGAAGTTATACTTTGAAGATGGCAAATCTTTTAATTCGTGCAGCTCAAACTTCATACTAATGTTCAGACTTTATACGACTTTTAACGAACTTGAGCATTTATACTGGAATAAAAAGACTCAGACTTTAAAGAAGAACACATCTTGACAAACGTTATGATTGCAAGACTAGACACTATAGAATCAGATCTCATTCGGTTCTCGACACAAACTCTGAACATTCACAACAACTAGTAATCTGACTTGGATTTCACAAAATGAAAGTCTTGATTGACTCAATCTTAAAAGGCTATTTTGCAAATTATATTTATACCGCAAAATATCTTAAATTGATTGACAATCAACCACGAGACAAGTTTATTTCTAAATGGAGAGGCTCTTCTTATGGAAACCAAAGTTCTGGTTGTATTGGTGACCGTATTCAGCGAAATTTAAATTTTGTCATTCAACGTCTACTCAATCCTTTTTATACAAATCTGTCCAAGATGAAAATTGGAAAATGATTCTCTAAAAACTGTCCAACAGCTAGTTTGGAAGTAGAGAAGTACAAAAAGAGAAAGTATTAAGGAGTAGAAGAAGGGATAGAATAAGAGACGATATCCAGAATCATCTATTTTAAAGTTTGAGCATACACTGATTAGTGTTACTTGTCTTTCTTGAGCTAAAATTTGTGATTTTGAGAGACTTATTATAAGAGTGATTAAGTGAGATAGAGTGACTTATCTTATACATAGAGTTATCATTGAAAATCTGTAATCTCTTGACTGATCATTTAGTAAAATTCAGCCAGTAAAGCTGTCATCGTGAGAGAGTGGATGTAGGCTTGATCTAAGTTGAACCACTATACGTCTTGTGTGCAGATTCTCTCATCCTAAAACTCTATTTATTTATTACATCACACACTTGTACAATTGCTATCAAAGATTGTTTAAAATCTAAACGTTGTTCAAACTTTATTCTTGATATTTTACTTTCGCTTTAAATTGGTCAAAAATTGTTTAAAATCACCTATTCACCCCTCTCTAGGTGATCCTTGCTAGCCTCCTCATGATGGACTTGGGCCTAGGCGCTAGAGTCTCAAGACTGGTTTCGATGGAGCTGGGCGCGGGTGTCGAGGATTTAGGCACGAGCACTAGGTTCCTGGCCATGCCTTGATGTACCTGGACATAGCCTTGATAGACCTAGGCTGGGGCACTGGGAGCCTAAGCATAAACACCAGGGTCTTGGGCCCAACCTTGATGGACCCAAGCATGGGTATGGGGAATTTGGGTTCGGCCTTGATGGACCTAGGCACAGGGTTCCTAGGCTCGGCCTAGATAGACTTGGGCTCGGGCACTGGGGTCACGGAGTTGCGCTAGCACAAAAAAAAGAAGTCCTAGGCCCAGTCTTGAGGGTTTTGAGCTCGAGCGCTGGGATCCCAATCTCTACCTCAATGAACCTGGGCTTGCCCTTGGTGGACATCCATTGACTCGGCCCTACTGCCAAGGGCTCGGAAACAAGTGTTAAGGTTCTGTGTCCAAGCGTAGAGTTTTTTGTCCAAAAATCAATATCTAGTCATATTTTGGAAAAAAATTTCCAATTTTTTAAAGATGAAATCATTTCCCTGAATTTAAGTATAGGTTGTCCGTTGAATCATTTTCCTTAGCATTCCAAATGCCAGAAAATGAAGAAAATATTTTCCAAACATACAACTTCCGTGAAACAAACGGAGCCTTAATTTCTATACTTTTTCACATGGAAAAGCTATCAATTAGAGTTCGTTTTCCATCTTCAAGAACTAGTTGATTCCCATTGAAGCACCATTAAATACTTCATATAATATAACGTTCGACCCACCTTATTTAAACTCACAAAATTGCACAATGCAAAATAGAGAAAGTGATAGATTACTTATTTTACCACCAAAATAGTCCCAATTCCTATTTCTTCAGTAATTTTTAGGGTTCAAAAACCCCAAAGTAGTACGCTCATGATAAATTTACCAAAAACTAATTTTTTGACCATCAAAAATCCCAAACCGGTATACTTATGACAACTTTACCCTAAATTAGTTTTCATTAAATTTGATTGTCAAATTGCTAAATTGAATGACATGTTACAGTTAACAGGTATACCTGTTAATAGTCTGCCCTAGGAATCAATCAATGTTGATACTCTAATATTAGTTGTGGATTAGATTGTGTCGGAAAAATCGATCTTCACTATACTTAGGTAGTCATAATGTCTTGCTATAGACCGTTTATGACTTGTAGGCCAAAAGAGTTTTGAGCACACTGCTAATGTTTAGTGAACCTACAGGGTCGCACATAATAGCAAACGGACTTAATATTTTCTATGCGTCTTGATCTACTTAAGAAGTAGATTTTAATTTATTCTCTTATTTAAATTATCTATGCGATCGTGCACGTTATGAGATAACCATTAAACGTGGGCCCAAATCGCCCGACCCACTTCTTTTAATTCCGTTGGATAATGAGGCTGTATAAATAGATAGAGAATCATTCTCTGTCCAGGGGTTTTTTTCGACAGAGTATCGAAAATAAAAAGGCGTTCAAGAAAAAGGAACTTCAAGATCTTTTGCTAGCACATGGATTGTTGGAAAATTCCGTTCGTGTGTGTGGATACCGGTAGAGGCGCAACACTTAAGGCGCTAATCCAGACACAATCAGTTATCGATTTATCCTCGATCTACAAAAGGTATGTTTCGAAATTCCCTTTCGATTTCAATATACACATGAATCCTATCTAGGGTTCTATATTCCACATGCGTTGTTTTTGTTGATGAACCCTACAGTGGTATCGAGCTACTTATGATATATTGAAGTTGAATCGGAAACCCTAATTGATGATACATATGATGTATGCCTGAAGAGTCTAAATTAGGGTTAGATGAATTTGAAATATGAATTGATATGATCAATTGAGAAGGAACGAAGTAGGGATGGGCCGATCATGTTCCGATCGTGCACAGGCTGTACCCTTGCATGGAATTGGTCGTTACCATATGATTGATGTACCTTTATTATTATAAATGATGTTTCGCTTATGTTTATCACATGCATACATTTATCGCTAAATAAACATTAACACTCCCTAATAAAATTAAGTAATAATATGATGCCTTTCCAATCATATACCTATTAAGACTTGAATCGTCAATAGATGGGCCTGCCAAAGCAAGGTGTCTTTAACTATTTGAGTAAAATAGGATGGATAATAGTTATCCATAAGTCAAGATTGGTTTACTTAACGAGGCTATTAAAACGGTTTTGGGCCTTGAGGCATAGTGTTTGGGGATAAAATATGATATGTTAACCCCAACAACCAAGAGTTGTATTCGATACAATTGACAAAGAGTTGTCTACCTAAATAACTTAGTCTTGAGCGGTAAGCCAAAGTTTACTCGAGTCTTGGTAACATATGGATTTTGGTTCACTATACTTATTGGGACACATGTTATAAAAGTATAGTGGGAGTTTATTATAAATAATATTAATGAACAATTCACTTTGCATATTTATTGTAGATAATGGCAAATAGCCCTGCATCATACTTTTCATTGCGATTTGTCCTTGAGAAGGACAAATTGAATGGTTCAAACTTTTTGGACTAGTATAGAAGCTTGAGAATTGTTCTTAAGCAGGAGAAAAAGGATTATGTTCTGGAGAAACCACTCCCTCATAAGGCACTTCCTTCCAATGCTCCCCATGCTGAAAGGAATGCTTATCAGAAGCATAAAGATGATGCATTGGATTCATCATGTCTAATATTAGCTACCATGAACTCAGACCTTCAGAAGCGGTTTGAGAACGTGGATGCCTATGATATGATCATGAACCTAAAAAATTTGTTTCAGGAGCAGACACGCACTGAAAGGTACCAAACGGTAAAAACCTTAATTGAGTGCAAGCTAGTAAGTGGGAGCTCAGTTAGCCCACATGTCATAAAAATGATAGGTTATATTGAAAACCTGGAACGATTGGGCTCTCCCATTAGCCAAGAGTTGGCTATTGACATTATTCTTCAGTCATTGCCTCAAGATTATGACACGTTTGCTATGAACTATAACATGCATAATCTGAATAAGTTTTTGATCGAACTACATGGGATGCTCAAAACTGCTGAGCATAATATCAAGAAGGATCCTACCCCTAGTGTTCTCATGGTTCAAAAGGGGAAAGGCTTTAAGAAGCCAAGTAAGGTCAAGGGCAAGGGCAAGGGCACTAAGCCCAAACCCAAATCCAAGACCAAACCGGGTCCGACTGCTGATGCTGTATGCTTCCATTGTGGTGAGAATGGACATTGGAAGAGGAATTGCAAGAAATATTTGGAGGATCTGAAGAAAAAGGGAAGTGAGACTTCCGATTTAGGTATTTATGTTATAGAAGTAAATGTTACTACTAGTTCTACTTTATGGGTATTGGATACCGGTTGTGGTACTCACATTTGTATGGATGTGCATGGACTAAAAACGAAGTAGAACACTTGCAAAAGGTGAAGTGGAACTACGAGTTGGAAATGGAGCAAGAGTTACTGCATTAGCCGTAGGAACATATGATGTAGCTTTACCTTCTGGCATGATTTTAGAATTGAATAATTACTACTATGTACCTGCTATACGCAGGAATATTATTTCTGTTTCTTGTTTGGACAAAGAAGGTTTCTATTTTGATATAAAGAACAATAGTTGTTCATTTTATCTTAATAGATTATTTTATGGTAGCGCCCATATTGTGGATGGGATATATGTTATAAATCTTGATGTGCCAATCTATAATATAAATACAAAAAGGTTTAAATCTAATGATTTGAATCCAACCTACCTATTAAATCTAATGATTTGAATCCAACCTACCTATGGCATTGTCGATTAGGCCACATAAACGAGAAACGAATTTACAAGCTCCATAGCGATGGATTATTAAATTCATTTGATTTTGAATCATTTGATACATGTGAATCTTGTTTAGTTGAAAAAATGACAAAAGCTCCTTTTACTAATCAAAGTGAGAGGACAAAAGAATTATTAGCCCTTATACATACTGATGTGTGTGGACCACTAAGTTCTACGGCCAGAGGAGGTTATCAGTACTTCATTACATTTACTGATGATTTCAGTAGATATGGATATATTTACTTGATGAAACATAAGTCCGACTCCTTTGAAAAGTTCAAGTAATTTCGGAATGAAGTACGTAATCAACTTGGCAAAATATCAAGATTCTTGATCTGATTAAGGAGGAGAATATTTAAGCCAAGAGTTCAATGACCATCTCAAAGAGTGTGGAATTGTTTCACAACTCTCTCTTTGGGGCCGAGGGCCAAGACAAGGAGCCGCCCTGGCGGCGACCTAGTCCGACAACATCGGGAGAGGGGATTGTGGGCCCCTAACTTTTGTGTAATCGTTTTAAAGCCGTGAGGACTTAGAGCCAAGACAAGGACCGGCTCTGGTATCGTTTCTAGGATGGCAAGGAAGGGACATGTCTCCAGGCCAGAGGGCCCACATCGCTTAGGATAGTGTCTTGGGATTGCTTATAAAACTTGGCCCCTAATCTTTGTGTAACGCGTTTTAAAGCCATGAGGACTTAGCATCCAAAGCGGATAATATTACACAAGGAGTGGCGCAATGGAAGCGTGGTGGGGTCGAGGTCCTTACACTCTCCTCCTGGAACACCACAATGGAATGGTGTCTCTGAGAGGAGAAATCGAACTTTGTTAGACATGGTTCGATCATTGATGAGTCATTCAGATCTTCCATTATTTTTCTGGGGATATGCACTCGAGACAGCTGCGTTTACACTAAATAGAAGTCCATCAAAAGCTGTAGAGAAGACACCATATGAGATGTGGACAGGAAAAGTTCCTAGTATGTCTTTTCTAAAGATTTGGGGTTGTGAAGCTTATATAAAACGTTTACTTTCTAATAAGTTTGGACCCAAATCTGATAAATGCTTCTTTGTGGGATATCCTAAAGAAACGAAAGGATATTACTTTTACAATCCATCAGAGAATAAAGTGTTTGTTGCTTGAAATGGTGTCTTTTTGGAGAAAGAGTTTCTTATTAAAGGAACCAGTGGGAGTAAGGTAAACCTCGAAGAAGTTATAGTGCCACAAGAGGGTGTTCCAATTCATGAGGAACCTCAATTAGATCTACAAAGAGTTGTAGAGTCTACTCCAGTGGCACCTATAATTTGTAGGTCTGAAAGAACACATCGTGAGCCTATGAGATATGGTTTTCACATGATAGAACATCGTCATCTATTGTTAATAGAAAATGGCGAACCTACGACCTATACAGAAGCTATGATGGGCCCAGACTCCGATAAATGGCTTCAAGCCATGAAATTCGAAATGGACTCAATGTATCAAAACAAAGTTTGGACTTTAATTGATCCACCCGAAGGTGTCAAACCTATAGGGTGTAAGTGGGTTTTCAAGAAGAAAACTTATATGGATGGAAATGTTCACATCTATAAAGCACGGCTAGTAGCTAAAGGTTTTAAACAAACTCATGGTATTGACTATGACGAGACCTTTTCGCCAGTAGTCATGCTTAAGTCCATTCGGATTATTTTAGCATTTGCTGCATATTATGACTATGAGATATGGCAAATGGATGTAAAGACAGCTTTCCTTAACGGAAATCTAGAGGAGGATGTGTACATGACACAACCTGAAGGCTTTACATCACCAAATAACACTGGGAAGATATGCAAGCTTCAACGTTCTATTTATGGGTTGAAGCAGGCATCACGGAGCTGGAATATTCGTTTCGATAAAACTGTCAAAGAGTTTGGCTTCATCAGAAACAAAGAAGAAGCTTGTGTATACAAGAAGTCTAGTGGGAGTGCAATTGTGTTTCTAATGTTGCATGTAGATGACATACTACTCATTGAAAACGACATTCCTATGCTTCAGTCAGTTAAGACATCTCTAGGAAAATTTTTCTCCATAAAGGACATGGGAGAGGCAAACTATATCTTGGGGATCAGGATCTATAGAGATAGATCAAAGAGACTTATTGGGCTGAGTCAAAGTACATATGTTGACAAAGTCATCAATAGGTTTAATATGCCAGACTCCAAGAAAAGTTTTCTCCCGATGACACATGGCATAAGTCTTAGCAAAACTCAGCATCCTTCAACACAAGATGAGCGAGACCGCATGAGTAGGATTCCTTATGCATCGGCTGTGGGATCCATCATGTATGCTATGTTGTGCACTCGTCCTGATGTTGCTTATGCATTGAGCATGACAAGTAGATACCAGTCAGATCCAGGGGAATCTCACTGGATTGTTGTCAAAAATATCCTTAAGTACTTAAGAAGAACTAAGGATTTATTCTTAGCCTATGAAGGTGAGGAACATATCACTGTAAGTGGTTACACTGATGCTAGTTTCCAAACCGACAAAAATGACCTTCGATCGCAATTAGGTTTTGTCTTTTGCATGAATGGTGGAGCGATATGCTGGAAGAGTTCCAAGCAAGACACTATTGCAGATATTACGACAGAAGCTGAGTATATTGCTGCTTCAGAAGCATCAAAGGAAGCTGTTTGGATTCAAAAGTTCGTAGAAGAACTGAGAATCAGTCCCACAAGTTCAAATCCAATGGACCTCTATTGCAACAGCAATGGGGCCATAGCTTTGGCTAAAGAGCCTAAGTCTCACCAGAAGACCAAACACATACTCATGAAGTATCATCTCATTCGAGAATTCATTGAAAGAGGTGATGTCAAGATGTGCAAAGTTGTAACGGAGTTGAATACAGCTGATCCGTTGACGAAGGCTCTTCCACAATCTAAGCATGAGCGTCATTGTAACACTTTAGGCCTTAGACACATTAATTATTGGTCTTGATGTGAGTGGGAGTATATGTGATATACATTTTCATTGTTCATTGATAAAATATATATTATATTTGATTTCGATTTAATTTTAGTATATAATTGAATGCGAAATCTTTATCCCCTGAATATTGAATATCCTTAATAGATAATCAAATACGTGATTTGATCGTGAAGCTCTATTAATAGAGTGGATATTAATATTCTAAATGTCTCTAGTCAATTACCATTGTGTATTGGGAAGCAAATGGTATTGGAGACTAGCATGTGAGTCAACTAATGACCAAGTTTCACAGGTTATGAATATAGAGATATAAAGTTGATCACATGAAATACATGTTAGAGAACATTGTATTTGGACAGACCCACTATGAGAATACTTAGGATTGTTATATAATGTCATCAGTATTTCTCATCACAACTATAGAGTATAGTCCTTTGACCTGAGTCTCGCCATGGTTTCCTAGACGTGGATTAGCATGCTTTAACATTGCCAAACGTTAGCCGTAACAGGTGATTATAAAAGTAATGGTTGGGCATGTCATGAATTGTGCTGAGTGATGTGAATAGACAAGATGGGATTTGTCCCTCTCATATAACGAGGGTATGATTTCCTGGCCTCCCCTAGAGTTGAGACTGTGAAATGCATGGCCATGCTCAAGTGAGTTAAAGAGTCAACTACTTGTTTTGACAGTCTAACTGCGGTATCGGGAAAATGAGTTTAAGCTATATAAGGATGACACTTGTCCTGCCTTATGCTTAACTCGGAAATCAAGTGACAAAGGGACTTAATTTATATGATTGGTTCTAGTGCAAGTGGGAGATTGTTAGTGGTCTGCCTTAGGAATCAATCAATATTGATACTCTAATATTAGTCGTGAATTAGGTTGTGTCGGAAAAATCGACCTTCACTATACTTAGATAGTCATAATATCTTGCTAGAGACCGCTTCTGACTTGTGGGCCAAAAGGGTTTTGAGCACACTGTTAATGTTTAGTGAACCTACAGGATCGCGCACAATAGCGAACGGACTTAATATTTTCTATGTACTTTGATATACTTAAGAAGTAGATTTTATTTTATTCTCTTATTTAAATTATCTATGAAGTCGTGCGCGTTATGAAATAACGATTAAACGTGGGCCCAAATCGCCTGGCCCACCTCTTTTAATTCCGCTGGATAATGAGACTGTATAAATAGATAGAGAATCGTTCTCTATCTAGGGGTTTTTTCGACATAGTATCGAAAATAAAAAGGCATTCAAGAAAAAGGAACTTCAAGATCTTTCGCTAGCACGTGGATCGTTGGAAAATTCCGTTCGTGTGTATGGATACCGGTAGAGGCGCAACACTTGGGATGTTAATCTAGACACAATCGTTATCGATTTATCCTCGATCTGCAAAAGGTACGTTTCAAATTCCCTTTCGATTTCAATATACACATGGATCCTGTCTAGAGTTCTATATTCCGCTGCGTTGTTTTTGTTGATGAACCCTACAGTACCAATCTATGGTTTTACCCTCTGTTTTATTACAATATACGGTTTGTGATTTTTCATAGTGTTAATCGAATTTAATGGAAACTAATAAAAAGTAAATTTGTCATAAACGTACTAGTTTGAGATTTTTGGTAGTCAAAAATTAATTTGGAGAAAATTTATTGCGGATTTATCAATTTAGGGTTTTTCATGGTATTAATGTTAATTTTTAAACAATTTCTAAATTTCACAAAACTAAATACGCAGGTTTCTTGTATTTTTGTTTTTTCTTTTTCAGGAGAATGGCTGCAAGGATCCAAAGTAAAATCTGCAGTTAGACAATTAGGCTATCGTCATCGATCCTTTTCCCCGAGACAAGAAAGGGAATGTGTCTTTTTAGCATGACAGTCATTCATTGGCGTGGGATTGGACCTATTAGAGTAGGTCGTACCTCTTGTCGAGAAGAGATGTGTAAGGTAGGCATAGTTTGGTTATCTAACTAGGGTTTCGTCACATTTTGTAGATTTCCTTGGTTCATTCTTAATTTATTCTAAGGGAACTAAAAGTTTTCTGTAGCTAATTGAAGTTGCGAGAAAGCTGAGATGTTTAAAATGCACTTCACTTCGATGAGTTCAAAGCTTGAATTGAGACAAAGAAAGTCGTTCTTATTTAGGCATCTTTTAATAGAGTTATGTAGTCCAGCAAAAACAAGGGCGGCATCATCCTCCATCCCTTATTGATATGATTGGGTCTATGATTTGTGGGTTACTAATATGAACAGTGGAAGATATTATTCCAAGGCCATGTTACTCCATATATCGAGAAAATTGTCCATAAAAGACTTAAACTTATTGTACGGTGGCTAATTTAGTCATAGATTTTTTAGTTTAACCAATTTAGTCCTAAATATTTTGACGATTTTCCAATGTAATTATTTCTATCAATTTTGGACGGAAATCACTGAAATAGACGCCAGCCGTTCTACATGACACAACCGTGTAGGACACTGGCACTAACATGGATAATGTTTGCAATTTTTATAAAAGCTTCTAAAAATATTTTATAGACTTATTTGTATTCTTTTCATGTTTTTCCGCCATGGGCCAGCGAGTGTCGCCACCATGTCCTAATCGAATTGTCGAATCTCAACATTGTTATATACCTACCTCAGGGTCTTCCAGCTGATACCCTCCCTTAGCTAGAAACTTCAAATGAACTTGAAGTTATAGGCACATGAAATCCAGCCATTACGCATTAGATTCTTTATAATTGAACTTCATTCGTGAAAAAGACTTCACAATTTCAGCAGACAACTGACGAGCACATTCAATTTAGTAAATTTAATGAGTTAAAAGTATTCTTATCGATACCTAATAAATAAACACAGTGCAAACAAAATGCAAAGAAGAATGTTTTGGTCTTTCAATTTGCCTTTCCCATTTAACAATTTTAGGACTTGATTGTACTTTTTGAAAGTTTTAGAAATCAATTACATTTCTATAACTAGTTTCAGGACTTCCAGTATACTTATAAAAAAAATGTACTTAATAGGTTCACCAACAATGAATTGATGTTCAAAGGTTCACGAAGCCACATTGAACCATAAAGCAAGGAGGCCAGCGAGACTAATGAGTTTGGCTCCTCGGAGGACCACCAGAGATGGGCGACGATGAAGCCGAAGACAGATAGTGCAGGTGGCAACGCTTATCATTTGGGATCAAAGAGGAGTGAGAGAGCTCATGAGTCATGATGGGTGGAAATGAAAAGAGCAAGAGAGAAAAGAACCTAGCGAATAATGAATATGGGTTAAACTTGTCATCTCTTTTTAATTTAAATGGGTTGAAAATGAGTTTATAGCATACTCACTAACATTTAAGTTAAAATATGGAATAGTAACCCATTTGACAGACCTACTGATCACCAATCCAATTTCATCTAGCCCTCCACATACTATGTTCGCCATCACATAATAATACCCAATCGACAGTGGGTTTATCGCTGTGCATTAGCCTGAACACAAGCATGTACTGTCTCCACGACAAGCACCAGCGCATGATAAAAACTAGAGAAACACGAGGCACAAGACACCGGCCATTACGGACGAGGCAGAGAGAGTCAGAAGCGGCTTGTTTCTAGTGCCGTGTCGAACGACACGAACACCACATATTAGGCCAAAACTCAAGCCGCGACTGGCTTTCTGATAACGACAAGGCTTAGCCTAGCCAGACTCTGCGTCGACTCTTCTCTTTGGATTTGACGGATACACAAGCAATGAGCGGTCGAATTCAACGTACACGCTACTTCAGAGGTCTTGGAATGATCCACAGCGGGAGACGCAGGCAAAGTGACAGCTTCTATGGGAGGCCCAGAATTCGATTCTTCTTAAATCGAGTCGTTAAAAAGTACCCATTATGCAAATGATGGAACCCATTCTCCTATGCGCCGGAGCATGTATGCCAAATCAATCTCAACCATTAAATTATGTGGGTCTCACGTGGAGTGGAGCGCATGCAAGCCTTTTTTTGTCAGAACGTGTACCATGTTGATTATTAATGCTCTCGTGTCATAACTATGCAAAGCCAAGTTCATGTCTATCTAAACATAATATTTTATCGGATCACAAATTTGAACTCTGACCAAGACAAGTCTCTTGCTTTTCTTTTTGCGTAGAGACCGACCTCCCTGAACTTTTCCTTATGAGTAATAAATCGCAGTATTCACAGCGAAAAAGATTGGACGAATGGATGAACCTTGGTCAGACTGCAAAAGCCATCCGAGGAATTAAGCATGGAGACTGTATGATGAAATCCCAGTTGGACTTTGGCCCAGTGATGATTGTGTGGACTCCATTCTTCTGAATAATGAGCAGACCTTGCCGTTTAAGTGATGCTGCACAAACATTATTGAACCAGGAAAAACAAACAAAAGTCACGAGTATACTAATTCGAGGTGACGATCATCAATGATCATCTTTCCTTTAAGCATCGTAGAAATTAAAATTAGCAATGAAGACATGAACATTAGCTCGATCATCTGACTAGATTTTGCCATAGGCAAATCTACTGCTTTCAAATTGTTGCTTTAAAAGTGACTGACAATTGTTTTAAGGACAAATGTCTTCCAAAAGAGTGGTGCTACATGGACCGACTATGAGTCCCACTTCAAGAGGCCAGCTGAGCATCATTTATGATATGTTTGTTTCGGAGAAAACTTCATCAAAAAAGAAAATACTTTCCATGGAAATCATTTTCAAAGAAAATGCATTCCCCTTTTTAGATTAGGGAATTCATTTTTCTCACTTTAAGCATGCATATTTTCTTTGATCGTAAATGGTTTTCCGTTGACTAATTTTTTCAGGAAACCAAACACAAGAAAATGCGAAAAACTAACTCACGAAAAGTTCTTTCACTCAAACAAACACACCCTTATTTCATTTTAAATTGCAAGTCTTCGACGCCACACAAGGACGGTGACCACCACGCCCTAGACAGCAATGCGGTGGTCATCGCGGGGCTTCTTCCGATTTAGTTTTCAGCTTTCCCCTTTCAGCAATATGGGCTGAAAATGGGCATGCACGTTGTATACCGCATTAAAACAGACGGGTTTTGCTACTCTAAACCCATAACGAACCGTTTTTTTTAAAACTATTAACTAACTCACGTACAATCCACTCCACCAAATATGAGTCTTTGACCCATTTCACCACCTCTAAGATTTCGGATCCAATGATCCAGCAAGCCCTATCTAAGATAAGTTTAAGGCATTGGACTGACGATCCAATCTCTGTGCAGCTTTCCAATCTCATGATCCAATCCTAAGATAACAGTGTTGGGATTGATGGCCCGGCCCGAGCTTGTAAAGGGACCCATGCCCAAGCCCTTTTTCCCTGGGAACGCCAAGAAGTAATCAAAGGGTCATGATTTGACCTGAAAGACTAGCAAGTAGTTCCTCCAAATCCATTACAAGTACCCAATTGCAATGGAGAGAGGAATGAATTGTCAAAATCATGCACTCTCTTTTTTAAATTCTAAACTTTGAGAACCTCACTTTGTCGAGATGTATTTACCCTTTTCTTATTTCGTGGGTATGATCATGCAAGAATTCCAATAGCACGATTAGTGTCGGGTTTTTCTGAGTTGTACTAAGATGCCGTTCATCGCAAAGCATAGCCACTTAAAATGTGATAAACGAACTCTTCTGGTGAGTTAATCAACGTGAAGTACGGTGAATTAGTTTTTAATAAAGATAATTATGGCGTTTCGCATGGAATAATCTACATAGAAGACACATTTGTCGTATTTGATAGGTGTTCACCATTATGTCACATCATGCATCCAAATTCGTATAATTCAAGAATTGTAGACACGTCTTGCAAGAAAATTGTCCAAAAAGTTCTGAACCTATTGCACTTTTGCTAATTCAATCATAAACCTTATTGAGTCATAAACCTTTACACCTCTTGTCAATTGAGTTCATTGGCCAATTTTGGTCAGAAAGTGCTAAAGTGAACGTTGGCCGGTCTACGTAATACTGATGTGAACAATTTTAATAATATTTTAATTTTTTTTGAATTTTTTTTATTTTTTTAACTCTTTTTCCTTTTTTTTTTTTTTTTAGCCTCCCCTCCTTCCTCCTCTAGCCGATTGCTTTGCACGAGCAATCGACCAGAGGGGGAGGGCCGGCGAGCCTCGCCCTTGTCGACCCTCCCCCTCTGGCTAATTGCCGATGCTTAGCAACCTCGCTAAAGGAGGAAGGAGGGGAGAAAAAAAATAAAAAGAGAAAAAGGAATAATAATAGAAAAGAAAATTAAAAAATATTAAAATATTATTAAAAATTGTTCACATTAGCGCCATATAGGCCAGCTGGAGTCCACGTTAACGATTTTCAGCCAAAATTAGCCGGATTGACTCAATTGACAAGGATTGAAAAGGTGTAAGACTTAATCGCAAAGTTGTAAGGTTTAAGATTGAATTGGCAAAAGTACAATAAATTTATGATATTTTGAACAATTTTCCTCACATCTTTAGAACATGAAATAAACAATTCAAAATTAGGAAATAACACCTGAGTAGCCTAAACTAGCAAAAAGAAACAACCATGTTTTTAATCGGTGGGTTACAAGTGTTGGACATCACTTAAAGGCAACATCAACTGAAAACAGACATGATGTCTAATGATTGGAGAGAGTTTCTTTCAGTCAAAAATGGAGGAAAATATGGTTCGATTCTAAACTTGAGTTCATAACTTGAATTATGATTGCATAGCTCCAAAACTCCACCTAATCTGTAAAGTCATAAGCTGAAAAATAAGCTTTTCCTATGAGTTCCCAACCAAACGGTCATATGTGGTGTCTTTTCATCATGTAAGACTTTCGGAAAATGATCGACCAAGCGAGTATTAGCATGCGGTTGGCTCAAAAAGAGAGGAAAAGAGACTAGTAAGTTTTGAACGAACGAATATCTTGAGTATTGCTCTGACAGCAGTTGCATATTCACCATCGAATATATCATACATGACTAACATGGCGATCGAATATGACATGTACCAATGACATGACAATTAGCATATGACTAGCACGTATAACACAGAAATGACGTGACAATCGAATATGTTGTGCAGATAGGCTATACGAATGACGTGACAATTAAATATGACATGTGTGTATGATATTGCAAAATTGAATATCATATGTACAATCATGCAAATGATGATATGGCAATCGAATATATGCATATGTCATGCATTTGTGACATGGTAATCGAATACGATATGTGTGTATGGACATGCATTTATGACATAAACATCAAGTATGATATGAGTTAATTTGATATGTTTTGACGAGTCAAATGATTATATGGAACATGGAAATTGAAATACGACATTTCTGTATAGACATGCATTTGTGACATGAACATTGGATATGGCATGAGTTGATTTGATATGTGTGACGTGTCAAATGATTACAGGGGATATGTTGAAGATGGATGGATGCAATTTTGAAATCCGGGTGTAGTCACCTTTTCAGATCGAATATTTGAACAATAATGATTTCCGCGCACTGAGCCTTATTCATGAACTTGAAACGAATGGCGACTAGTCTTTGACCTCTGATCGTGTCAATATAACCTGCCCATACACCTAAGTTCAATCCCTTCGGTATCATGTCCTAATGTTAGGCTTGAAAATAAGGGGTTTATTTAAACACTTCACATGTCAAACACATTATGGGTGCATTCGGGAGAGCATTCACCCAAAATCTTTGCAATGATTTAAGACCAAAGGGTTTTCACGAATTACAAACAGCGTCCAGTAAACATTATTTACATTACATTTATAAAGGACTTTAGTGCTTTTTTCCTTGAAAGGAACCAAAGATGATCTCAAGCAACCCTCCAACATCTCAAGCAACAACTTGTCCCCAAGGTCGCATGACTTCGGGTGAGGCGAAGCCCAAGTCTTGCAACACCAGACCTCGATACACCTGTGTCACAACGGCTGATCTTTTGAGTTATGGAAGCCGGAGCATTGGTCAAGAGAGAGAAGAGAAAGAAGAGGAACTATAGATCAAGAAAGTCACATTAGCTACACCAGACCAGACACACCTTTTTTTTATCCTATTTTTTGACTGACCGGATCGGTCACCCCTCAGCCCCCTATCACTTAAAGGCAGAGCTAACCCAACATTCCAGCTTGTGCAGGTTAAGTCGTTGCTTTGTGTTGATATATATATATATATATATATATATATATATATATATATATATATATATATATATATATATAGAGCTTGTGCAGGTTAAGTCGATACTTTGTATTGATATATACATATGTATGTGCGAATTGCATTAGAAAAGTCTTACATCCGAGAATTGATATTGTGTGAAACAGTTAATATATCTTAGTTGGTACATTATTCATTAATTTAAACTTTTGAATGAATATAAGTCTAATTAAATATGTTAACAGGCTCAGACTTAAGCTTACTCTTAAAGATTTCTCCGATGAAGATATCATGCTTCTGATGCGTCTCCTAACAAATGATATAAAAGCCAATGGGAGAAAGAAATAAATCTCATGATCGACCCTAGTGTGCCTTCTAACAAATGATATAAAAGCCACTGGCAAAAAAAAATAAATCTAATGATCGACCCTTGCCATAATAGTTGGTCTGGTAACGCGGGTCTAGCGAATTTTAAATTAATATGGTGTATAGCAGTTAAATTTTTGAGTGAATGTGATCTCATGCGAGTCAAAATTAGAGTGAGATGTCTTCTTTTCCGGTTAAAGCATGTATATTTAATCACGATTGCCGACTCATTTTAAGGAATGCAAGAATTCATTCTTTCCGCACATATTAAGTGCCCTATCAGTGGTTCGGAGTAATGGATGACTACAAGAGAAAATTTAGTGTAGCGTGAGCAGCTGCAAACGACTTTTATCTAAAGAGTTAATACCATGAAAAAATTCAAATCAATACACATATGATAAATTTACTCAAAATTAATTTTTTAATCATAAAAAATCATAAACTGGTACATTTGTGATAAATTTACATTTCGTCAATTTCCGTTGAATTTTACTATCAAATTTTTAAGTTGGATGACACGTGGCAAGTAAGGAGTGTATCAATTTGGAGTTTTATCTCTCGTTTGTCACAAATGTAATAGTTTGTGATTTTTTGTGGTATTAATCCAATTTAATGTAATGTAAATTTATCACAAATGTACAAGTTTGAGGTTTTTAGTGGTCAAAAAATTAATTTGGAGTACATTTGTCGTTAGTGTATCAATTCGGGGTTTGTGATAGTTAAAAAATTAATTTGGAGTAAATTCTTTATGGGTGTATTAATTTAGGATTTTTCGTGATATTAATCTTTATCTAATTGATGTTTAAGTTTTTGTCATTAGTATTTCGAGAACCAAACGTGGATTATATATATTAAGTCATACTCGCGAGTGCCTCTGTCGAACCATTAATGCGAAGTTCTTTTTAACAAAATTACGAATTCCAATCTACTACATGGCACGATTTTACAATTCTTCTATAACGAGAAAGTACATAACGGATAAAGTAAATTGCGGGCTTTGCAGATAATGCGTATATATATGCATTTGATATAGTGGAGATCGAACTTGTGTCGGATAGTGGGGAGCTAGGGCTCTTCCCCTGGGGGCACAACAGGAAAGACGAAATTGCCTTTTGCAAAAGGAAAAATTAGGAAAACTTTCAATTCGTAAAAATTATGGGTGATTGGTTTTCGGTCCGGTTCCTGATCCCACTTTAGAATCGGGAATTGGGGCCTGTAGGATCAGGAATCGGACGATCTGATTCAATGGAACTGATCACTTTTTTTCCTCACTAGTTGATATCATTTATTTTGAAACTATAATTGTATTCTCTATCTTGACTAAACATAATCATAAAGCACAAGCGTGTAATTTGAGCCAATACAATGACAAATTGTGTTCCCCATACCTACTACACATATGTTCTAAAATTGAAATTGTATTCTCCATGCCTACTATACATAATCACAAAAAAATATATATATCTAGTTGGTCCAGACTAGAAACCGGACCGCCCGGACATCGGTTCCACTTCTAGGAATCGAGAACTAGACCAAACTGGTCAGTTTGAATGGTTCCCAATTTGAACAGTCCGTTTTGCACACCCATAATAAAAATACAATGCTTTAGTCCCCCAACAAATATTAGACGTTGTCTAATAATTCTCACTTCCGTTGAATATAAATCACAAATTAATTCTAAAATGTAATTGGAATTTAGATCTCGTCCTTGAATTATTATATACAGAAGGGCTATCAAGAAAGTAAAATCGAAAAAATAATTCATGTCTCACCGGGTCCGATCACAAGTTAATTTGCACTTGGAATATAATAAACATATCAAATATAACCTCAAGTATTCTTGAAGCTTGTCGCATGCACGGATCGTGACCAAAATTTGAAGTAAATGAGGTTTGGAGACCGTACCATGAAATTTATCATTTTATATACTAAAATTTAATTTCAAATTACCATATCCTGTTTTGAGGTATCAAACTAATTTGGATTGGCTTGTAATAAAGATATTTCTCATTGTAAGTTCACTTTGTTAAGTTGAATAGTTATAAAATTAGAAAAAACTGATTCACAAATTGATTGTGGCATATTTTTGTTCACTTTTTTGACTAAGCTCAATCTAACAGTTCAAGCATTATAAATGTTTTTTGAAACAGTCGCAATTTTCACAATGTATAAGTGTAAAGGCAGATATGTTTTTTATTTTCATATATATACTTTTTTGAACTTGAACACAATCTTAAGTTTTGGTGGGAAAAGATAAATTACTTTTTTTTTCTTTTAAGGGATTTTAAATAAACAAGCCAAATAAATACATAAATTGAAAATTAAAGAAAAGGAGAAAGAGTAAAGATTTTACCGGATTGTATCTCTTGGTAGGGCGAGAGAAGCTCCTTTGAAAATGGATGGTAATTGTCTAGTGCATATCATGTTCACTGCTTAGGCATGCATACAATGATTTGGCTTATAACACTTGTAAAAAAACAAAACTAATTAAGGCTCTACATAGATTTCTATTTTTTACTTTTTATTTAACCAAAATACAGCGTTGATACCACAAAATTTCACGGCATATAAATCTCGACACATATGATATTGTCCTTAGTTTCTTCTAAATTTTAGCGAAAAGTAAAAAGTTGGTTTTTGTTCGCGCTAAGTTGTCGGGCAAAAGTCACCAAAAAATCCTAAATTATGTCTACAAACTTGAATTTACATGACACATTTACCCTCCATCAAAATTTTGTTAATGAAAACTGTTAAAAATCTACCTATATAAATGTCAAAAAGTAAATAATATTGACATGACGTATGTTAAATCCCTGGAGAAGGGAGTCCCATATCGCTTAAGAAAAGCCAATCCCCTTTGTTTAAAAGCCTCTGGAGCTCCCCTCACCTCACAATGGCTTTTTTTGGGGACAAGAACCTTAATTGACATCAGCGCTAAGTTTCGGTGGGTTCGATTGTATGTTAAGCCCCAATAGAAGGGATTTGGGAGAAGCCAAGCCTCTTTGTTTAAAAGCCTCCAGGTCTGCCCTCACTTACAAGAGCTCTTTTGGGGATGAGAACTTTAGTTTTAGTAAAATAAGAACATGTTATTTTTGTCAAAAAATCATCTAATGAAACATTAATAAAAAGTAAATGTATTATATAGGTACAAGTGTGGAGTTTTTTTATATCACAAGAAAAAAATTTAAGATAAATATATCATAACGGATATAATTTGAAATTTTTAATAAAACAAAAAATATTTAGAATAAATATATTATAATTAATATAATTTAAAATTTTTCGTGACTTTTTTCCTTATAAAAATACACGATTGAGAGCTAGTTATCCAAATAACGATGGGCGAGACAGAGCGTTAAGAAAAGTGAGCCCAGCAGGCAGAGAACCGAATGGTCAAGTCATGTCGTCTTCTCACACAAAACGACAGGCAGTTCTAGTTAGTCGTATCTGCTTCGTCTTCTCCTCCTCCTCCTTGCACTGGATCATGCACTTCGAAAATGCGTCGTAAAAGCGAAATAAATTTGCGAAACCCACCGCCAGTTTGGTTTGGTTGGGTCTCTCTGCGCAATGTTCTGACACTTCATTCATGGAAATGTCTGATCCCTTCCCCCTGTCCTGTTCATCGCGACTTGCTCCCTTTGTCCCCTTCTCGCTCCCCAGGAAGATCTTTTGTGCGTGTGCCCTTTCGGTAAATACGTCGATCAACACATTAGTGCATCTGTCGCTCGGGCTTCCCCAGTATAATTGGGGATGCACAGTACGTGCGGGCGTGCGTGGGCGCTTGCTCATCTGCAAACTTCCCCAGTTTTTCATTCTGACGGTATGGTATGTTTATCTCATCAGTGTATTGTCTGTATATACAAAGAAAGAATTTACATTGGATGCATAGCTGCAAAGGAAATATTCCACGGACAACTTCGATGGTGCGATAAGCAAAAGCATAAATTAATTAGGGTCGTCGAATCATAGGAATGGAGAGTTAGGATTCCCGTGCTTCGCAAGGCCCCGCTCCGAATAAGGCGCATGCTTTCCTTCGTTAGAATAGGGTGTTTGGCGAGTGATGAGGTGGCGGTTGAAGTGAGGTAATGCGAGGGCCGGTATTTGTCCTACCATTCTGACCAATAATTCTAAATATATATACATGTGTGTGTATTTTTACGAGTTTCCTTAATTTAACGTATACAGGTTTTTTTTAATTACCTATTGATTTAATTTTCTTATTCTAAGATGGTTATTAGGGGTAGAACTGATTATGGTAAAATAAGTCATTTAATGTAAAGTCAATTAAATGGAATTAAAATAGAAAATTCATCAAATTATGTGAATAATGTGAATAATATGCGACAATGCAAATATGGCTTATGACGGTATAATTACCCAATTAAAAAAGCATAAAAACTTATGACAGTATAATTACCCAATTAAAAAGTAAAAGAAGTGTGTCATGGCATGAATAACAATACTAGACAAGGTAGATGCTAAGCTGCTCCACCCCAAGCGGAATTCGGGGCGAAGGCGAGGCAAATCTCCAAATGATTTGGGTGGGGACAAGGCACGCGATTCTCGGCCATACTTATCCCGTGCCATCTCCCGTCCTCTTTCTAACACAGGGATATTCGAATCTTATGCTCGACCAATCTCACAAATGCACACAAATCATCTCGTGTACATGAATTGAGTAAGGTTTGAGTGGAAAATTTTGTGATTGGGACAAAGGATCTATGGGATTCAAATAAAATGTTTAACTAATAAATACGGTCCTAAGATGATGTATATTTGCATTATTAACTATTAACTCTACTGCATGTGTATTTCAATTTTGGATTGTAGAGCAATGCAAACAGCGCCATTCTGATTTATTGCATACAATTATTGAAGCCATCCGTATAGTCATGCTGATTACTTTACCTAAGACAGCTATCACATTACTTGCATATTTATTAAAAATAATAACGTAGCGATTCTTTGTGTATGACATTGCTCAGTATAATATGGAGTATTTCTCGATGCATGCAACTAATTATTTTAATCATGCAATTTACTTTAAATGGATATAATCTTTTAGAATCTCAACTCACGCACGTATTAAAGTTCTCAAAATTCATGGATGAATTCTGATTTTAGTAAAGGAAAAAAATCACAAAAAACATAAACTATATCCATTGTGACACGTTTACTCCGAATTTCTTTTGTAATATAAAATATCCCAAACTGTGCTTACTGTCCCATATTTACCATAAAGTTTTTCTTGTGGCATAAAAAACCCCCAAACTTGTACTTATGTAACACATTTACTCTCTGTCAGATGATTTTTCATTCAAAATAACGTTGATTTTATTTCACTTAAGCCACTCGGGCATTATGTCAATACTGTTTTGTCCATGTAAGCAGATTTTTAACAGTTTTTATTGACAATACTTTTTCATTAACAGAACTTTGACAGAATGTAGATGCGTCACGCGAGTTTAGGTTAAATATGTTACAGTAGATATAGTTTAGGGTTTTCGGTAACTTTTTCGCTTTAATAAAATATGTTAAGAGTTACATTAAAAAAAAGTGTGTAAAACTTGCACATGATGGAGTCACGTGATACAATCACATTCGACCTATAGCCACTTTTTTTTTTTGGTCAAAGACCAATAGCCACTTGACTTAGATACTGTCTAGACTATAAGATTATCTTGCTTTTGTTGACTCAATATTCCCTTCTGCACTTTTAAATTTTTTCTTGAAAAATTTTCCAATATAAAAAATATATATATTCGTATTAGCCCATTAGAGAGTTACTGAATTAAACTTAAATGGAAATTTTTCAGCATCTCCCTCTTTGAACTTGTGTAGCAAAAGTCAACTTCTTCGGGGGTCACCCCAAGTGCTCATCTAATGTATTACCAAGTTAAGAAGAAAGAAAGAAATGTCTGGCTCTCATTTGTCATGAGTTGCAAGAAGCCCGCGCACTAGACAAGAAAAAACAAATAAATGTTACATTTTATAAGTTAGTTTAAGTTTGGGATAACCTCATCGGTGGTTCTTCGAAATTCAAAATCGTCCCTCTACTCTCTCCTTTTTTTTTTTCCTCAAAAGGCTTCATCTGCTTTTAAAAAGTGACACCAGTGGTCATCGTGGTATCTGATGACATATTTTGCTAACATAAACTTGAAACCATTAAAAATTGCTGATGCAATGTGCAATTTTTTTGCATTTTCCAAAATGTCCTCTCTCTCCCCTTTCATATTTTCAGCGTCCGCAGAAACTCGAAACTTTTGAATAAAATTAATGGAGTTTTTCTTCCTCTTCAGTTCTCTAAGACATCTTCAACTTCAAAATCCCAAGCCAACCCTCACCCAAGCTCAATGTCTTCTTGTTCGCAGCAATGGCTGCTAAATTCCAAGTCTCGTGACCAAGAACTCAGAACTGATTTAGTTAGGGTCAATTCCGGGTCTTTGAAATCAAAATGTTTTGGAATCGAACTAGCTGGTTCTAAGATAAACAAGATAAACCCGGGAATCGAGTTATTAGTTTTTTTTCTCATTCATAAGATATGTTTAACTTATTTTAGGCTCAATTGGCACATTAACTTCCCCTGATAGAGTGGATAAAGCACTTCAAAGCTCCTTGGTCCTCCTAGGAGCAAATCTCTTTCTCACTTTTATTTTCTCTCTATATATAAAATTAGATGAAAGCCAATTAAAAGCCACTCGGTCTTGATAAGTGGTTCGCAAGTAGAACCGATGTTTTAGAGCATTGACCCGAACCGAATCGGCCTTAGCCGGATCTTAGGATTAATTTAACCTAGTCGGTTCACTCAAAAAGCATCATTGAACTGGGTTAAGTTATACCGATCTCGCCCCAATCTGGGATAGAATGTAGCATTTTCATACTCTTTTTCCACTATGTGAAGCAATGACAAATCAATGGGCCTGCATTGGAAACGACAGTCGTCCCTTCATCACGTGGTGTTGGACAATTTTTTTTTAAAGAATGTATAAGTATTAATGGAATTTTTTTTATAAAATCATATATTATAGTTGTTATACTACTCACATGCTTAAACTCTTTTTTTGTTTTGGACAATTACAACAGGAGTCTAGAACTTGTAACAATAATGCGCTCAAATCAATTTTCATTCCATTCATTTAAGTCTTAGTACTACTACTACAACGCAATTGATGAAATTTGTAGTTTTTGTTAGATGGAAAATTTAGTTTACATTTTTTTTATTAGCTTTTATGTCCTGACTCCCCATCAGAAAAGACTGAAAATTAAAAAAAAAAAAAAAAGAAAGAGGGGGGAGATCACTGGGGGAAGAGACGGCACCAGAGCATTACTGAGAGCAACCGGCGGTCGATCGGCGAAGATGGGGTGATGCCTCGACCTCCTATGGAGCCCCCGCATTTTCCCTCGCATAACATCTCCACGGCACCACATTTCAACAAAAGAAAGCGAAAACCAATACAAAAAATGCTATGCAAATTTCCCGTCGAAAAACAACTAAGGAGCTCATCTGAATATTCAGATGAGTTTATCAGATTCAAATAAGCGAAGTGAAAGTCTCGGTACTCGAATGCATGATAGTAACGAATTTCAATACTCCCCACGTAATTGTCCCTTTCCTTTCTGCTCGAAAGTACCGAGGCTCAAACTTTGTTTCCTTTGGCAGCGTTCATGTATGCTCTCAAACACTCACTGGCTTAGCAGAAGAGATCAATTATTTTCTGGCCAAACCACGTGACTCAGTTTTGGACCAAAATGGAGCAAAAGAACATGAACGGTTCTTCGTATTTTCCATGCATATTCCCTCGCAGCAGTACGGTACAGGAATTCGAGATCCTGCGCAAAAAACACGTCTCCGCTGCCTCCACCGATATATATATAAATGCCGATGTCCCTCTTGACCGTGGCCCGTGATGGCAACCAGCTGAAAGAAACCAGAAAAAGAGAATGATTAAAGCCTGAGTCGCCACTGAAATGGAACTGTGCTGTGTCAGCTCGAGCTTCCCTACCCTCTGACCCAAACCCAATGTAAATGCCCCTGGATTCTCACATAATAATCGGAAAGTGTGAAGTGAAGCAACCACCCTCCAAAGAAAATGAATTGGTAAAACACAGACGAAAAGATCAAAGCGTATTTATGCTCTCTCTTGCTCAGAACCCCATGCATTCTGCTGATTCTTTTCCTTTTATATTTCCCAAGCAAAGCACACTAGAGAGAGAGATGAGAGAGAGGGTGTACCTCTGCAGGTTGTTTCTTGTTCTCCCTCAATCTTAATCTAATCTACTCCTTAATCTGTCTGTCTTTTTTTCTTTTTTTTTTGGGGCTGGGGGTGTGTCTTTAAGTTTATTATTTTCCCTCAACTGTCTTGTCTGAGAGTGTCTTTTTCTGAAGTGCCCTAGACCGTCCCCCACTAGCCCTTGAGAAAAAAAACAAAACTTTACAGGCTTTTTCATGTCAGAAACCATCCCCCTCTGTCTCTCTCTCTCTTCCTGTGTGGGGGAAGGGAGGTTGCCGCTTGAGAAATAAAAGAACCTACAGGAACAGAGAAGTCACTGCAAAATCCTTTTACTTGCATCTTTTGCCCTCTACACTACTCCGCTCGCATACCAACTCACCAAACAAAACAAGGAGCTTTTTAGCTATTAAAACCCAACAAAACCAAAAACCCCATTAAAAGCAAACGCCCAACCAATCTCTGTCCCTCTCTCACTCTCTCTCTCTGTCCATGGACTTGCAACTGAAGCAATGGAGGAAGCAGCAGGACGGGTCAGAGCCACCAGCAGAAGCAGCAGAAAGCACCCCTGCAAAGTTCCCCAGGCTCGTTCTTGATGAACCCCATCACCCACGATCCCAATCACAATCGCAACCAATGCAATCTCTCGCTGCTGCCTCCTCCACTCTCCCTCTGTTTGTTCCCGATAAACTCGGCAGCAACATGTCAGCAGCGGCGTTCCCAGATTCTGCTCCTGCCGCCCCCAGATCCTTCCCCAGTAAGCTTCTTGTCCCTCTCCTTCTCCCGCACTCTCTCTTCGTAACCTCCCAAACATAAGAAAATGAGAGAATAAAAATAAAGATGTTTTGGTGCAACAAAGTTCCGAGCTTTGATTGGATCTGTTCTCGGTTCCTGCTTGATTGAGTTTTATGTTGGTCTGGTTTTGCTTTCTTGCTTTCTTACTTTCTTGGCGGGTCATTTGATTCCTTTTCTTCTCTTTATCGGCGAAACAAGAAAAAAGTTAAAATGGTTTCTTTTGGGCAGGGATGGGGAGCTATTTCAGCTTGGCTCAGTGGCAGGAGCTGGAACTTCAGGCTCGGATCTACAGATACATGCTAGCTGGAGCCGCCGTCCCGGCCGAGCTGCTCCAGCCGATCAAGAAGAGCCTCCTACAGGCCCCTTATTTCCTCCATCACCCTCTTGGCCATCTGCAACATTACCCTCCATATCAGCCTGCTTGTAGGTTTTTTAAACATTTCTTTTACACTCCAACAAAAAGCCTGTTGCTTTTGCTTTTGTGGGTTCTGTTTTTCTTTTTTCCATCTGGGGAAGATAATCTAGCCTTGGTTTACCAGCCGAGCGTCTCATATTTTGGTTGTTGTAACTGTTGTATTATCACCCTCGCCTTGCTGCCACAGTGAATAACCGGTCTACTTGATTACTAATTCATAAAACGACATATGTTTCTTGAAAAATAGGTTACGGGCACTGTTATTTTTATGTAGACTCAGATCTTTCGAAAGGTGTTGAATAAATTTCCTTCAATGAACGTCTTGGACTCCTTGATCGTTAATTTTCCTCTCATGTCCTTTTTTTTTTTTCTCGCCAGTGTTGCAGGCAGGGTATTGGGGCAGAGCCTCCATGGATCCGGAGCCTGGGAGGTGCCGCCGCACCGATGGCAAGAAGTGGCGGTGCTCGAGGGATGTGGTGCCCGGCCAGAAGTACTGCGAGCGCCACATGCACCGCGGCCGTAACCGTTCAAGAAAGCCTGTGGAAATCCCCACGCCTGCGGCCGTCAATGGTGGCGCTGCTGCCAGGGGCTTTAGTGGGAGTAGTCCCAAATCTGCTGATCCCGTGGTCGCCACCGCCCCCCTAGCGGCAGTGGCTGGGGGCGGCCATTTCTCGCTTGCGGGGCCTTCGCCCTCGATTGATCTCTTCCAAAGGTTAACTCTCCCCCATCTCTTTTTACTAAATAAATAGAGAGAACGTACTAATTATTGACATGCTTGGCTTAGAGAAGAAAAATAGTCATTACTAGCACATATGGCTTGGCGCAAATTGCTGGGGCATTTTTCGTGTGATCATTGATGTTACAAAAGAGAGTAACTCTGGATTTGGTGGTATCTGAATGGGGTCTCTGCTCAGGTCAGATGATATTTAGCTCGGTAGGTCCCAAATAAAGCTCTCGATCCATTATATGCCTCAAATCTGGGAAAGAGCCCTTAGATTCTGCGTTAACTGACCCCAACCATTTCTTTTTTGAAGCACGTTGGACCCCATGAAGATTTGCTTGTGTTCGATAGTTTTCAATCTTATTCTTTGCTTAATACTTGCTTTTACTCTGTCTTTCATGTGCCTCTGTGCTTTTCTGTTCTCAACAGTTACTCCGAGCCCAAGAGCGACAACAAGCACCTCTTTGAATCCCAGAGCGAGGCGAACAACGGCAGCAGATCCAATGGGCATATATTGAGGCACTTCTTTGACGACTGGCCGAGATCGCTCCAGGATTCAGATAACTCCTCGAGCAATGCCAGCCCGATGAGCTCGTCTACCTGCCTCTCCATCTCCATATCCGGGAACCCCTCCTCCGACGTGTCCCTGAAGTTGTCCACGGGCCACGGCGACGAGCCCAGCGCGAACGGTAGGGATGCCGCCGAGAGGGACCAGCCCCAACTCGGCAATTGGGGCACCGGCTGGTCGCCGAACCAGGTGGCTTCGATGGGGGGTCCGTTGGCTGAGGCGCTGAGGTCGTCCACGAGCCATTCGTCGTCCCCCACGAGCGTCCTCCATCAGGTGCCCCGCGGCTTGGCCTCGGAAGCTAGCTACATTAGCACCTAATCTGGTGTCCTAGGTGGTCTTAAACGGGTGAGGGGTGACAAAAGATGAGGGCTTCCTATCTTCTTTGCTGGTTTTGTTTGGTCACACTCTTCCCTGCTCACATCACTCAGATGATATTCTGTAAATTGGGTGTGTTTCTGTGGTCCTACGTCACATTATCTGAACTGATCTTTCCTTTAACCCCAGAGTGTTTAACGGGAAACAAGAAAGAAAGAGTGTACTATGCACCAGAGAGTGCTGATTTCATATGCGTTGAGATCTGATGTGGCCAATTGATCAGATTTCTCTGTACTTTGCCTTTTGCTCTTTTCGGGCGAAGAATATATTCTTATGCTTTGGCCTAGATGCAGTCGCAAGAGGTGCATGCATGACTCTACATTTTGCATCAATCCTGTGTGAACTCCAAGGCCACATTGACCCGCCCACGTTACGCACCATGGAGTGATATATTCCTGCTGTCTCGTGTTCAGGATGAAGCTTTCGCCGCATGTTGTTCTGTGTTGAGAGAGTTTCACTGTGGTGGAGAATACAATTTGCCTCGGAAGGGGCAAAAGCAGCCAGCATAATCGTACTACTGCAGTTCAAGAATGACGTGGGACATCTCACTCCAAAGATTTCACATGCTAGTTGGTACTTTATGTGGCAGATTATATAACAAAGTGAAAAACCCATAAGAGTTGATGCTTGGGTGTTCGGATTTTTCGCATAATGAACGTAAAAGCTTTTACTCCAAGAAAACTAGGCCGCAGTGGAGTCCGGGGAGGATAGCCTAACTTAGGACTTAATTGGCATGCGAGATGCAAGTACGGTGCTGAGTTAACAGTCCCTCAAACCGTGAAATTTAGTTTTCTAGTTGCAGTTTTGAAGAAAATACTGTAAGAATTCTGAATGCGAATGCTTATTCGTTTAGCGAATTGATAGTGTCTACAGCATCACGAAATAGCAAAGATTATAATTAAGTTCAAGAGCTAAAATCACGATTGCTCCAAACAGGGGCATATGGAGCCAATGCCGTTGTCTATCGTTTTAAGGCATTTTGCCGCTGCCATGCTGGTCTTTGGAAGTAAATGGAAGCTGAAATACCTTTAGGAGGACCATCACCGTGGCTATCACAATAAGGGGTTCGACTCCATTCCCTCAGACAAAGGGTTGAGAGAGGGAGAGGGAGAGAGAGAGAGAGAAATGACTCCACTGTGGGTGGAGCCTCTGGATCAACATAACTCGTGCATGCGCTGCGATACGGTTGGTTATGCGGTCAAATTCAGGACATAATCGGGCATGGCAAGGAACGATAGTTAAGGGCTGAAAAGAATCAAGTGGAGAATCGCAAAGCTCGCGATAATAAACTATAATCACTATGTACTGTACATCATTAGTGTCTATCCCATATACACAGCCCTTGCGTCTATCAAGCACTAGTCATCTGCTGTTGCATAGAATACTTCCCACAAACTTTACAAAAAGGTTGTTTCTCAATGCCGTGCATTAACCTCCAGCGGTCGGTCTAATTCCTCTTATCTGTTGTATCTGGGATGGTCGACCTGTGACGCTATGACTCCAAGGGCTCCTGCACCTCTTTTTGCCCAGATGCCACTTTGCATAGACTGGCCCTGTGTACACATCGGTTGTACATCAGACTGAAGCATTTCAAGATTTTTCCAAGTCTTTAACAGGTAGTTGCTCATCCTCTACGAGGGCGTAGACTACAGCTGTTCTGGAAGGTGCATACACCAGGAAGGAATGGGGTCGGTTGTTGAACCACCCATCCTGCATTCAACAGACCAGAAATTAAGATTGCTTAATTCAAATTAATGAGCTCCTGAGGGGGAAAAGAGAAAAAAGAGAAAAAGAAAGATGTTGTGCAGAGCCTGAGTGAAAATCTTACAAAGGTGAAGTACTCCACGGAGGGTTCAATCCTACTATACCCTCCAAACAAGGCATCATCCGAATTTAAGACGATCTGAATGAAGAAACAACATAGTTCAGACACACTCAAGCGAACTTATCCAAAGGGGAAGATGCAGACTCCAGTTTAATATGGGAAAGAAAAAGAAAGAGCCATGAAAAAAATAAATTGGTGAAATTCCTTCTGCTTGATCTTTTAGCGTCTGGGAAGAAATCAGTTATCTGAGAACACTATAATGTGAGGGCATGCTGATGAAAGTAGTCAAAGCTCAAAGCAGAGGGTAGAACAATCTGACGTATCTATATTGAGAATTAAGATCGAAATTGAAAACGCAGGAGATATAAAATCACAGGTACATGCACGACAAGACTGCCTAATATATCAGTGAGATCACCAACATGCAAGGAGAGATTTAGCATGTGTTGGAATCGCCATAGAAGATTTACAAGGAAATACCTTATACTTTCCAGGCTTCAAGCAGCCTATACGGTAATCCGTGTAGCTATTATTCCAGTGAAAATTAAAGACAAACACAAGGTTTCCCCTTTCAAAGACAATGATCCTGTCTCCTTCATCTTTCCTGGATATGTATTGGTGCTCAGAAGTCATGAACTGCAGCGCATCAAAATCAGAATTCATTATTTTTTCTAAATAGGTGTCCGGACCACAAGAAAATATTGGAGAATCACAAAAAAAAACATAGAAAGTGGAAGTGTACTCTTTTATTGGCAAAACAGAAGAATATAGCCCTATCACAACAAGGGCATTGGCCCTACAAAAATGGAAACCCCCTAAAAAGGGCAAAACTGGTTTAAACTTTCATACTTTTGGTAATTGGATGTAAATGCTTTCATTGATTTTGCGGATTCCCTATTCTTTGAATGAGGTCCCTTTATGCTTTGAGCTCTTTCTGTTACTAGGTTGGCACCCCCCCTTGGTGCCTAACAGTGAAATTCTCTTATTAAATGAAAAACAAACATGCTCAGGTAAACATATTGCATAAAGCCATTATTTAATCCAAGATTGGCCTACTTCTGACTGTCGAAAATTCTTAATATAGATTGCGGTGAGAATTTGATGTACAAGGTCACGGAGGTGAATATAATTTGATGTACAAGGGTCACAGAAGTGAATATATCCTTCAGAGGAGCCTGCGGAATAAAACTAGAGTGGTATCAAATCATCTCGTCAACAAGAACATAATCTACATAGAAACTAGTGGTGTCTTCGCAAATAGAAATGCTCAAGTTCCTCCAAATCATACGCTATCCTCCAAACCCCATGGGCCATTTCTCTACTCATTTTTCACATCCAAAAGGTAAATTGTGAGATTGCAGCACTTTTTCATCACATAGAACCTTACAAGAGTGACATTAAAAACTTACGCCATAAGCTCCTTCAACATGCTGCATAGCCTGATCAAATTCTTGCAGTCCCCGGTATTTTAAATAATCAGCATCTCCCTATACAAGTAGGAACATCAGTTTGCAAGAAACAGCAAAACAAGGAGTAATATCAATGGCCCTACGTTAGTCAACAAAAGAAGAATAAAAATAGAATAACAGATAAGATGAGATAAAACATGTACATGTTCCGAAAACTAAATGCAAGTCAAGCTAGTTAAAGATAGTGCTTATGCCCCCTAGTAGCTTGAAAGTTCACAAATCTATAGCAAGCTTAGACATTTGATGGAAATGTGATTATCAGTATGCAGAACTGACTCCATGACGCTAATACAGAATAGAGTTTAGCAAAGAAACTAGCTTTGCTAGAACATTCATGATTTCTTTTTTCGGATTGTGTTTGCCTTCTATAATGGTTTTGGGGTACTCGCACAAAGTTAATCCTCTCTCTTGTGCTATGTAGCCCATTGAAGTCCACAAGAGCTTCATGAAAAATTTCGTGACGGAAAAGTTACAAGAAACAGAAGGGCTACGTAAAGTGATTGGGCATCTATGTCCACATCAAGCAGTCAAATGGAGCTGACACAGTTGGTTCGGACGCTAAAGAGTGAAGACAAATTTAAAAATGCTTGACATATGTTGATTAAACGGGATCTAACAAGAGAAAGGTGAACTAGAAGAACACTGGTAGTTTTAGAATCTTCTCTGGAAATTAAAACAAAGCATGTTGATTTACCTACATGTCATAAAGAAATCAGCCTGACAAATGAAGTGTAGAAATTGTAGGGAAAATTCCATTTTGGTACCTCAAGTGGAAGCGCTTTCTTAATTTAGTACCCAAAGTGGACATGATATCAAATAATGACATGAAGTACCCAATTAGTCTCAAATAAGGACCCGAAGTGCCCAAAAAGTCTCAAATAAGGGCCTGGGTTGCCAGCTGGCCAAAATGCCTGCCGGCCGGTAAGAATATTACTGTTCCGGCATCGGAACAGTAACTTTTTAATTATTTTTTCCTTTTCCTTTTTTTTTTCTTCTCTTCCTCCGCTGCCCATAGATGGCCCGGCAGAGGTCACCCACCTCAGGTGGAGGCGGCCCTCACCGGCGTTGGGTGAGGGCCGGCCTCACCTGGGCTGGCCTCACCAGTTGCCAGCGAGGCTCGACCTTGCCGGCGTCGGGGGAGGCCGGTCTTGACTGCAACGGAGAGGCCGGTCTTACACCCTCGGCCCGCCCGATGTCGGCCTCGCCTGATGCCAGGCAAGGTCGAGCCTCACCAGCGACCGCTAGGGCCGAGCCCTCACCAGATCTGGCCAAGCTCGACCTCGCCGTTGGCCAACCTCGGCCAACCTGCCACTGTGGTTGCTCAAGGCTCGACCTCATCGGTGTCCGGGGCTCGACCTCACCGGACTGCGCTGGTCCCTCCCGCAACGGCGAGGGGCCGACTCGCCTAGCCCAGGCGAGGGTGGCCCTTTCCCGATGCCGGCGAGGGCCGCCTCCGCTTGAGGCGGGTGACCTCCGCCGGCCCCGACTATGGCCGGCGGAGGAAGAGAAGGAAAAAAAAAAAAAAGGAAAAGGAAAAAAAAACAGAAAGGAAAAAATAATAAAAAAGTTACTGTTCCTGTGTCGGAACAGTAACACTCTTGCCGACTGGAGACCCAGACCCTTATTTGAGACTTTTTGGACACTTCGGATCCTTATTTGAGACTAATTGGGCACTTTAGGCCCTTATTTGATACCGTGTCCACTTTGGGTACCAAATTGAGAAAACGCTTCCATTTGGGGTACCAAAATGGAATTTTCCCAAAATTGTAGCAAGACTTTCTAACCAACAAAAAGAAAGAAAATCAGGCATCTGTTTTTCTTGGCTTATTTCTTTTCTGTAGTCTACAATATTTTGAGCCTTACTGATGACTTGAGTTGAATAGCAAGCTGTTCTATATGAAATTGCAGAGAGATATATTCTTGATTTTGAAAACAAGCATGGCAATATTGGTTTGGAGGCTGATAAGAAACTTACTAGATCAAATCTTCGCCTGCATTTATCATAACTGAAACCGTTCCCTTCCCTTGGAAAGTCGATCCATTCTACTCAAGAAAAAGTAACGAGCCCTTGTTATTGCAGAACCATCAAGAGGTGTAGCAGGCAACAATTAGAAAGAGAATCCTCCAACATAATTCTCAAATATATGAAAGGGACAACTCACCAGGATGTCCAAATTCATTTCCCATGAAATTTAAATATCCCTCCCCCCCTAATCCCATTGTAATGAGCCTGATCATCTTGTGTAACGCTATTCCACGATCTATAACAGGAGTTGACGGTATATCCAGTGCCATGAAATCATACATATCCTGAAAAGAAGCCATAAGACTGATGAATCATCAGAAGATATACATGTTCATTCATCACTGTCAATCATGTACATTCAAGTTTCCACTATAATGAAAAATAATGTTCATGAGAAGCTATCTCATTAACATCCAAAAGCAGTAATTTTAAGCACAAATCATTCGCACAGTTATACAAACTATTCAGCACCCAATCCCTTTGAACTTGCAGCAGAAGCACAGGTGGCGACATTAAGTTGGTAAATGTTTCTAAACACCACATAACTTACAAAAGATCAAGTTGAATCAGAATACTCGACAAAATAAGCATCAATCAAACCATTTTGAATATAAAAGAAAAGTATTATCTAGGAATTTTAATGTCCAAGCAAAAGAAGCAGACCCATCACCAGTGTATTTGTAGGCTAACTTAGATAATATTTTGTCTGACCTTGTCCATCAACCAGAAAGCAATGGTTTTATCACCAACCAGAGCTTGATCATGACTCTCTGCATAGGCAACACACTTTTCCAACCACCTTCTATTGGTAAGTGTGTCAATAATGCCACCCATTTTCCAGTCTTCATCTCTCTTTCTGTAAGAAGTTAAGTTGTTGATCAGACGTATGCAAAGCAAAGACGATAATTTTATTCATGTTATGCATTTCTTTCAGTACCAATTTGTTGATCAGGCCATACAAAACAAGGAAAGAGCATTCATCATAGAGTTACACTACATATAATAGGGAATGTGGTGCTGGTGATGAAAAAATCATAAACAGGTAAACAATGTCAGTGTCATCCAAATCAGAACTATAGACAAACTGCACATAAATGTTACCATGAATTGACTACGATGGCACACAGATAGTACTGGAGTGGGCTGAAGCCAGGATCTGTGTTCGCAACAACCCTCCCCCAAACCAATTTGCCTCATTTACATTTTTCACATCTAACTTCTTATAGAGATTATATTGTATCAAAAGACAAAATTTTAGCTTAAATGACATTCTTGAAATGAATGACAAGTAATATTGGTGCTCTAAAATCTAAGAAAAATAAACATTTTGATAACATTTTCTCAAAGTGAACATAAAAGTTTAGCTTTCAGGACATTCTCGAAACGAGTAACCTTAGGATAGTAAGAAATAAGATCACAAAACACAGGGTATAACTTGTTTAGAATTGAAAAACAAGGGAAACAACAAAGAAAGTGTATGAGGTGCAGACCTAGGCGGAAAGTCCCCATCCCTCTCCTCACCCGATCACAATGATAATTCCCTACCGAGCACCCCACCAACCCCCCCCCAAAAAAAAAAAAAAAAAAAAAAGAAACAGAAAAAACACCCTGTGGTGAATAGGGCAGGGTGAGCCAAACAGGCAGATCCCAACGGGGACATTTTTAATTGACCATTATTATTGCAGAACTGGACGCCACAGTTAATAATCCAACAGCATGATCCACGTCCTTATCATTGATAAACCCCATAAAGAAAACAATAAGGATACATGCTCATGTCATTCTTTTCTCCTTCACTTACTTTATCTTGACCTTCAGATGTATCGGACAGATTCTTTTTTAATGTTTTGTAAGATACAAACCACCAATTTTTCTACTAGGATCACTGAAAATGAAATAGTTTACCTTCATTTAATTCTACCTCATGTTGTATGAATCCAAAAGTTTTTGGATCAATATCATCCTCATTAAGAACTAAAAAATGGGACATGAATAAAAGTTTGGCAGTCAATTGACCCTCTATAGTTCAAAAACTACAGTGCATTCCTTGGTTAATATTCTTCTGTGTTATGCATTACGTCCTATTCTACTTCAGATGCTTTAATTTGCTTCCTTGTATGGAAATGCGAACTCTACGCCATGATAAAGACTGACTTTATCTTTCATTATGGACCCTTACCCCTACATATTTGTCAAGCAAATTGGACTATCATCTTGTTGAAATTTTTCTACTTCCCATGCATGGACAAGATACTCATGCAAATGACATTAGCAATTACATGCGCATTATCGTGTGTACATGCAATTAGAGGTTCGAAAAGAAGATAGCAACGTACTTGAGAATTTCAATCCATTTATCAGGTATTGCCATATGCAAGCGATAATCGAATCCCACACCCCCATCCTGGACAGGAATGCAAAAAGTCGGCATTCCACTGACCTGTAAGGACAGTCAACCAAAGATGAGCTAAAAAATTCAGCAACTCAGTGCCTCATTGACCAACCAACTAATTATAGCCAATTAAAAGCTGAAAATAGTTTCTCACAGCGTAGAATCACCCGCTTTGAAGAGTTTTTCAATGTTAAACTTGGATGCAAAACTCTTAAAGTGCAACTAATATTCCATACATCTAACTTCATGCAAACTTTTTTTTTTTTTGGTATCTTACACTAGCAGGGTTTCAGTCTGTAAATTCAATGAGGTCAAGCTATCATTATCTTTTATATTCATCTTGCAAAAACTATGACTAATGGAACAGAAAGCTAAGCTTCCAAAGAGAATTTCTTCAGCAAATAATTTAACCCGTCATTCTCAATCCTCTAAGCACCTATTGAGAAGGTTGAAACTCTTTAGGAACTAGGATAAACATACCCAATGCTTAGCAACTGTATCTGAAGAACTGCCAATAACTACCATTTATAATTTAAGTGTTCTTTTATATCAATGTCTTTGACAGTCAGTCATTCAATAACAGCTGCCAGAGACATTTGTTTCTGGTGTGTTAAAACGGATTTTTCACATTTGTCTCACCATCTCAAGAGAAGCCACCTGCCTGAGGATGGTCCCAACATCGCACATTAGCATATGTTGAGGGAGGTAGAACTCAGTTACTGGGAATAGATTCCAGTCAAATTCAACAACAGAAGTCTCATGTGGTTTTCATATAATAAACTGCTGGAGATAATACTATAGTCGGGCAATTCGATTGCTAGAAGCTTTCACCAGCTGAATCCAATTACTATAAGTTTTGCACTCTCTTAATGGACTAAATTTCACTGGTGAGATACATAAGCTAGAGTGGGTTCGCAATCATGCAAGAATATAGAAGAGTTTGTACTGACTTAGAGCAACCAAATTGATGGTGAACATTATACCATAGTTATGTTCTTCACTCTATTAACCAGTTAATTCCTTGGAGCAATGCATTTAAAATAGTGGGTTCCACATCATGGATGCATAAAGATATTGAGTGGAGCTACTAGGCACCCAATGGCAGTTTTTATCCAACAGCAACTGAAAAAAAACGAAGAAGATGCTATAAAGGGAAGGAGAATGTAACTTATACAATTGTCAAGTCTTCAAAATGCATGGATCAGACAATAGTGTCTATATGAATCAGAATCCAAGCAGTCAACATAAATGGTTTCATATGGCTTATGCCTAGCCGGAAAAGTCAGTTGAGAGAAAACAAAATTGTAGAGCAAGAGAAATTACATACATCTTCTCCAATAGTAATAGCCTCCGGGAAAAGCCCATGAATGAGATCATTCACAAGCATCAAATAAATCACAGCATCCACATCAGTGGCAAATCCAAAGTACTCATTGTAATTTCCAGTAAATGCTACCTGGAAAAATACCAAATAATTAGGAAATTGTGCTTCACTACAAGGAAGCAAGAGTGAACTGAATGGCAAAAAACAAACGGCTACATCGAATCAAAGTAAATATACAAGAGCAAATATGCAAGATACATTTTAGTAAATGGAAAATAATTTCAATGAAACCATAAAAGGAAACAATAGCATCACGCTTGCTATATTTGTTTTACAGCTGAGGGTTCAAAATAATGCAGCCCACTGAAGAAAATTGGCCTGAACTTTCAAAAGTTTGAGTTTGAGCCATGTGGTCCTTAACCTTGAAAAGTGAGTGTATCATCAAGAAATGTAGAACATATTTTCCAAGTGACCTTTCTAGCAAACCCAAAAAAAAAAGGTGACCTTTCTGATTTTATTTTTCCTATGGTAGTGAGGCAGGCAGTATACAACCAATATTATCACCTTTTCATATTTTTGGTTAAACAGTGAGTCCTTCAAAGACCCCAGATTGGATCCCTATTATGGGCCTCTTTACAATGGAAAATCTGAAGTCGTTTGCGATCAAGCTATACATGTATTTTCTTTTTTAATTCTAAGTTTGGCTAAGTTACTCTATGGTGATTTGGACTCACAGTATTTTTGCAAAAGCCAATTTTCTTGCTTGAGATGAACTTTACCATGCCCACACCCACACCACACCAATTTCATACCCATAAACATCGGCCTGTTGCCTAGATACAGAATAACGTAGGCCATAGTGGCGCAAGTTGGAAATCAACAATCAAATATAAGTCCGATCTTTGGTAATCGCTTAAAATGGGTTTGTCTTAAGTTTCCATTCATCTCAAGGGTCTTTTTGGAGTGACTTATTTTTTTTACTTTTTGCTTTTGCATTTTTTCTGGTCGCATTAGAGATTTTCGAATACCTAAAACTTCTCAAATTGTTCAAGTATTGACATGTAAGATTTATTTACCCAAAACTCTGTCAATCAACCAGAACTTAACATCTGACCCCCAAAAAAAAAACCAGAACTTAATAGGCTATCTATCAATCGATATAAAAATATTATGATCCAAACAGTTGGCCTGTCCATAAAGCAAATAGGAAATAAGATACATCCATTCAGCATTGGTAATATCTTCTTAGCCAGCTATTGGACCGCTTGATATACTTCGTTTTCATAATTCTGGAGGGTACAAAAGCCAGAAGAAACAGATTTGAAGCTAACTATAAAGGAGATTGTTTGATATATGTCTCAAAAGCATGTTGCGTCTCCAATTTTACATTTTAAGACTCGAGTTTGAGCTTAATTAATGCTTGACTCGTACTTCAGCACAGTTATTGATACTAGATCAAGCTTAAGTTGAGCTTTGAGCATGAGTTTTTGAGTTGAGTGGAGCTCCCCTGGAAATAAGGCAGCTCAACTCAAGTCGATGGTGCTCCCGTCAACACCACAATTTCTCCAAGGAATCATACAGGTAATGCTCAGTGACAAAGAGAGAGCCTTAAACTTCAAACTAGATTAAAAAGCTTTGTGTTGCGGTGAAGAATGCAAGTAGCTTACATATTCTTAAAGCATATATAACATCGCGCTAATATGCAGTTTCAACTAGCCTTATGTGCATATAGCTTTTCTCCACCTAATGTATGTTTTTCGGTTGAAATTTTCACATAGTGCCTGTACATAATTACGTACATACGTATGTACAAGCATGCGCACTCAAAGCACATGTAATTACTCAACAGAGTGCCTATATTGATTACTGTAAAATCAGAATGTTACCTGCAAACCATGGTGAGTATACATCATTGATGTCACACCATCAAACCTAAAACCATCAAATTGGTATTCCTCAAGCCACCATCTTGCATTTGAAAGGAGATACCTCAATACCTAGATCAAAAAGGATTTAACATTATTAGGCACAAGAAGATGTCTCCCATGAGGCATAGGAAAACAGGTGAGGGAAGAGGGGGGGAGAAGGGAGAAAGGAAGGGGAGAAGAATAGACACAACGCATTCCAGAGTCAGAGGGAAATCAAGTTTGTACAAATTTAATTACAAAAAATACTAATTCGCTAGAAGGTTGCACAGGATAACATACCTCCCAGCTTCCATAATTGAAAAGGCGAGAATCCCACATCCAATGATAACCTCGCGACCCAGAGTGGAAATAGTGACTATCCGTTCCATCAAACATGTTCAACCCATCTAACACGTTATTTGATGCGTGGCTGTGGCAAAAAAACAAGTAATCAGGGATAGTATAAAAGGAGCGGTATTAAAGTATATCACAAAGTAAAAAGAATCAAGTTTATAAGATGAATGAGAGACAACTGGCAGATGATACGAAAGAGGATAATGAAGAGACTGATGTCGCAAACATAAGTGAATTCAGAAATGATGACTTCATTACTGTAGAGCAGATTTACTTGCAATGCTAAGGGTGTCAACAATGTACAGATTTGTCTCGTATTTGACAATAAAGATCAACTTTCCACTCTCTCTTATCCAAAACCACAAAGATTCAACTACTGCAATTGCTATCGGCATATTCATTTCACGGAGATGAAAATCAGATGATATCAACATTACTCAGAAATATAAGTACAGAAATGATGCCCCAGTACAGTAGAATCAAATTGCACAGTTATTGAGACAGATTCACCTAGTAATCACTCTGACACATTTTCTTCTAGAAAACAGTTCTTGCATGATTCATGTTTCGTCTTGTTTTGAATTTGACTTACAAAAATGATGAAGCTTCTTAAATTACCTCATTAGTGTACTGTACAGATCATTAATGAACTTGTACTAATGATAAATCACAATTCTGAAATTCAAAATTAACAATCATCCTACTCAATGCAATAAAACTGAAATTCACCAGATACCTGTGGACAATGTCCATGAGAACAAGGATACCCAGCGCATGGGCTTTATCTATTAGAGATTTGAGATCATCAGGGGTTCCAAAACGGCTGCTAGGAGCAAAGAAGTTTGTGACATGATACCTGCAACAGAAAGAGTTGGAATTATAGTGAACAAAAATCAAACATTATTGGCAACCTGCCAGTCATGTACTGCACAGTTGATTTCATTCAAAAATTAACGATAGAATTAGAATATACATGGAAAATTCCAGGGGATAAGCAATTTACCCAAAACTTGCATAATATGAATGTTCTTGGATCGCCATGATCTGAACTGCATTGTAACCAAGTTTTTTAATACGAGGAAGAACTTCATCTCTGAAGTTGGCATAAGTATTAATTACTGGCTCCTGCATCAAAGCACAGAACTAATCAATGGTGAAGAGCAGTAAAGGGAAAAGAAAAAGGTCTTGACATGAAAAACAAGAAAGAACCCTAGAAGAATTGAGATCATTTTTAATTGCTACATATACGCAACATTGAATTGTATTCTCAAAGAAGAAAACGGACAAATCTTCGAAGTTTAAGAAAATTGGCATGCCTTTGATAGAAATAGGGCAAAGTGGATTTTCTTAATAAGGAACCAACCAAAACATCGTTTGCTACAAAGAATACAGCCATTGGAAGCAATTACCATGAATAAATTTACTCTTAAGTCCATAAGCCATAGGCAAAAAACAAAAACGATTGAAAGAACTGGCCTCAAGGATGCATTAATTAACTATAGTTGCATCACTCCCAGCCTGATCTATTTTTGAAAGCATCATGATATGAGAAATGACATTGGAAATTGTCACGACTATAGCTAGTCATGAGGAGAGAAAAGAACAAATCCGAAAGAAAAAAAGGGCACTTTAGACTCAAGAAAAAGATTGAAAAAAGAAATTCACCGTGCTGCTCATTCCGACATGTGATTCATAGATCCTAAGTGAATTTGGCCTCTTTGGTCTGGGGTGCTTGAAAACATGCTTCATCTGTAAAGATAGTTTCAAATTTACTGTTACCTCTGCAGATAGACACAAACTAGTAATGACTTGACTTTGCAAGCATCACATCAACACAATACATTGTACTGAATCCTGCAATATTTCTGTTTATATTGAGAGATCTGCATCCAGCATGATCAATTTTGCATTTGCTAGTCACCTACAGATTCACAACAATTATCCCATTCACATGACCTTTCAGGTACTCAGATATCAGTCGGATGTAAATGAGATATTCCAAAGAATAAAATTGCATACTCACAAACTATACTCCGTGTAGGGAATTGAATCAGTATCAATGAGGGGTTATCCAGATATACTCATCTTTGCAAGAAATAAAGATGTTCTCATGCCCCCAACTATAAGTAACAAGGGAGGTAAAAGATAGAATATGCTATTTGACAGAGCCTGCAGAGTGGGATGGAACATAAGTATAACTAAAAAGTAGCTTCGGTGTGCAACAAAAAGTATCCCTCAATCATCTTAGACCCGAAAACCTCAAGTGCTCTTGGAAAAAGATATTTATGAATCCTTATATGATTATTTCATCACAGCCTGTCTAAAGATTTTTAACAGGAAACAGACAACTTTCCACAAATGTTAAAGACAGAAAATTAAGTCCCTCAACTAGCTCTTTTAGGCGTGGAAGTTTCTACAAGAGAATGATTTGACTCTGAATTATCTGCAAAATGAGAAGCAAAGAATACCCTAGTGAATAGAGCTTCGGTTCAGGATAAAATATGCATTATGTTCCAGCCAGAGGCAACTAGGACAGACTGTCAGACTCAGGTCGTGTGAAGGTGAGCTATTGTACTTCTGCAACCTAAGTATGCTGTCCCTGCTGCTTATTCAACAACTGGTAGGTCAACAGTGGTCCCTGGTTTTCACAAATAGTGACATGGGGATGATCCAAAGATGGGCTAACATAAGAAAAATTATCTGCCTCATTCCCAGATACCTATATCTATATGGAAAGAAAATAATATTAGAGCCCTGGAGGACAAAAGGCATTCACTTACTACAAAGCTAGATTGGTTAACACTGTATAATTTGGTTAAAAAAGAGCTAGCTCATCGCAAGATACATTACATTACAGGATAGTCATGCTAGCATTGATTATTCTCTTGCATGACTGAGAGGGAAAAAAGACATGGAAAGTTACTAAAGTGATGCTAACTATGTCACGGCAATGTAGTAGAATACTCAAAATCTAATAGTGAAATTGGCATGCCACAAGTTATTCCGCCAAACAGAAAACAATCACTACCAAAAGACTGGGAGAAAAGGCCTTTAATTTGATATATATTACTTCAATAAATGAATTGGGTGCAATAACAAAAGTAAATAACATTCCCACCACAGGAAGAGAGCCCTCCTCACATGAGTAGTGAAAAATTATATGAAATTATATGACATACCTCATCTGGGGGATCGTAGTATATCCCATTGTATGGAATTTCACCTGGAGCTTGTACAGAGAACTTGATCCAAGCAGGAATTGAATCTTTGAGGCCAGATGGTGTATCCATGCGAATCTACATCTCCATTAAACAAATAATAATTACCACAATACACTTTGATGGAGGATCTATATTTTGAGTTGAGCTGAATATGTAATGTACAACTGCAAAAAATTCAGCTTTAATTCATTATTATTCATTTTTCACCAAAAAGGTTATTCAGGAGATGAAACAATAGGAGAATGGCCTCGTGCTTCCAAAACAACAATCTAACCAAAAAAAATTGATTTTATTATTCTGTTCCTATTTAAATAAAGTGGTACTGCATAGCACATTCGCCTCATTGGGTAGCTCATGGCCTTACAACTGCAATCAATATAGGTGTTAGAGTAATTAAATATTAAACCACACCTAAATCTAACAACTTAAACTTTTAGAATAGTTGGTAGTAGTCCCATAAAATCTCACATGGTATCAGAGTTAGAGGTCTTGAGTTCAAATCCTTCCAGGCCCTATTTGCCTCCCGAATTAAATATGTCCACGCTTAGTACTAGGCAAAAAGACCAGACTAAGCGTGAGGGGGCATGTTAGAGTAATTAAATATTAAACCACGGCTAAATTTAACAGCTTAAGCTTTTAGAACAGTTGGTAGTGGTCCCATAAAATCTCACAGTGGGTAATATCTACTCCATTAAAATGAAAGGATGTATCCTGAAAGCAGCATTAATGCTATTCAGTCCATCAAACAGCACAATTTTGAGGTTGCTTTGATCTACCAAGGTATTACACTAGGAGTAAAAGCACAGTCCAAAAATTAAAAAGAGATGTTTAAATGACGATTAGAGAGTTGGAAGCATCAATATCTTCCGAAGAACAGTACTTTAATCTTATCTCAATAGTTTCTCAGGTTCAGCTATAGGAAATGTGTTCAAGCAATTCTTTCCTTTCTCCTTTGGAAAGAGATGAAGCACTTATACTTCTAACGAAAATTAACTATCTTGCAGGGGACTGATTTCATGTCATATGGTTCATCTTCTTCAACAGTCACTGACAATTACATGGCTCTGAAAGTATTTACTGAATGTCATAGTGGAAAATTACTCAAGTCAAGAGTCTTGATGGAACATAACGAAAGAATGACAGCCAAGAAAGGGAACCACAGTTAGTATGTGGAAGTAAATAAGCCACGAGCAGGACAACACAGACTTGCTAGATAGAGGTGTCTATCAAGGTAATAAATTTGTCCATAAGTTGGAGGTGCATCCCGCTACATGAAGAGTTCGACTTATATTAACTTTCCACTGTCTATATAAGATACATGAGCAGGAGGAGTACAATGATGATACATTAAAAGAGAACTACCATGGGGCTAACTCATTTGGGTAATCATAAACTTTCCTTTTTATTTCGGGCAATTTAAAGGAGTGACAATGATTATGAACTTCTATCTCCAAATATCGCAATGGGGCTTTGGGCCATAGGAGATAGAGAATATGCGTTTCAAATTTTTGAATGGAATAATTAAAGCTTTCTAGGAGTATATGACAAATATATGCAGCTTTTGTGCTGTGACTTGTTTAGTTTTAGCTATTGCTTACTGTTTGGAACTTGCAACTTAGATTATTCCAGTTTAAAGCATTATTTTGATAATTTAAGAGACAATTTCCCTCAAAAATCATAAGCACAACAAAGTTTGAACAACTTCTGCTTCAAACATCTACATATCAGACTTGGGCCAAACTATCATGTATAAACAGTAATTGATTGAATGTTTGAAGGCAGAAGTGAAAGTTTGCCTACTAGTATTTGTTGGAACCAGTTTTTGGCAACAGAGCATTCTAAAAGATGAGTCAAGCTTTCCCATCATGGTAGAAAACTAAAGAGATGTGTATAAGTTCCATAACAAGTAGCACTTTCATAATACATGTATTAGTTCCAGGACTGTAATTGCAAAAACAAAAAAGTCATATAAATTGAAAATAGAAAAATATATACAAATTTCAATAAAACAACTTAATCTTCCCATATGAAGCAAAAAAGAACAATCAATATTTACAAAACTAGCTTTGTCATAATCACAACTTTCATTAGAAGTAACTATTAACTAACAATTCATCTATCATATCACTATAGTTAATTATGGACTATCTTTATTAATGATGCTTGGAGACTCACCAAGTCCATGTGAAACAATATGGCTTCTTAATTTGTATCCTAAGGACACTTAATCAACCCACATATCAATCCTACATTAAACAATTCCTCTAGGACTGGCTCTACTTATTTCATATTAGAGGGCATCACGCAACTTGGATGAATGAGTGGAATATGATCTACTTCAGATAGCATACGAGCCCATTCAGATCATTCCTTCACAGCCTGAAACTACCCTTAAAAATTTGTGTATACAACATAATTCCTAAGCAAGAGTTTTGCTTAAAGATCAATAATAAAATCCTATAAAGAAATTCCACATCCTGAGTTCCTATACTCCAAATTATACTGAGAGGATTGGGTAAAGATAAATTTAAATTTGCTATATAATCCGTATAGAAATCCTTTTCACAAAGCTGTCCCATCCTCGTATTTCTTTTAAGGGTGGAAAATTCAATTAGATGCATGGCATTTGCTGCTGAGACTTGATTATATATAGACATTCATTTCCAGGAAATAAGGTTATGCTACTCTCATGAATCACCCAACTTGATGAAGGCAGATAAAGAGTTCATGCAAAAGGAGACTACCTTTACTCGAGAACCATGAGGAATTGCTGGGGAACCATCTGCATTGTTAGGCAAAAAGATCTCGCAGATGCCAAATTCATTCTGTTCGCAAATTAGTAATGCATTTGAGCATCAGTTTAGATGACTATATTCTATTACAAATAAGATATCATACCATCAAGAGTCTTACACAAATATCTTAACAAAGCGAAATGACCTATATCACTCGTTTATCAGATCATGTCTACTTCACACAATACAACACAGTGCATCCACGAAATAAATCATTCATTACTAGCAAGAATAAATTCTCATTGTCATAAGAAAACCCTTAAAAGATTCTCGTGATATCAAGATAGCATTTAAACAAGAAGAAAATTTGAAGTCTATAGTTACTATCACAAAAAATCCAAAAGATAATTTGTCTATGTTATGCACATGTTATCAGACAGACATGGTCATGGTCATGCATCCACTAATACACTAAACAGCAAGGGATCTGCTGTGCTTCCTACATATCATCAAGTAAAAAGCTTCAGTTACTCAAAAGCCTTGCCTCGATCTTTTCTGCATCGAATGCCACTGTCCTCGAGAACATGAAGAAGCTACATATAAACATTTTTCACAAAGGAAGCACAGAAACAAAAGAGATGATGTGATACATAAAGTCATTCCCCTTGCAGCATGAGAAAATCTGCAAAACTCTTAACATCCTCATCCCTTCACTTAAATTTGACAGAGCAATTCTTATTCACCAGCATCAGCTGAGAGAGAAAACAATTCACATCCATAACATATGATAATGCAATAAGAAAAGCAAAAAGAGCATACCCGAGTCATAACATCTGCGTTCGGATTCCAATTGTTAAAATCTCCAATCAATGCTGCCCACTGAAAATTATACAGAACCAACATGCTTCAGAACTACAGTAAAAGAGGAGATCAACATCTCAGCCAAAGCATTGATGAGAAGAACATAAAAAACACACAATCAAAGTGCACATCTAAGATCAGTCAGAGGGAGCATTCATTGAAAGTTAAAAAACCATGGATAAACACAATTAAAGTGCAGTCTCAAATCCAGGCAGAAGAAGCATTCATTGAAGGTAGAAAATGGGTGACTCGAGATTATGTGTTGAGGAATTCAAGCCATATAAAGGTCTAAGTAGTTCTAGAGAGAAAAGGAAGTTGAACTTGGTCTTTTTAGAATATTTCAGTTAGTCTTGGAGAGAAACAAATAGGAGAGTCTTGAGGAGAGAGCATCTTGAGGGAGAGAGCATCTTGACATCCTGCAACTATAAGTATGGAGTTGCATTTTGGAACTTTTAAAATTGATACAGAAATAATACATAGGTATTCCTCGATTGTATTGTGGATGTTGTGTAATTCGCCATTCATTATAGTTCATTAAAGAACAGGGAAGAGAAGGGAAAAGCAGAAACAAACCTTCGCTCCGGGTGCCCACTCTCTATATGTTATGCCATCAGCACTGGAAAATTTTTATAGACCATGTTAAACTACTGCGAGATACTCTTGTAGCCAAAGTATGCATATGCATAAAACATAAGTACATATATACATACATATATGACCAGGGGGACAACATGAATGCTGTGAACAATATAAATGCTTACCAATTGCATAGATAGTAAGTTCATAAATTCGCATGCAATATCTTACTCTTTAGTACTTTCTAATGGCTCAATAATTCCTTTATGCTCTATTACATATAGATAGTTTATAAGAAGCCACCGAGGATCATGAGAAAGAATAAGACATTTGGTGAATCCAGGTATCAAAATGCCAGAGAGCTGAATATGCAGAACATGTTATACTAGACCTGCGAGTAAAGCCAAACTTTTCGTAACCCCGAGAGAATGCCTCCAGCCCACCTTCATATTTGTCAATTGCTTCACGCATTCTACTATATTGTCCAAAACTGAAATTTGTGAAATGCAAAATTTAGAAGTGAGAGAAGAGTGCTTACTATGAACTTAACCTAAATCAACATAACCAAATAATTATGTACTATAGATTTCATGAGTGAAGACTGCAATACTGCAAGTAATTTGTTTCTTTCCTTAAGCACTCTCTTTTGACAGAAGAATTGAGCTTCATAAGAAGAAAAAGTCACTAACTCCTTATCATGCAGACAAACAATGACTTTTCCAAAAGTGATTGTAATCACAAGATTCAAACGATCCTGTGAGCACAGAGTCTAAGCTGTTGCTTTTTATGGTAAAGATCCATTCATTATGATCATTGACCGCCAAAACAAACTGAGCATTGAAAGAATAATAATATGTCCTAATAAAACAAGTTATTCTGCTTTCTATCCCAAGTAAAGTCAATGATGAAGATGCTGTGATAGATTTAACAAGTGCAAATTCACTGAGAATTTTTTTTTTTGTGTACATTGAAATTATTTTTGAATCTTTAAACACTCTTCATACATCCTATCTATTGAAATTTTTATTGAGCTTATCGCCTGCCTCTTGCTTCTTTTTTTCCTATAATTCTCTCTACTTCTCCATTATTCCATCTATATGACTTCTGCCTAGCCAATCATGTCAGTTACAAATTACAATTACAGACTTGAAATAAAGAAGAGAACCAATTGGAGAGGGTTATAGCTAGTCAGTAACCAGCATAGAGAAGTCCAAAAATACCACTCATAGGAAAAAGTGGATGCAAAGGGTAATGAATATCCACAATTACCACCTTACCAAAAAAAAAAAATATCCACAATTACCCTCATGTAACAATTAATGGGAGATAAGTCATTACTGAGGGCAACTTGAAACTTGATTATACACTAAATTTTTAATCATCATTTGGGTTGAGTGCGCCCGGTGGCACATGAGTTATTACAACTTCAATGAAACAAAAATTAAAACATAAATGCATACTATAGGATTAGGACATTGCATGTTACATTATCATAGGTAGAGAGCGAAAGCATCTCACCGGTAGTCCAGATGCTCACGATAACCCAGCAAAAGTGAGTCTATTTCATATATTTTTTGACCAGAGCCAGGCGGAGGGATTGTCCTTTTCTTTACTTCCTCTTTCTCAATTACTGCAACATCTTGTAAGGGAGCAGATTTCACTTCTTCAGAAGCGTCTCCATCACCTATAGCTGATGAAGAAACAGAATCTTGCTTCTCTTTCACCTCAATCTCCTCTCCAGCTTCCAAGGTCAGATCATTGGAATCATGAATCATCTAAAAGAACAGTATAGAGGGGAGAAAAGGTCATTTAAACAACTCCAGATCAATTCCAAAATTTAATTTTAGTATGAGCACAATCAAAGACAGAGACATGAGGTTATTTTTGGTTTTGGATGTCAAAAGTGTATAAGATAAACTGATCACTAACCATGTTTGCAAGAGAAATAAGCATGATGGTTCAGCTGGCATCACAGAATTCAATCTATAAATCCATAATATAATTCTTTCATCAAAAGTCATACAATGGCTGCATCTCAATTGTGAGCCCATAAACATAGGGGGAAAGCTATTTGCCTATCTGTAGTAATTTTGATTGTGAGCCTATAGACAGTGCAGTAGTTCCACTGTAAAGAACTTTCTAATCACATAATTGACAATCTGACATGTGGAATAGTGGCCTTTGGCTGTTTTTTTAGAAGATGCGACTCTAGAATGGAGATTTGGGTTAAAAGAGGTTAAGAACAGCCTAAAAGGACGTAAAAAGGAGATTAAAAGGAAAGATCTTGAGTTTGGGAGCTTGCTGAAAATTTCACACAGAACATAGATATGTATATATAAAGTTCCATAAAATCAACCTGGTGGGAAAGGCTTGGTTTCTCTGTTGTACAATGACAACAGACATTCCATCCATATCATACACCAGTTAAAGTAATATAATTTTAGCGAAAGAACATATTTAAGGATCAGCCTTCATTACTAATCGCGATAGGTAAAAACTTTGAAAAACCATAATATCAGTTGTCCCTAAACAGCAGAGTACGCTGTAGCTCCAAAAAAATGCAAAGTGCCCACCCCCAAAACAAAGAAAAAAGAAAGAAGGAATAGAAACCCACCCAACCTCCCCACACCCACACCAACCCCTAGCACACATGGGGGCATTGACTCTCAACACCCAACCCAAAAAGATAACAAGTCCTAAGCCTCAAATTTAGCTCATAAGGAAGCCCTGCCAAAGCAATTGACAAGTACAGATGTTTAACTTTTGTTTGCATAGAATCATCCTTGAGAGAGAACCCTCAAAAGAAGAGAAAGAGGGAGGAGTGGGATTCTTTGGGGGACAAATGGTGAGTTGAGAGTCCATGGAAAATCACTGTCCCATGTCCATTACAAAAACCAAAAAGGAGACATGCCCATATATGGACGACAGACGCACGGTCCTGCTCATGCAATTACATGAGAGAATGAACACGACCGCATCTATGCAACTACGCCCGTCCACATGCACCCACCTATGCCCATAGACACAAACCTGCACCAAGACACATGTACAGCTTGCAGGACTGACAGCAAGTTCAGTATGCATGACAAAAACTCAGTTCATACAGAGAGATGTAAATGGTAACTTTTAGTAAGTAAGATATTATGGTTTTTAACTTTGAAATGACAGAGGGCATTAATCAATTCAGAATTCTGAAGTGCGCACCTCTCATTTGTTTTTTGACAAATTTCTAATATCCATATGCGCTCAGATGAATGGCCAAAAAAAGCATTCAGATGGAAGTGGTCTAGAGCAGAAAATTAATGTCCATAGAAATTTTTAATAGTTGAACCAACACTTGAGGTGTTAAGAATTAAGTAGTCTAGACTCTAGATTGACCGATAGGTGAAAATTACTTAACAGCTTTTCATTGTCTCCCTCAACGACACTATGAAACCTCCAAATTTTGGCATTGTAATTATGATTTTCTCATATTGTTCTTTATAAGTGCCAACTTACTACCACGTTATCACCACAAAATAATATAATATGCAACAGAAGAAGAACAGCATTCCAGCAACGTCACTCAAACGAGGCTCCGATTGCTCAATATATTCAAAATGGACTAGCACGTTGATCACGAACCTGGGAATCAGCAACTGCTCCTGAAGTTTCCACCTGATCTGTTGAGGAAGTAGGGACGTCACTGTAGCCACCAGGAACAAGGACTCTCTCAGATGCAGCTAACGATAAGGATGAGATGTCAGAATCATAAGACGACTTTCCGGCGAATATCTTCCCTAAAAATAGGCACCAGGTTAGCTTCATATGTAAGATAAGGAAACCAGTCATCACTCATAGATGGACCACTATCTTTGGGAAGCAGTAGTGCTTCTGATAAGAAAATCAGCCTTCACAAATGAGTAGTCCATGAATACAGGCCCATAAGGTAAGAAGCACCATTGCTAGGGAACTAGATTCAAGAATCTTCATCATTATATATAATCACGATACAATCAGAATCCACGTATCATAAGGAAGCCCTAGCATGCAATCTTAGTTGTCTAGCTTGACTTTTTCTAATTATATTCTTTGGCCTAACTTTTTCTTTTTCTTTTCAGACCACCACCAATGTACTTACAAAGAATCATGTTCGATCACTTCCATTCCCAATATGCGGAGACAAAGAGTCCACGTCTGCAGACTGTGGTCCAGTAAATCTATGAGGTTTAACTCTAAAATTGTATCTAAAGAAATTCCAAGCGATGATTCTCCAGGAAAGATGCCTTGAGCCAAGTTGAGAGAAGTTGAAGATTCGAATAAAACACCGAAGATCCAAGCTACCCATATGCTGAGCTTTCGGACAATAACGATGAAATGTAGGAACAGCGTGATATTTCTCAAAGTAGTAACATACAAAAATCCGAACAAAGGCATGCGACTCAGCACCAAGGACAGAAAGAGACATTAACCAACCAATGATACAAAAATTACTTGCACAGCTGAGGATCCAAAAACCGTCGAGGATAAAAAAGCTTCGAGCTAAAGGAAGCGCATGGCCCCGCAAAACACGTACGCATTGCAAATTAAGCAGGCAGAGCAAAGGTGGCTAAGCATTCGATCAGACGAACCGTTTTTTTCACTTCCCTCGCACAACATTCAACTGAACACTGAACGAAGTAATCGCTCGCTCGCTCACAACAAGTCCAACATTCTCGATCCACTTCCAAGGCAGATTGCACTAACATTCACAACCCAAAATCACTTACAAAGCAAGCGAGTAGCTTTACCACTCCAACGTACAAGAAACACAAGGAAAAGGCGACCCGGATCAGCAAAAAAGCCAAAAACCATCGAACCAAGTGCACAACCCAACCACGAGAGAGAGAGAGAGAGAGAGAGAGAGAGTGTGTGTACGTGAGAGGGAGGCCTTGTTGTGCAGCAAGAGCGAGACGCCAGAGCTCCTGCGGTCGCCGTTGAAGCCGGAGGGAGTGGACTTGCATACCGGCGGTGCGGAGGGGAACCGAATCCCCGACAGCGTGTACACCATGTCGACCCCACTACACACTTCGCCTCCTCGTTTCTTCTGCTCCTTCCCGTGACAGACCCAAGACGAAGCAAACCCAGAACGCGCAGAGCGGTAGAGAGAGAGAGCAGAGAGAGGGAGTGAACAGATCTAGCAGCGGGAGAGAGATCTCAGAGAAGGCTCCAGCGAGAGGAGAAAAGGGAAGAACGCAAAAAGAGACGATTTTTGTTGTTTTCCGTGGCACAGCGGAAGAGAACTGGGAACATGGCTAAGCGACAAGCACGAACGAGCAAGGAGCAGAGGGTCTCGGAACTCGGAAGGGAATACGTGTGCATTCGGGAGTTGCATGGAGATCGGTGAACGATGTTTGCCTTGGCTTAAGCACCCGATTAACCGTGAATCCATATCGAACTCGGGATGTAAATTTAATTTAACAGAGCCCCCTCGTTCGTTAAATCTGTAATGGTGATGGGGGGACCCACTCCAGGGCAGTGATGGGGTCAAGGATCTTTCTGGGCCGTTGATTTTTTGCCTGATTTTTACGGTTTTCGGGGATAAGAGCGACGGTGGCCAAGGGGGATCAGGGGGGGAGGGTGTGTGGTTGACATTCTCGGGGATGATTTCCTTCTTTTTTTTCTCTCTTTTTTCCGTATTTTGTGGCACTCTTTTTTGGTGAGGCTTTGGTTGGGTTTTTCTATCTTGTCATGTCACAGAAAATGCAAGTTGAGGGGAGGGAAAAAGGGCCTTTTTGTTATGGCTGACTGAATATATGGTAATTGGCTTTCATGTCATCATTATCATCGCCACCTGGTCACATGATTGATCCCCCATCATGCAATTTGGAATATAATTAAATTATCAATAGAAGAAAACTTTTCAAAATTTAGATTGCTATCCGGGAAAATCCTACGGGTCTTACAAGACGGTAGCCGTTCAAATTGAACCGTCAGATTAAGAGTATGATTTCAATCATTCGATGATTTTAAAAAGATATTCAGTCAAGAATATTTGAAAAAACAATCACCGATTATAAGATTGTTAATGTCACTGCTAAATAACTGAAAATGAAAATGTTGCAATCATTGAGATAAGTTACTAAGAATAGGGGGAAGATCAATTAAATTTTAGGTTGTTTGCGATATTTCATGGAAGTTTATTGTGACATCTTGAACCTCTATATGATCAAAGGAAGAAAGGAATATAAAGAATTAGGGCATTCGTTGACGGAAATTTTGGAAACCATTGCCATTGTCGTCTATGAAGAAGTGTGTTGTGTTTCTTGGTACCAATTGCCGCTGCACCGATGTTTCCAATGTCGCGTCATCACTTGACCTAACCTTTTTACCGCTTCGCCCTCATGTTCATTTTCCTTCCCTTTTCCCGTCGCCATGCCGCTCGAAACACCACCGTCATCGCCCCACTTTTTTCGATCTTGCCGGATCACCATTGCCCCCCTTTTCTCCTCTCTTTTCTTATTCTTTTCTCTTTTCTTTCCCTCCGCAACTTGGCGGAGGAGGAGCGCCAAGTTGCGCCTATCCTTGGTCAGGTGGCTCTATCGCCCCACTCACCCAATGGCCTTGTATGCAAGGAAAGGGGAAAAGTCCTTGACTCTCCATCTCCTTCCTCTCATTTCCCCCTCTCTTCCCCTTTAGCTCTCTCTCCCGCTCTCCCTCTCTCTTGTGTCTCTCTCTCTCCACTCGGAACTCACCAGCCACCTGACCTAGCCATGGCAACCGCCTATCGCACGATGCCGTCCGCCCAATCAAGGCTCCCTCCGCCGTCCCATCTCCTCGCGTTAGTAGCAACAACCACCGTGAGCTCGAAAATCGCCGCTCCGGTGCTCTCTCTCCCCACCAAGACCCACACGTTGTGCCACCACACTCGTCGTTGAGGCAAGTGTGCCCTCTCACTCTATACTAACCACATAGTATTTGCATGTCGAGTTCTGGTCTCAGATTGGATAATGTGGTGGCTAGATGTTGTGGGAGAGAATGGTTTGATTTTGTATTTGCCCAAGCATGTTGGTTTAGACCTTTTGAAATAACTTTTGTGGGTATAGGTTGTTGAATTAAGTTGGAAATGGATGTTGCATGTTGGTTTGGACTTCTGGTTTTGAGTTTTCTTGCATGAGAATTAGTGGGTTTCAAGATAGAGTCGTTTTCTTGAACTTTGGCTTTGGTTTCCAGTGTCGCGACCTAAAATTTCTCGGATAATGGATTATCAAGACTAAACCTAACTCGGGCCCTCCCAAGCCCTACCAATTCGCAACTTTGGGTTTAAGTTTTTAACATGCAAAAGTTTTCATGCTTGGAGTTGTCACTAATCTATTTGTGGTAGGTCGATTAGAAACCTAAATAAAACATAGGGAAATATGTTTTATTCCGACGAACCAAAGATTCTAAGCTCGGGGACTTAATTACGCTAGATCTAGTCTAACACCCTTTTTGTACCTTTTCTTTTCAAAAAATATTTATGCAAATAGTCTGAATCCATTTTATTACCTAATCACTAACATGTGAGGTGTTCATGCGGGTGCATAAACCACCAATTTAACACCCAAGAAAGCAATAAATAAATTATAAGATTAGGAGAATGACATACCTTAATACAATGCAAGTATCTGTATTGTTAGTAGAAAATCATACAGACAATCCTAATATGATTTCTAATTAACAAAATAAGGCATTCAAGGTGTTATTTAGGGTTTGCACTTTATTAAAATGTAAACTAACCTATATGCAATGACATACAAAAAAATGACATGTAATTAATTCAACCTACCATGCGAACTATATGTCATGCGACGACGTGATCTAATTCTAATGACGAGCAAATGATTTATTTTTGGTATTTTTCCAATGAAATTAAAAGATGCCTAAAACAACATGCAATTTAACAACTTTTTTTTATATTTTTATTATTAAAATTCGAAATTAAAAGTTGCTCAAGTTGAGAATGTAATCTATCCTAATCTATCCTAAAGTAACTAATTCTTTTTGGGATTTTCATGGAAATTTGGAATCTTAAAATAACCTAAATAATCTATTAGTATTAGAATAACACCTAATTTAAACTAGGAAATAAATCATCTCAAGTCCTAATTTAAATTAAATAATTATCCTATCTTCTAGATATATTTAGGGTTACCTAAACATGCAAAACTTCTAATTGAAATCCTACCTAACATACTTATGGATTTTCTTTATTTAAAAATCAAACGACACCATATCACAAAATATTACTGACATCCATTTAAATTTAGAAACAATATATTGACAAATCGTATCCCGGGCATGAGGATCGGATTGGCCAATTTTTCACGCAATCGCGAATCATATCTCGGGTGGGAGATCGGATTGACGATTTTCTGTGCGATTTCGAGTCATATTTCGGGCATGAAATCGAACTGTTGATCATATGCATGTTGTGAAATTAGAAAATAATTCCTAATTTAAAGGCTATTCGGGGATGTAATGGATATGATAATATCATTTAAAGATTTACACAAAATTATAATATTTCAAATAAAGAAGCAATATATTTGAAAATCAAATTAAATGAGATCTTTACGTAATCCGAATATTTGTTTTTCAAGTTTGGACCGGCAACGGATCCGGATTGCGGATCGCAGGACTCGACGGATCACTAATGGGACTTGGCTCAATGGTGTTTCGGCCAAAGCTCATGATCCGCATATTGTTCAATAATTCAAGCAAAACCTTGTTTAGAGAGAAAAATCTTGAAATTCAATATTGATGATAATAATGTTCTGTCTTCAAAACAAACCATAAACACCCTTTTATAGGGGTTAAACCTAATTACAATAGGAAACCTAATCAAATAGGAAAGTTACCTAATCTGAATTGGAAACTTAATCAAATAAGAAAGTTACATAATCTAAATTGGAAAGCATAAAACATCAAAATTAGGAAATTGCCTTTTTAAATTAACTCATGAAAAATATCTAATGTCGTCGACCGAGTCCATCGGGTCTAGTCACATCACTATTTAGCCCTTCGTTTGGACTTCTGCCTATCCAATCGGTCTAAAAATGCACTACTAATAAATTCTGCATCATTCTCCTCCACTTGAAAAGAACTCGTTCTCGAGTTAAAATCGTCCGGATATAACAAACCATGAAACGGTGACAAATCAGCAACATTAAAAGTGTTGGATATGCCCATGCTATGTGGAAGGTTTATAACATAAGTATTATCGTTGATCTTCTTGTTAACAGCGTAAGATCCATACTTCTTTGGCTGTAATTTACTGTAAGATCCAGCTGGAAATCGCTCTTTATGAAAAAAAAGCCTGACTTGATCACCTATTGCAAACACTTGCTTCCGCCTGTGCTTATCTGATGTAGCTTTATACTCCTGATTAACTTCCTTTAGCTTCTATTTGACTTCATGATGTACTTGTACAATCTGTTTAGCCATATGATCCGTTGCTACACTTTTATTCGTTTGCTTAAGCAACTGTACCAAATCTAGAGTATGCTGAGGCGCCTTTATATAAACAACATAAAAAGGCGACCTGCCAATAGAACTATGAACTGCATTATTATAAGCAAACTCTGCTTGTGATAAAGTAACATCCCATTGTTTCGGCTTATCTCCATAAATACTTCGAATCAAGTTTCCCAGAGTTCTATTAACCACCTCTGTTTGTTCATCAGTCTACGTGTGAGCAGTGCTATTGAAATTCAAATATGAATCAAACAATTTCCACAAAGTCCACCAAAAATGCCCTAGAAATTTACTATCTCTATATGAGGTGATAGATTTGGGCACACCATGCAAACGAATCACTTCCTTAAAGAATAATCTGGCCACACTTACTATATCGGAAGTCTTCCTACAAGGAATGAAGTGCGCCATCTTGGAAAATCTGTCAACTACAACGAAAATAGAATCCACTCCTCTTTGTGTCCGTGGTAAACCAAGCACAAAATCCATGAACAGATCTTCCCATATATTGTTAGGAACAGGTAATGGCATATATAAACTTATATTATTAGATTTCCCCTTAGCAGTCTGGCAAACATAACACTTTTATACGTACCTACTGACATCTCTACGCAACCGGGGCCAGTAAAATCGCTCTCGGACTGCAACAATAGTTTTATCACGACCCAGATGTGCAGCTAATCCACCATCATGTAAATTGCGAATTACCTTCTCTCGTAATGATGTCCGAGGAAGGCAAAGCTGATTGCCAAACATCAGATAAACATCCTGCGCATAAAATTCTTGTACAGGTTAACCAGCAGCATATGACTCCCAAATTTTTCCAAAGTCATCATCATCTGCATAACAGTCTTTCAACTGCTCAAACCCTAAGATGTCTTGGATTAATGTAATCAACAAGCCAACTCTCCTACTCAATGCATCTGCTACGACATTATGCACACTTGACTTGTCTTTGTAACACGAAAAAATTTTGTAAAAATTGACACCATCGTGCATGCATATCCTTGCTAATCCTCTTCAGACTATTCAGATACTTCAAAGCTTCGTGATCAGAATAAAGGACGAATTCTTTCCCAATCATATAATGCTCCCAAATCTTTAAAACCCTTACGACGTAATAGAATTCTTTATCATAAGTGCTCCACTTCTGCCTTGAGTCATTGAGCTTCTCACTAAAATAGCAAACCTGTCTGCTGCGCTCTTGAGATAAAACAGCTCCTATACCTACTCCGGTAGCATCACAGTCCACTTCAAAACAGTTTATCAAAATCGGGTAAAGCAAGAACATGTGTAGTACATAACTCTCCTTCAAAATAACAAAACTATTCTCAGCTTCCTCTCCCATAGAAACTTGCCTTTCTTCATACATTTAGTAATTAGGGGCTGCGATAGTACTAAAATTCTTAATAAATCGCCAATAAAAAATAGCCAACCCATGAAAACTCCTAACGTCGAAAACTGTTTTTAAAAGTCGGCCACTCTCGATTGCTCTTACTTTCGCCTCATCTACCTCTATTCCTTCAAAGATAATAATAAATTCAAAAAACAACAGTTTATTAGTTAAAAATTGCACTTCTTAATATTAATATACACCTTATTAATCTGTAAGGCTGTTAATACCTCCCTTAAGTGCAATAGATGATCCTCTTTGGTCTTACTATAAATTAGGATATCATCAAAATAAACTATAACAAATTTGCCAATAAAAGATTTCAGAACCTGATTCATAAGCCTCATGAAAGTGCTTGGAGCATTGGAAAGTCCGAAAGGCATCACCAACCATTCGTACAACCCCTCCTTTGTTTTAAAAGCTGTCTTCCACTCATCTCCAGGGCGAATCCGAGTCTGATGGTACCCATTTTTCAAATCCAGCTTCGAGAACCACTTAGCACCGTGCAACCTATCCAACATGTCATCCAATCTCGGAATTGGAAACTTGTAACCCATGGTTATCTTATTAATAGCCCTGCTATCTATACACATTTGCCAACTCCCATATTTCTTAGGAGTCAACAAGGCGGAACAGCACATGGGCTCATGCTATTCTGAATGTGTCCCTTTTGCAACAACTCCTTCACTTTCTCTTTTAGAATCTCGCTCTCTTTTGGACTCATCCTGTAGTGCGGTAAATTTGGCAGACTAGCACCAGGAATTAAGTCTATATGGTGCTGAATATCACGCATAGGCGGTAACCCATCTGGAATCTCTTCAGGCATCAATTCGCTAAATTCCTTCAATAAAGGCTTGACTTCTTCAGGCTGCTCTCCACTTGTAATTCAGCCTCAGTCTCAATTGCTTGTTTCACGACCAGCACGTGAATTTGTCGGGTCTCATTAACCTCAGCTTCAAACTTCCTCGTAATGGTAAGGAAATTATTTTCAGAAGATTGTTTCCCTTTATTCTTTAGTGGCAGCAATGTATACTTCACTCCATTCTTCACGAGCTTATACTGATTGCTTCTTCTCGAATGCTGAGCATTTACATCAAATTGCCACGACCTCCCAAATAACACATGACATACATCCATGTCCACTACATCATAATATAGCTCATCATGATATTTTCCAATGGAGAATGGAATTTTGCATCGTTCGATCCACTGAATGCTTTTAAGCTCCAGTTTAATCCATTCTAACATATAGGGATTAGGATGCTTCTCCACGGGTATCCCCAGCTTCTTCACTGCCTCCTTCCCAATGATATTCTCCATACTTCCACTATCAATAACCACAGTAAAGATCTTTTCCAGAATGGTGCACCTGGTTCGGAATAACTGATGGCGCTGCGAATCATCTTCCTGTTTTGGGGCCAACATCATCTTGCGCATCACATAGTTTATTTGCTCCTCTTTCTTCATCTTCAAAATCATCGTCCTCACCATCCGGCGCAGCATATCCATCTTCTCCTCTTTTCTTGCTGCTACGTTTATGGACTTTCTCTTAGGGCATTCATTAGAACGGTGCCGAGGTTGATTACACCTGTAGTACTTTATCGCGGCTAGTTTAGTATAAGGATTAAGGTTCACAGTTTTCTGTGCTTGCATTTCCTTTTCCCTCGACTCATTCATAGGGCGCTTTTCTACCGCCTTATCTTCTTGATTTTGCTTAATGTTAAAGCGATTATTGAAACTGTTCTTTTCTATCGAACCGCTTTCGAATCTGCTATCTTAATAATTTTCGTAGCCTCTTCTTCCTTTATCTTGCTACATCAATTTTTCCTTCATCGCCATATTTTTGGCTTGATTAAATTTCGCAGAAACTGCACTCCAATTTTATTTCAAATGAATGGTTTCAAGCCATTGAGATATCGGCCACTTGTTGTCCCTCCGTCTCGATAAATTATTCCGCTCTTGCCAATCCCATAAATTCGGCCGTATACTTGTGAGCAGTCAATTGCCTATTGGCAATGTTGATACTATTGGAACATAATCATTCATAATTGGATGGAAGGAATTCTTGCTTCAACAGACCTTTTCGTTTCTAGTCCAAGTTCGAACTCTCTCTTTCCCTTCTCGTTCTCTCTTATTCTGCAATCTCTTCCACCATGCAGACGCACCCCCTTTTAATCTACAGGCTACTAATCGCACCCTTTTCTCACCAGGGGTCTCTATATAGTCGAAAAATCTATCTATATCAGCAAGCCAATCCATAAAGTCTTCTATGCCCAGACTTCCATTAAAATAAGGAATATCGACTTTCAATTTAAAGCCGTTACCTTCACTATCGTTGTAACGTCGTCTTCCATCTCTTCCGATCATATCCTCTTTGAAATCCTCCATGACGACGTCTGCTGCTATAATCAGCACGTTCCTCATAAAAAATTTCAGTTTCTTCTTCTTCCGAACTCTCTAAAAACATAGGGTTATTTTGCCTACAGACAAGAACAAGCCTATCAACAGGATCACCGCGAGCAAGATCTGCACCCGGCCTTCTGTCGTTCCGCCGATTCCGGTTCACATCAACACCGAGACCTTTGAATCGTTTTGTTAACTAGTCGAATCGTTCTTCGAAACGACGAAGACTTTGATCGAATCGTTGATCCAAGCGTTCCATTAAACGCTGCTCCAAACGTTGCAGTGTGTTGTCCCCAAGGGTTAGGGCTCCAGTCTCCTGAGCATCGTCACGAAGACTATCGCCAGTCGCCATAGGCTTTGATACCACCTGACGCAGAGTTTCGCGAATAATTCAAGCAAAACCTTGCTTAGAGAGAAAAATCTCGAAATTCAATATTGATGATAATAATGTTCTGTCTTCAAAACAAACCATAAACACCATTTTATAGGGGTTAAACCTAATTACAATAGGAAACCTAATCAAATAGGAAAGTTACCTAATCTGAATTGGAAATCTAATCAAATAGAAAAGTTACCTAATCTAAATTGAAAAGCATAAAACATCAAAATTAGGAAACTGCCTTTTTAAATTAACTCATGAAAGATATCCGATGTTGTCGATCGAGTCCACCGGGTCTAGTCACATCATTATTTCGCCCTCCGTTTAGACTTCTGCCTATCCAATCGGTCCAAAAATGCACTACTAATAAATTCCGCATCAGTGACGCGGGCCGCTTGATTTATCTGGGAAACTTACTTAATAATTTTTGTGTAGGTTGACTCCTCAGATATTTGACCGTGGAATGTCAGGGCTTGCATGACGTGTTGGTGCGGAGCAGAGCGTCACTGAACCTGCAGAATAAGGACCCAGTGACTAGTCTCTCGCCGAGCCTGCAGAACACGTGGCTAGGTAGTGCAGTGCAGGATGCCCACAATCTGGACGACTCACGAAGAACAGCAAATGCAAAAAGGGAATCGTCGGATTGGGGCAGCAGGTCATCGGCAGGTCTTTGGGACAGTGTCGTCAAGCTAACAATAACGGCTCGTCGTCGCGGTTGGGTGCAAGCGTTGTGAATCGAGGCTAGACAGGCAAGCAGTGACTAACTGCAGTGGTGAAAATCAGAACAGCGGTTGTCTTCACAATCCAGTGCGGGTTCGTCGGCGCTGGTGCAATAACAAAGGCGAGACTCTTCGACTAGGGGGGCATAACGGATCAACAGCGGAGAACAGCAACGTCATCGCCAGAACAGGGAACTCAGCTACGTTGGATTGTCGCCAAGGAAGCAACACCTAGCCGTGGAGTTGGAGGAATTCGATCGTGGTGGTGAAGACACACGCACAAGGAAGAGAACGACTCTTCTCTCCCTTTTAACTCTCTTGTTTTCTCTTTGTGTTTCTTGTGTGTCCAAAGAGAGTCCCCATTCTTGTCCGTAGAAGTCCTTTTTATAGGTGAGAGGGCCTAGGCTTTTCAAAGAAAGAGAACCACTTAGGGATATTCAAGATATAATATGTTCTGACTTCTTTCTTTCCTGCCTAGCATATATTGCACTTGCCTTTTTTTGAGACTAGAGAATATGGCCAAATTTATGTTCTTCCCTGCACGTGATCAATAGTATCCAATATATTATTTAGAATATATGCCCCCATACTGACCAAATTCCCTTTACTTCTTTCCCTCTTTTGTTATTTTCTTTCCCTTTCTTTAATTTCGCATGTGCAAAAATCAATTTTCTTTCCTTCTCACTCCTTTTTAACCGTGGCTTCACAATCTTCCCGTGAATAATATGACACAAGGATAAAACGACCTACTTTCTTATTTTTCCTCCTTTGTTCCTCTGCCCATGTTGAATTAATCTACACAAATCAACTTTGCTCTTTTTCCATATTCATTTTTTTCAAATAATTATGTGACCAAAAGATTTTCACGATATTATCTCAATATCCCATAACCCGATGTGTCACATGCGCAATGCACATGTTAATCTTAACCACTTTAGAGAATAACGGGTTTGGCTGAATCCTCAATTCGCACGGCTTGATCCAATTAATTCCATTAAGCTTGGAACCATTCGCTCGAACCCATTTGCCGTCAGTCCGATAGATATGCAAACTATATGGGCCTAATTAACTATTAATGAAATGCTCCTAATATCTATATGCAATTTACCTAATATTTTTTGTTTAGGGGTCGGGATCGATCCCTAATTTTCTATGCAATTATTCTTAAATGATTAGTTAAAATTTAGGTGTCAACATCAGAATCGAAATTGCTGGACTTTTACTATTTTATGAAGCTTTTTGTGGTCCAAATATTGCAAAACTTTATTCATAAAAGTTGTTCAAAAAATCTTGGAATATAACATACTTTCAATTTAAATTTTTCTGAGTTCAAATAAATTGCACGAAGGACCCTATTTCTTACCGTATTAAATCTGTTTAGTACAGAAAAATCAGTGATCTTTATGTCTTCTTGAATTTTTATAAAAATTTCCAATTCAAAATTGGACAAAAATTTCCAATTCAAAATTGGACATACTTCCTTCACAAAAGTTAAAAAAATTCATATCTACAACCTATAAAAATTTCAAAGTGTTTTGAAAAGGTTTGTCTTGTGAAACGAGTATTTTTTTTAGTTCAATCATTCTGTTCCAGTGGGCTTGTTTTAGTCTAAATTTAAGCTACTAAAAGTTGGGTTTACATAAAGATTCAGAGATTGTGTTCTTCATGGAAAATGTCTGCTAAAGTCTTGTTTATGACATATTCAAATTTTAAAATTTTCGGGGTTCATTTACTATGATTTAAGTCTGATTTCTTGAACAATGCAAAATTGCCCAATTTTGCCATATTTCAATGATCCATCATTTCCTATCTGAGAACATTGGAATTTCGATTCAATGTTTTCTGGAGACAAAACCTATATATTCTAAGCTTTCCAATGAGGTATTAATCGTCTTAATATGATGAGGCAAATTTGATACTCATGAATTGGTAGAGTGCACTGTAAATGGTAAGTTCATTGTGAGCTATACACGTGATAAATGAAAAGATCGTTTGTGCGTGTGAATATGGACTAAGAGATGAATTGATGCCATCGGTTTACATACGATGATGCTGTTGGGTTCATCAACGAAAAACAACGCAGTGGAATATAGAACCCTAGATAGGATCCATGTGTATATTGAAATCGAAAAGGAATTTCGAAACGTACCTTTTGCAGATTGAAGATAAATCGGTAACCGATTGTGTCTGGATAAGCGCCCAAGTGTTGCGCCTCTACGAGTATCCATACACACGAACGGAATTTTCCTACGATCCACGTGCTAGCGAAAGATCTTGAAATTTCTTTTCTTGAATGCCTTTTGATTTTCAATACTCTGTCGAAAAAACCCTAGACAGAGAATCGATTCTCTATCTATTTATGCAGCCTTATTATCTAGCAGCATTAAAAGAAGTAGGCCAGGCGATTTGGGCCCGCCAAACCATCCATCTTTAATCATACGTTTAATCATTATCTCATAACGCGCACGACCGCATAGATAAATTTAAATAAGAGAATAAATTAAAATCTACTTCTTAAGTATATCAAGGCGCACAAAAAATATTAAGTCCGTTCGCTACTGTGTGCGACCCTGTAGGTTCACTAAATATTAGCAGTGTGCACAAAACTCTTTTTAGTCCACAAGTCATAAGCGATCTCTAGCAAGACATTATGACTACCTAAGTATAGTGAAGATCGGTTTTCCGACACAACCTAATCTACAACTAATATTAGAGTATCAACGTTGATTGATTCTTAGGGTAGACCACTAAAAGATGCCCCGAGGAGCCGTAGGGAAAGCGAGATGTCGTGGTCAGTAGACTATGATGCCTAGGAGGTGCCATGCCATGCCTAGATGCCTCGGGAGTTTGATCAGGATGCTGTGATCAGTAGACTACGGAGCCCACATGAGCCGATGAGAATATTGGCATATACTACGGCAGACCGAAGGGTGTATCAAACCCTACTAGACGAGATGTTCCTCCATGCGTGGCCAGTGAGCGCACTAGACATGTACCTTGGAGTGGAGATTAAAGTTGATTAATGACACATAACGCATGTGATGTGTGCTCGTAATATTGTCTATTCATTGATTGACGATCTTTATGCCTGGTTATTAGTAGCATAGAGAGAAAAGAGAGTCTATGAATACTATGGCTGGCTTGTTAATTGGTTTAGTGGTTTAGTTGTCTATCTGATTGATCCCATTGATATGTTGGCATTATTTGTTTAGTATAGTATGATTAAGTTTACTTTATTGAGCTTTCGCTCACTGTTTATTGTTGATAACTTTTCACAGATCTGTAGTCATGTTGATACTTCCCACATCGACCTTCATTAGTTACTGAGTACTCATTGATTTTGAGGGCCACTTGTTTGAGTTTGTGGATCCCTACTTCCCGGGAGTAGTCTTTGTCAAGTGTATCTCTATCCTGACTATAGATATTGGGTCCCTTGTGGGACCCATACTTTTGGGGTTTATAGCTGTCTATGCTCCCACACTCAGGGTGGGATGGAGCAGATGATAGTGCTAGTAGCGGGGTCGAGTAAGGACGGTATCGAGAAGGGGAAAGAAGCATTTTTTTTGGAAAGACACGAGTGTGACTTTTTGGGATAGAGTCGTGTGTTTGAGTGATTGCTTTTGTTTTTTGACGTGAATGGTGGGTTCATGTGAATAGTTCAGGTTATAGTAGTGCCTATAGGTAGTCTTCCCAAGTGCGAATTCACCCTTGTATCATCCCGATTATTAAAAAAGATGAATGGTAATTTTATATCTTGCGTGTCCTTACATTTCTATATTTTTATGTTTCTATGCCACATTCTTGTTATAAATGTTAACCTTAAAAAGAAGTATCTTATGCCTGCAAAAATCTTATGACTATTGAGAATTAGAGGATTCCTCTTCAGAGGGGCAGGCCTCGAATGTCAAATTTATGAACACATTTAAGTGAGAATCAACTAGCTTTGGGTTTGAGTGGCATTTCACTCCTTAACCACAACTTATCCGCCAATTCTTCAACATTAGTCAGTTTGTCAACTACTTAGTTTCACCCAAGCATCATCTTAGTCATGGATGGATCACCTAGGTTCGGGTCCATATGCAGTGCCTATTAATGATGGAGGTGCAATTTACACTTCTGAATCCATATCCACGGTTAACGCATTCATCCTAGTTAACAGCTCCGGCTCCATATCAAGGTCACAATCAATATCATCACTATACTCAATATCGATTTCATCAATAAGAAAACCTTTAAGCTTGTTATCCAGGAACTTGTTTAGAAATACCGTAATGAAAAGAACATAGGAGTTTATCGCTAGGTATTTGACCAAATAATATAGTCTAGTTCCCATATAACCTATCACTAAAATAACCCTAGAGGGGGATAAGGCTAAGTGGAGCGAAAATGGTTTTTCATGAGATGTGAAATAAAAACTATTAACCCCACACGACTAAATCTTCTTTCTTTGCCTTTAATTACATCAGAAAACGACTCGTAAATCTTATAATGACCATCCCTCATTGGCTGTTTGCGAATTCCATTTTTGAAGAAGTGTATCTACGGCTTATTGCACCAATTTCTTTTGAAACGTTACTAACTCCCTAATGTAGATCTACTTGTTATTAATAGATCAGTAAGAGAATTGCTCCGATAGATTACTCTTATATAGAGTTCATTAATATCCGAACTCATTATCTTTCCTCCATTTATCTGAATGATGGGTCATACACTTCAGGAGGAAGAACTGGTAGTAGACCTTGGAGATTCCACCTTACGAGAGTTCAAGAAAACTTAGTACTTTTTAAAGGATAATTACTAACTTGTCATTTATAAGAATTTACATTCTAATTACAGTTATTGAGGAAAATTACTGAGTACACTCGTTATCATCAACGACAATTTGTGATGCTATGCTACTGATCACTTAGGCACTTACTAAGGGTTAACATTGCCAAGTTACGAACTTTATAGTGCAAATACTGTCCATAAAGATGAATTGCTAATGATAAGTGAAAGTGGGTTACACTCCATGAGTTTAAATTACTACATATAGGTGTGACGAATCGAGGATGATTTCAAATAAATCACAACAAATTTTAGGAAATTATGGCTTATGGACCAAATCCCATTTTTCATCGAGACCCTAAAAGCGCCAAAAGATTAATTGAATTAACCTCCGTTTAGTTTGCAGAAAATAAATTATTTGAAAAATATTTTCCTAAATATAATCGCTTGTATTGCTTAAAATAATTAATCAATAAAACACTGTTGATTATCAACAACAATTCATGTCGAAATATTTTTGAGAATGATAAAAAAAATTTTTGTTTATTTTTTTAAGCGATATGAGCGACTATTTTCAGGAAAATAACTTTCAAATTATTCATTTTCCATTAAAGCGAACACATCTTTAATAGGAGAAACTTTTTGAGACCTCGATCAATAGTAGAAGAAGCTTAATTTAGATTTCCACGAGATTACTTCATTCTGTCAATAGAACAAGTTCACCAATCTTAGACATTCGGATTGTGGGCAAAATAGCCACGCCTCAATCCAAACATTATCTAGAGGTGAATTTCGCCAATCACTTTTCTTCCACTATTTCTATATATAAAAGAAAAGTGATAAGTGTATAGGAAGTCATAAAACTTGTCATGGAAGTACAATTGAGTCATAAAATTTTTATAAAATATAATTAAGTTCGAAAACTTATCACGAAAGTGCCATTTAGTCCTCAAACTTTTCAAAAGTACAATCAAGTCCTAAAACTTATCAAATTTGTCCAACCGAGTTCTTCCGTTAATTGCACGTTTTGAAAGTTTTAGGACTCGATTGTACATTTATGACAAGTTTTAGGACTTAATTGCACTTTATGAAAGTTTTAGGACTCGATTGTACTTTTGTGACAAGTTTTATAATTTAATTGCACTTTTTGAAGGTTTTAATACTCAATTACACTTTCGTAATAAGTTTTAGGACTTTTAATACACTTATTCCTAAAAAAAATGCTTTAAACTTTCATCGCGAAGACATCATTTTGATAGTCTCCTTTATTTATTTTAAGGATATTTTTTTATGTCCAGAAGAGTTTATTTCCATCGCCAATCAAATCCTTTTCAAAAAAACCAAGTAAGGGTGCGTTTAGTAACCACTCTATTCCCGGAAACAATTTCTACTTAGAAATAAATTTTTTTATTCTATTTCCTGAAACAATTTCTGCTTAGAAATAAAAATTTTTTTATTTCGTTCCTGGAAACAATTTCTAAGCATTTGAAGGCGTTTGGTAATAGCCCAATATTTTCATTCCTAGAATAGAAAAAGAACATAAATGCATTAAGTAATTGTACAAAAATTCTTTTTATTAATAATATTTTACATATTTTAATATTTCTTTCATTTTTTCTTCTTCTCCTTCTTAGCCATGGTCGCCGATTGGCCACACGCCAGGGCCAACAAGGGCATTGGGGCCTTCGCTGGCCTTTTCCAGCTCTTAACCGAGCTGACGAGGGCCGCCATTGAGGCTCGCAACCTGGGTGAGGGCAGGGGCAGCCCTCGCTCAAGCCGCAATGGTCCAGACCTCGCCCTCGCTGGCAAGGGCCGCGACACCCTTGTCGACCCTGGCCTGTGGTAGGTTGCCGGCTGCCGCCACCGGCCATAGACCAGGAAAGAAGAAGAATCGACCACAACCAAGAAGGAAAGAAGAAAAAGAAAAAAAATTCTCTTCTATTTTTAATTCTTGTTCCTATAATCAAGAATTAACTTTTTTTTATTCTTAATTCTGGAAACAAATTTATGCCTCGTAACAAAAATTTACCAAATGAATTTTTATTCTTTTTTATTTTCGAAAATAAAAAAATAAAATTGATTATTATCAAATATCAAGCGCATCTGGAGATGCTCCTTTTTCCTCCTTAATTTCATGATTTCATCCGCTAGTTCACTCCATAGCATCGAGGAATATACTCCTGCAAGAGAATAATCCCAAAGGCACCTTCTTTTTGGAAACAGAGATAGTGGACCCAATCTGGACAGATAGCAGGCATCATCATGGTTGACACGTGGACCAGGACCAAAACGGAGGAAGAAACAACAACAACGAATGATCGGAATCCTTAGCCTGAAGAATCAAAAGACAATATATTTCCTCCTCCACCTCAACTACTGGCTGGGGGCCACCTCAAACTTGGACAATTTTCTAGCGGACACGATCTGACTATAGACACGACATGACAAGACCCACGAAATTAGTCGTGTTCTTTTCATTTGCACTAACGATGTTGGTATCTTTAAATGGGTCGTTCCGTTTATACACGAATAACGAAACATGCATTGTATAAACACATTTAGGCGTTTTTATGTGCGTCCGAACATGTTTATTAGCACATCTAGTTACAGAGATGAATATGTTATTGTGTCAGCTCAACGCGTTCAGGTGCATTTAGATATATTTGCATACGGTTAAACACATTTCACATAGTTATACTTGAGAATTCGTATCTTAGACTTGTTGAGCGTATCGTGTCATTCATGAGTTTCAAAATTGTGACATGATTATTAGAATCGCCATGTTCGGATTGGACCGACATTTAACACTCCAACATTATGATACGATACATTTACAATTGATCTATCAAACGAGTGGATTGGATCGGGTCAAGTTGAAAATAGTCTAATCAAAATTAATTCATTTAACCCGTTTTGACTAATTTTCATGTAATGTAAATACATTAACCCATACCTGACTTTATCCATATCACTAAAATACTTTCATATTTAACCAAATCTTAAGAAAACTCATACCCAAACTGAGTTGAGAGCAAGGAGCGAGTGAGCACGAGATCGAATGAAAGTAAGAGAGAGTCATAAAAATGAGTCGAGTCTAAATAAGTAGTGAATCCATCTAACACTCATATTATTTTACACTATACCATTCTCAATCTATTTATGACCCATTTAGTAAATATAACATACCCAATAACAACTCAACCTACCCAATATAGGTTACACAATGGGTCTAGGACAGGTCTAACTTACGATAAGAAGACACAAATTGCCATCCTACAATTTTTTTTGTTTGGCCAAAATAATTACTTGAAAGTTTGGATTGGACACTTGGGAGTTTGGTTAATTCTTAGCGCAGTTCCAGCTCAACTTTTCCGATTCTCTCTTAAATCCAGAACAATGTGCCCAGGCATATGTGTGGTCAGAACATATAATCATTCCTTGCTCTGCTTAATCATCATATATAATTACACGAGCCAATTATTGTTGATTTTCTTTACTCTGTTGGAAGAAAGTCAGTGTCGCCTATGATCTTCAGTGGAGGGAGCACAATGGCCGCCACGGGTTTATCCGGAGACCCATCGCCTTCGTCGATTATCAGTCTAAGGCCTTGAATGTGAAGCTTTCCATGATGACCACCCACCAAAATCATTGGAGTTTCGATTAGCTCCTAGATAAGATCACAAACCAAGCATCAGACCCACTATACCACTTACAGCAACTTCAGAAGTGCATCCTCAGGAACCAGATTGCCCAATGAAGAAGGCTTGCTAGAATTCTACTTCTTTTAACCAGAAATGCTACACTAGATTGCTTTAATATTAAGTCATGAGATTCATCACCTCTGGAATGTACCAGACAATTTTCCTTCCAGCGATAGCCTATATCTTTGCGATCCGAGTGTCCTTAGCTTGCAGCGATCTCAGTTGCTCTCCGACGTCTTTCCCTCTCTCCAACCCAGCATGGACAGCGTGCAGTGCTTGATTCCTTCCGGGGTAGCTATACAGACATCATCCTCTCCAAAGAGTGCGGGCTCAAATTTTGGTCCTTGACACTGATATTAGATGCAGTAAGAAAGCCATGATAAAGAACAGAAGAACCCAGTGGTTACAATCCTTGTAACTCTGCAGAAGCAGAGAACGCAAAATCGATCAATCCTGACCTCTTCATGGACCAAAACCATACCAGCAAGGACCTTTTAATGTTCCTCCGGAACTGCCTTAACCAAATCTGTCAAGAAAAATCGAGTCTTTAGCATTCGAACAATCAAATGAAGAAAACCATGGCCTAAAGTACCATGAAGCAGCACAAATCACCCTTGCTTTTGCCTAGCCACAAAACCAGGTTGCACTAAACGCAACTTCCATGACCAGCTGCATACGAATTACTGATATGAATTACTAAGAGCTGAATCCAGACGGTGCTCGAGTATCACAATTCACCATAAAACAACCCCAAACAACTCTCTTCAGCATTTGAACGGCCACCGACATTTCTTTGCAAATCAAACAGTGAACACCATGAGGTCCATTTCCCAACCAGCAGCAGTCAAGAAGCACAGATCCCAACAAGGAATCCAGCTAAAACATCTGAAATCAATCGATTTTAAACGATGCACTAAACACAACAAAGACAACCAGCTACATACTGAATCAAATGAACTGCACAAGATTACCTTTTTAAGCATGAATCAAGCGTGACTGAAACTCCACGTTCAAAACCACAAACCCCACTCCTCATCTCGACTCCCTAACCTCGTACCTGTAGATCCATGAGCCACGCCATACGATTCAAAAGTCGGGGCGGCGTTAAAGATCGAGCCCTTGAACTCCTTCCCTTTGGCCTTGTTGAACGTGCCCTTCATCTTCCCTGCCCACCTCCTCCCCTGCAAGTGCATCTTCTCGTGCCCCTCGCCCCTGCACCATCCCTCGCTCTCCTCGCACGGCTCGTATGCCTTCCACCCCTCCCTGAACGCCTCGACGCTTCCAGGGATGGCGCCGACAAAGGCGGCCAAGGCAAAGTAGTGGTTGCCAGCGAGGAACACCCGGGTCTGGCAGGGGTAGGCGGAGGGGAGGGAGAGGAAGAAGTTCGATGATGAGGCGGGTGTCAGGGCCGTGGTCGCAGTAGTCGCCTAGGAAGATGGCTGTTAGAAATATTAAAATTGTTTTTTGTCTTTATCAAACTTGGTCCTCAAGGTTGTAGATCAAACTTAACCTTCAAGAAAACTTCATCACCTTAGGAAGAGTATAAATAGGTTGTCACCTCCCCATTTGTGTAAGTGTGTGAAAAGCCATAGAAAAAGAGAGTTAAGAATTGTGAGAGCTAAGCCTGTATTTCTCTATGTAAAGCCTAGAAAAAAGGCATTTGAAATATTATTCTCTTTCGTTTGTGTAATTGTGTGCTCCTCACCAAAATCTTCAAAGTTTGTCTATATCTTTTTTGGTTCATACAATTGGTATCAAAGTTAGCAATGGCATCCACCAGTTCTGTTCAATTACAACTTCCAAAGTTGAACGAAAAGAATTTCAACAACTGGTCCATCCAGTTGAAGGTTCTCTTCAAATCGCAGGATTTGTGGAATCTATTGGAAAATAGCTACACCGAAGTAGCCGATGCTAAAGAATTCGAGGCTTTAAGAAAGAAAGAGAAAGACTCTTAGATCTTTCAAGCTGTGGATGAAACGATATTTGAAAAAATATTGAGTACGGAGACCGCAAAAGAAGCGTGGGATATTTTGCAAAAATCCGACAAAGGCGATGATCACGTCAGGTGGGTGCAACTCAAAATACTTCGAGGAGATTTTGAGTCTTTATGCATGAATGACTCTGAATATATCTCATCGTATTTTGATCGTGTGCAAACCATCGTTAACCAACTGAAGGTTAATGGTAAAGAATTGCAAGATGTTCGAATTGTAGAAAAAATCTTAAGGTCTTTGACTAAGAGATTTGACTATGTTGTTGCGGCAATTAAAGAAAGTCAAGATATATCAACCATGACGTTGGAGCGGTTGATGGGTTTATTGCGCTCACATGAGTAAAGCATGAATCAAAAGTCCATCGGTTCAAATCTAGAGCAAGCATTGCAAAGTTGGTTCGTTCCATCTAGTCGAGGAGGCTATCAAGGTGGTCGAGGTAGTGGAGGAGGCCGAGGTAGAGGTGGAAATCCAAATTTCACTGAAAAATTTAAACCACATGACAAATCAAAAAGTCAAATGTTTTAAATGCAATAAATTCGGACATTACAAATCCAAATGACGGGCAAAGGCGACGTACGAACAGGTGGAATATACACTTGCCATCGGTGCTAAAGAACACGTGGTACTGGTATGTAAGAAGGATGACTTGAGTATCGAAGACACCAACATATGGTACCTAGATACTAGTTGCAGCAATCATATGACTGGCCAGAATGAGTTATTCTCGCAGCTAGACAAGAAAAGTCGAGGTGAAATCAACTTTGGGGATAAATAAAAAGTTCCCGTGATGGGCAAAGGTAATATAATTATCAAGTCAAAAGATGGTACTAATGTTACTATTGCGGATGTTTACTTTATGCCAGGACTTTTTTGGAATTTGCTAAATGTTGGGCAACTTTCCGAAAAAGGCCACAAGGTTCATATTGGAAATGGAGTTTGCACCATCAGAAGTGTCAACGGCAAGTTGATTATGAAGGTGCAAATGACAAAGAACCGGATGTTTCCCCTGACTCTTTAGACGATGAATCTCTTGAGTCTTCAAGCGATGATGAAAGATAGCAACTAGTTATGACATCTTCGATTCGGGCATCTAAGTTTTCATGGACTAAAATTACTTGTCCAGAAAAAGATGGTGACCTGATTGACTGTCCAAATCATCCATGCGAAGGATGTCTTGTTTGGAAACAGCATCGAGAAACTTTTCCAGTTGGAAACTAGAAGAGCAAAACAACCATTGGAATTGATACATACTGACATATGTGGCCCTCTTGAGGTTAAATCATTCGAACAAAAAAGGTACATGTTAATTTTTGTGGATGATTTTACTAGAAAAACTTGGATATATTTCTTGAGAGAAAAATATGAAGCTTTTGGCAAGTTTAAAAATTTAAAGACTATGTTGAAAAACATAGTGGCTTCAATTTGGAGACATTGAGATCAGATAGAGGTGGAGAATTTACCTCAAATGAATTTGACAAAGATTGTAAAATTCATGGAGTGAAACGCCAATTAATTACTAGCTATACTCCTCAGCAAAATGGTATAGTAGAAAAAACGAATACAATGATTTTGAGTGGCAAGGAGTATGCTAAAGGCTAAAGATTTACCAAAGAAGTTTTGAGCAAAAGCCGTTGCTTGTGCTGTATTTGTGCTAAACAGGTGTCTAACAATGAGTGTTCTTGGAAGAACCCCAAAAAAGGCTTGGAGCGGCAACAAGCCAAATGTTATGTTCCTATGAGTATTTGGGTGTTTGGCATATCCCCATATACCAAACGAATTTAGGAAGAAGTTGGATGACAAAAGCGAGAAGTGCATCTTCATTGGCTATAGTGACACAACTAAAGGTTATAAGCTTTATAACCCAATCATTGAAAAGGTAATCATCAGCAAGAATGTCCAGTTTTTAGAAGATGAAGCCTGGGACTAGAACTAAAAAGTGACCATAAAAACATTACAATCGAAGATGAACCATTGGATAGAGATACAGAAAAACATCCATCATCTTCGACTAGTGGTGCATCTTCTTCATCATCTTCAACTGGTGGTGCTTTTTCTTCCTCAACAGTAGCTTCAAAACCACCTTTACGTCATTCATAGCGATTGTGAGAGACTCTACAAAATTTAGGGATTATATAGTTACAAGGGACAATGACAGTGATAGTGATGAAATCGCTTATGAAATTATGGTAAACTTTTGTTTATTTGCTGAATGTGACCCTATATCCTATGATGGAGTCACTGTAGATGAAAAGTGGATCCAAACAATGGATAAAGAAATCCACTCCATTGAAAAGAATGACACATGGGTGCTAACTTCTTTACCATCTAGTAAGAAGCCCATTGGTGTCAAGTGGATGTACAAGACAATGTACAAACGCAATGGTCAGGTGGACCGTTACAAAGCCAGACTGGTTGTGAAAGGCTATAAGCGAAAAGCCAAGGATTGATTATTTTGAAGTATTTGCATTAGTGGCTTGAATGGATACCATTCGGATGGTCTTAGCACTCGCAGCTCAGAACCATTGGAAGATCCATCAAATGGATGTGAAATCGATATTTCTAAATGGGTTCCTTGATGAGGAAGTGTATGTGGTGCAACCACAAGGCTATGAGAAGAAAAGGCATGAAAATCAAGTTTACAAATTGAAGAAAGCATTGTATGGGCTAAAACAGGCACCTCGAGCTTAGTACACAATGATCGACACATACCTGTTGGACCATGGTTTTCAAAAGTGCCCATATAAGCATACACTATATATCAAGTCAAATACTAATGGTAATATTATAATTATATGCCCTTATGTTGATGACTTGATATTTATAGGAAACTGTGAAAAGATGTTTGCTGAATTCAAGGAGGCCATGACGAGCCAGCTTGAGATGACAGATTTGGGATTGATGTCATATTTTCTAGGCCTTGAAGTGAAGCAGACAAATGATGGCATATTTGTTTCACAACAAAAATATGCCAATGATATTTTGAATTGATTCAATATGGAATCACTCAAATCAATTCGAACTCCTGTAGTAAAACAGTTGGAGCTAAAGAAAGAAGGAACCGATGAAACTAGTAAATCCCACTTATTTTAAAAGTATTGTTGGCAGTTTAAGATATTTGACTTCTACTAGGCTAGATATTACTAATGGCGTGGGAATTATTAGTTGGTTCATAGAAAACCATATCAATCACATTTGTAAGCAGCAAAAAGAATTCTACGGTATGTCAGTGGAACTTGTGATCATGGAATTTTATATTCTTACACTGACAATTTCAATTTAGTGGAGTATACAAATAGTGATTAGGCAGAAGATACTGAAATGCGGAAGAGTACTTTTGGATATGCGTTCTTTCTCGGATCAGGAGTAATTTCGTGGTCCTTGAAAAAATAACAAGTTATTGTGCTCTCAACAACTAAAGCAGAATACATGGCAGTAGCTTCGGCAACATGTCAAGAGATATGACTTCGTAGAATGCTTTGTGAACTAATGCATGAACAGAAAGGTCGTACAAAATTGATGTGTGATAACAAATCGGCGATTGTATTAGCCAAGAATCCTGTTTTTCATGGCAGAAGCAAACACATAGACATCAAGTATCATTATATTCGTGAGCTGGTCAAAGATAGATAGATTGAAATTGATTTCTGTAGATCTGAGGATCAGATTGCAGATATTTTGACAAAACCATTGAAGGCAGATTTGTTCAAGAAATTGAAGATGATGCTTGGTGCTGTTGATTTCCAAAATCAATTGTAAGGGAAGCTGTTAGAAATACTAAAATTGTTTTTTGTCTTTATCAAACTTGGTCTTCAAGATTGTAGATCAAACTTGGTCTTCAAGTTTAACATGTCAAACTTGGTTTTCAAGAAAATTTCACCACCTTAGAAGTAGTATAAATAGGTTGTCTCCTCCCCATTTGTGTTTTGTGTCTGAAAAGCTATAGAAAGAGAGAGTTGAGAATTGTTAGAGCCAAGCTTGTAGAGTTAAGCTTGTATTTCTCTCTGTGTAAAATCTAAAAAAAGGCATTTGTAATATTATTCTCTCTTGTTTGTGTATTTGTGCGCTTATCACTAAAATCTTCAAAGTTTGTCTATATCCTTTTTGGTTCCTGCAGAGGGTGGTGCAGAAGTTGTGGGGCGGGATGGAGGACTCGAGGTTGGTCCAGAGGGCATTGAGCTTGGCGAAGTAGCTGTGGAACGCAAATGACGGTTCGAGGCAAGGCTGTGGCTAGGTCCGGGTTCGAGTCAGGAGAGTTCATTGTTTTGTGACGTAAGTCGAATAGCACAATTGATATGTTAAGAGCCGAGATTTAATAGTTCAAGTTAGTACAATTGCTGCACCATGATTTTCAACTTTTGATAGTTCGTGCGGCTGCACCGTCCAACTCCAACTTTAATATCAATAATATTCAAAGCGAGCTCCGCATGATTGTTTTCGTCGAGGACTTATTCCAGTCACAGTCCTTGAAAAAAGAGGTTTTTCTTTTTTGGTCTTGCAAAGAGAGTATGTAACAAAGGAGAAATGCACTAAAAATTCTAAAATTTATCACGAAAGTGCAATCGAATCTTAAAACTTTCAAAATCCTAAAACTTTCAAAAAGTACAATCAAATTCTAAAACTTATCAAATTGGTCCGATTAATCTTTTTATTAATTGCTCTTTTTGAAAATTTCAAGACTCAATTATACTTTTTAAAAGTTTTAGGACTCGATTGCACTTTCGTGATAAGTTTTAGGACTTGATTACACTTTTTAACAAGTTTTAAGACTTCTTGTGCACTTTTCCCGTGTAATAAACATAACTTTTGCAGTCATTAGACTTACTGTAGCAAACCGCATGGCCCATATCGTGCGCCATTGCCACTGTTAAATGCAACGCAACTACCACTTAATTGTCTGATTCTATCACGGGTAGAAGACAGTGCAAAAGAAGCCAGGGGCCAAAGAAGAGATAACGACACAAATAGTCCCTGAACTTTGACTTAATGTGCAATTTGGTCCCTGAACTTTTAATTTGTTCAATATAGTCTCTGAACTTTAACATAATGTTTAATTTGGTCCCTGAACTTTTAATTTATTCAATGTGATCCCTGAACTTTTAATATATGTTCAATTTAGTCCCTGAACTATATGAAAATATTTAATATAGTCCCTACACTTGAATTAATGGAAGGACTATATTGAACATTTTCAAATAGTTCAAGAACTAAATTGAACACATATTAAAAGTTCAAGGACTAAATTGAACACATATTAAAAGTTCAAGGACCAAATTAAACATTAGGTTAAAATTCAGAGACTACATTGAACAAATTAAAATTTCAGGGATCAAACTGCACATTGAGTCAAAGTTCAGGGACTATTTGTGTCATTTTTCCGCCAAAAAAGAACGAAGATAGAGATGGTCTGCCTAAATGATGATATGGTGATCAGCAAATGGCATCGGTGAAAGCTCACATCAGTTTGGACAGTGTCTACCTGAATTTAGCAATTTCTGTCAGATGTGCTTCATCGTAAGTTGGAACCGTTCGTTAGCCGAAACCATTTGCTACTTCATAATCTTAGAGCAAAAGGAGCAGCATCAGCAGAATTCATCAATCCGAATTCAAAATAACCCTTATGGCCACAAGGTCTTGATCACATGAATCGAATAGAAAGGCAAATATGCTAGTCTTATTAAAAACACTGACACACTCAGCGCACACACGTTTGCTATAGTCAGCTGCACCCAATAACTTGGATCACAATAGTAAATGGAAGACAGCATGCCATGGATTGGACAAATAGCGGAAGGGAAATTCCATAACAACCTTACTTTGCCTCAAAATTGAGCAAAAAGCCATCTCACATGCAACACTACCAAGTACCACCAGAGGAACCAAGTCAGCAGCCATCATATACTAAAACTACTGAACCGAGAAGAAACAGTGAAATGGTACTGCTATTTGCTTAAAGGGATTGCACAGCACACTTTGTTCTACTTGAATATTTTTATTTTATACTGACAGTTCAAGTAGCAACTCCTCTGCTACCTAGCTGACTGAAAGACTTGAATGTACACAAACTTTGCAGAAAATTCTTCGAAATATGAAGAATCTGGCATCAATGCCATTCACTTGAATAGAGATTAACGCAGTAAAAGATTTAAGCTATCCCAAGTACGACTGATTACAAAATAGCTGTAAAAGATTACAATCAAAGAAGGATACCATCTCATGCCCACCTTCAAGAAAAGATTTTATTATTAATATATTCCTTGCTATACCCAACCATTGTAAATAATTATTGGAACCGTTTAGTGCGAATTCCATTACTCTGTCGGAAGAATGTCAGTGTCACGTATAATCTTCAGTGAAGGGAGCACAACAGCCGCTACAGGTTTATCTGGATACCCACCACCTTCGTCAATTATCAGTCTAAGACCTTGAATGTGAAGCTTTCCATGATGACCACTCACCACAATCGTTGGAGGTTCAATTAGCTCCTAAAGAAGAGTACAAACCAAGCATCAGACCATTGATTCACCACTTATAACAGCCTCAAACAAGCTTCAGCAGTGAAAGCAAATTTCTACTCTGCAATCTGAAGAAAATGATCTTCAGGAACAAAATTTCCAAATGAAGGAGGCTTGATAGAATTCTACGTTTTTAACCCAGAATGCTATGCTAGAATGCTTTATCATGAGTTATAAAATTCATCACCTCTGGAATGTCCCAGACATTTCCCCTTCCAGCGATAGCCTCTATCTTTGCCACCCGAGTGTCCTTGGCTTTCAGCGTTCTCAGTTGTTCTCCCACATCTTTTCCTTTCTCTAGCCCAGCATGGACAGCAATTAATCTACAATGCTTAGTTCCTTCTGGAGTTGTAATACAAACATCATCCTGTCCGAAGAGAGAGCGCTTAACTATTGGTTTTCGACACTAATACTATGTACAGTAAGAAACTTGTGACAAAAGAAAAAAAAAACCCAGTGATTAATCCTTGTAATTCTACAGAAGCAGAGAAAACAAAATTGATCGTTCCCGACCTCTTCATGGACCAAAACCATATCAGCAAGAAACTTTTATGTTCTTCTGGAACCGCCTTTAACCAAATCTGTCAAGACAAACTTAGTCTTTAGTATTTTAACAATCATGTGAAGAAAACCATGGCCTAATTACCATGAAGCAACACAGATCACCCTTAAAACCAGGACATAGAGTACAATTAAAAGCATCTGAAACTGGTCTACCTTAACAATGCACTAAACACAACATCCATGACCAGCCGCATACTAATTACTATCTGACATGAACTACTAAGAACTGAATCGAGCGAGTTTCGCATTCACAATACAACAACCCCAAACAACTTTCTCTTTCAGCATTTGAACGGCAACAAGCATCTCTTAAAGGTATTTGGAATATTATTCTCTCTTGGTTGTGTATTTATGTGCTCCTCACTAAAGTCTTCAAAGTTTGTCTATATCCTTTTTGGTTCCTACAATTGGTATTAGAGCTAGTAATGGCATCCACCACTTCTATTCAATTACAACTTCCAAAGTTAAATGGAAAGAATTTCAACAACTGGTCCGTCTAGATGAAGGTTCTCTTCAAATCGCATAATTTGTGGAATCTAGTGGCAAATGGCTACACCGAAGTAGCCAATGCTGAAGAATTCGAGGCTTTAAGAAAGGAGGAAAAAGACTCTTTGGTGGAGTTTCGGAAGAAAGATCATAAAGCATTATATGCGATCTTTCAAGCCGTGGATGAAACGATATTTGAAAAAATATCGAGTACGGAGACCACCAAAGAAGCGTGGGATATTTTGCAAAAATCCAACAAAGGCGATAGTCGTGTCAGGCGGGTGCGGCTCCAAAAACTTCGAGGAGATTTTGAGTCTTTACACATGAATGACTCTAAATCTATCTCATCATACTTTGATCGTGAGCAAACCATTATTAACCAACTGAAGGTTAATGGTGAAGAACTCCAAGATGTTCGAATTGTAGGAAAAATCTTAAGGTCATTAACTGAGAGATTTGACTACGTTGTTACAACGATCGAAGAAAGCCAAGATATATCAACCATGGCATTGGAGCGGTTGATGGGTTCATTGTGCTCATGTGAACAAAGAATGAATCAAAAGTCCATCGGTTCAAATCCCGAGCAAGCATTGCAAAGTCAGTTCATTCCATCAAGTCGAGGAGGCTATCAAGGTGGTCTAGGTCACGAAGGAGGCCGAGGTAGAGGTGGAAATCCAAATTTCATCGGAAAATTTAAACCACATGAAAAATCAAAAGTCAAGCGTTTTAAATGCAATAAATTTGGACATTACAAATTCGAATTCCAGGCAAAGACGACGTACAAACAGGCGGAACATGCACATGCCATCGGTGCTGAAGAACACATGCTACTAGCATGTAAGAAGGATGACTCGAGTATCAAAGACACCAACATATGGTACCTGGATAATAGTTGCAGCAATCATATGGCTGGCTGAAAGGAGTTATTCTCGCAGATGGACGAGACAAGTCGAGGTGAAATCAACTTCGGGAATAAATCAAAAGTTCCTGTGATGGGCAAAGGTAACATAAATATCAAGTCAAAAGATGGTACTCATGTTACTATTGCGGATATTTACTTTGTGCTAGGACTTTTTGGAATTTGCTAAGTGTTGGGCAACTTTCCAAAAAAGGCTACAAGGTTCATGTAACATTCCGAATTTCGGCTCATTTTTGGGATTTATAAAACACGTAATTTGTCAGTGTACTTATAGTAAAATCTCGCCCGAGAATTGATCACTCCCGGTTATCATTTTAAATTAGAGATTTCGCTAGAATTACACCCGATCAAATTTGGCCATTATTTAAACCCCGAACTTGGCAGTCGATTTTCGGGAGTTTCAAGACAAAATAAATTGGACGGTGTTAATATTATCATAGCCAACGTTGAGATTGTCAGGAATAATGGAAAAAGGGGAGTTTTTGACCTGGTGCGAATTTGGACTAGTAGACCTCCCTCGCTATAGTTTGATTTAATTATTTTGTTCTTTGTCTCTTTTTATATTCGAGGTTTATTTTAGACCGGTAGATCATTTTCAATTTTGAATTTGAGCTATCGGATCGCAATTAATATTTGATTGAAGTTTATTTTCTTTTATTTCTCTCTCTCTCTCTCTCTTTCTTTCTCTCTCTCTCTCTCTCTCTCTCTCTCTCTCTCTCTCTCTCTCTCTCTCTCTCTTTTCTCTTCTTTTCCTTCGACCCGGCTGACCCCCCCATGCAACGTCCACTCACGCCATGCACTCCCCCCCCTCTGACACCCTCTCTCCTCTCTCTCTTCTTTCTTCTTCTTCTCTTTCTTCTTCTTCTTCTTCTTCTTCTTCCTCTCTCCCCCGACCCCCGATTCTTTTGCTTCGCCTCTGGCTCTCTCTCTCTCTCTCTCTCTCTCTCTCTCTCTCTCTCTCTCTCTCTCTTCTTCTTTCCTTCGGCCATGAGAAGCTCCCCATACAACGTCCACTCACGCCCATTGCCCCCCTCACGACACCCCTCTCTCCTCTCTCTCTTCTTTCTTCTTCTTCTCTTTCTTCTTGCCTTCTTCTTCTTCTTCTTCTTCTTCTTCCCTCTCTCCCCAGGCCCCGATTGCTGCCGCCTACGCCCCGGCTCACGACCACCACTCGACCCGCCTGGCCTCGCTCGTGCCCGTACATGACCCTTCGTCGGCCAGCTCATGCCAGCAGCTGCGCCGTCCGCCAACTGCCGCGCCCGACTCTGCTTCCTCCAGCAGGGTAGCGAGAGCTTGGCTCGTCACCTCTCATGCATGGCATCTGTGAGCCTCGGCCGCCTCGTCACCTCCCTGTGACTTGTCACACATTTGCCTTGAGTCGCCGTCCTTTCGGCCAGCCCGAGCACCGCCATTAGCCGTCGCCCGTGTGAGCTTCGCCCACAGCGCCATGCTTCGCGGTGCAACTCACCAGCTTCGCCCGATTAGCCCGTGTCGCCCGTCGCCGCCTCGGTACCACGCCGTGTGCCTTGTCTCTCCCCCAAGTAGCCAGCAGCCCCTTTCCTCCCCTTCTCTTTCTCTCCCGGTTGCTCTCTCCCTCCGTCCACATACCACCTCATGGGAGGCTCTCTACCACCCAGCCCGTCTTGTTCCGCCACCACCGCCTCGCCTAGCACCACCCAACCGTCCACTCCTCTCTCTCTCCCTCTCGACTGTCGTGACCAGCCGCCCTTCCACCTAGGCTCGCGCCGTTAGCCGGAACCGCCGCCGCCGTTCCTGTTTCGGCGAGAGACCGCCGCTGCCTAGCCCCTCTCATCGCGTACTCGGCCCCATTTCGAGCTTAAGACATCCGGTGAGTTTGACCTTAAGCCCTAATTAGAACAATTTGCATTTCTAGACGGGTTTTAGGGGTTAATTAGGGTAATTTGGGGGTTAAATTGTGGAGGTGATTAGGGTTTGTGATTGTGGTCGATTCGGTGGGTTAGTATGATAAATTAATGGAGAATTAGTGGCCCGAGAGGCGCTATACGTGGGCTGGAAAAATTAGGATCGGAACGGCCCAAGTTCGGGAAAGTTCAGGTTTTTAAACGTGGATTATAGTGCGCGCCGTATTTGGTCTTGTGGTGGCTGATTAGAATGATATTTGGAGAGCATAATGGAGCATTTTGGCAATAATTATTAGTTTAGGAATTTTGGCATAGTGGTTGCCCACGACGGGATTTAATTTGGGCGTGGCGCGCGATCAATTTGAGGTTTAACCATGCAATTACCGGGAATGACTGCAGTGTGCAATTGATGGGCTAATTGAGCCTTATTTGTGATTAATTTGATGATGCCATATCGCATGTCTAGCGAGACTAGGAATGGATTAGCTTGACGAGCCCTAGATGTGCGAATTCTTGATGATCCGGTTGTGTGAATATGTACATGGACTGCGTGTCAAGTTGTGCCATGATTGTTTGAATTGATTGTCTGATTGGGCATGTTGATTTGTGGAATTGAATATACGTGGTGCAAGTGCGCATGATTGCATCGTGACTTGAGCAAGTGAGGCGGTGCAAGTGAATGCCCAAATGTGAATGTATAGCCATAAGTGTGCATCTCAAACATTGACACGGCATATGTATATACGAGTGTGTCCGAGTGACATGTGCATTGTGATCACCTAAAATGCCATAATGCGTCTTACGCGGGGTTCAGATAAAAATTGGTGCCTGTGATGTGTGATCACAATAAACCCTGATGCGTTTTACGCGGGAGTAGTGAACCCGTCCTAAGGCGTGTTACGCCGGACGATACCCAGTTTACCGAAAGATGACCAACCTGAGGCGTATTACGCGGGTAGTGTGTCATGAGCCTAATGCATTTAACGCGGGCCAGAGATCGATCTTGAAGTGATAGACCTGATGGATTTTACGTAGGTCGGACCTAATGCGTTGAATGCGAGTCAGAGGAGAAATTGGTAAATGGCAGAGTGTTAGCATGCGAGTGTGCGTTACTGCATTGCTGAGGCATGACATGAGTGCGAACATGAGCACGTGCATTACATACATCTGAATTAAGTGATATGTGTATTTGTACTGCGATCTAAATGTTATGGTACTGTTGTGATTATGTTTTTAGAATGCCTAACCTGCAGGGTCAAGTGAAAATTTAGATTTAGGCCCGAGGGCCCCAAAGTTTGTCTTATGTATTGAATCATCGTTGTTTAGTACTTAGCGCCGGCAGGTGCCAGTTCTGTTAGCCTAGTTTAGGTTTAGGAATTACTCAACGAGATTATTCTCATCGTTGTTTAAAACCACATTTTCGGAATCTATTGGAAAATAGATGTCCGAAATTTTGGTGCTTTTGATTCCGCCTTGGTAGAGAAAGAAAGAGAAAGACTACATCCCTTCAAGAACGGGATGAAACGATATTTTAAAAATTCTTGAGTATTTGGGAGACCGCAAAAAAGCGTGGGATATTTTGCAAAACCCATGAGTGATCACGGCATGGGTGCAACTCAAAATACTTGAGGAGACTTTGCCCTTTATGCATGAATGACTCAATATATCTCAATCGGATTTTGATCGTGGATAAACCATCGTTAACCAACTGAAGGTTAATGATGAAGGATCCAAGATGTTCGAATTGTAGAAAAATCTTAAGGTCTTTGACTAAGAGATTTGACTATGTTGTTGAGATGGATAAAGTTCGTCAAGATATATCAACCATGGATGATGAAGAGCCGATGGGTTTATTGAGGAGGAGTAAAGCATGAATCAAAAGTCCATCGGTTCAAATCTAGGCTTTAAGGAGGATTGCAAAGTTGGTTCGTTCCATCTAGTCGAGGAGGCTATCAAGGTGGTCGAGGAGAAGTGGAGGAGGCCGAGGTAGAGGTGGAAATCCAAATTTCATCCGAAAAATTTAAACCACATGACAAAGTAAAAGTCAAATGTTTTAAATGCAATAAATTTGACAACGCCCACCATTATGTAGTAGACAAAAGCCACTTAGCCCTTTTTGTTAGTAGTGGCCTTGACCCGCTTTTGATTTTTAATGTTCGGGTTGTATATGGATATTGTATGTGATTTCCAGTATTAGTGCAAGTAATTATTCTGCAATCATTGTTGTTGATTTCTATGGCTATCCTTGGTTATGTATTTATCTTTGTATGGGTGTTGTTTTGCTTCCGCATGTACTTTAAGTCTTTGTGTTGGGAGTTGGGTTGGCGATCAAGTCAAAAGATGGTACTAATGTTACTAATCGACTTTATGGCAAGAATTTTCGCTACCGTTGGGTTCGGGCATGGCCACAAGGTTCATATTGAAAATGGAGTTTGTACCATCAGAAGTGTCAAAGACAACTTGATCACAAAGGTGCAAATGACAAAGAACCGGATGTTTCCCTTGACTTTTCAAACGATGAATCTCTTGAGTCTTCAAGCGATGATGAAAGACAACAACTGATTGTGGCATCTTCGATTCGGGCATCTAAATTTTCGTGGACTAAAATTACTTGTCCAGTAAAAGATGATGACTAGCATGCCTTTGATTGACTGTCCAGATCGTCCATGCGAAGGATGTCTTGTTGGAAAACAACATCGAGAAACTTTTCCAGTTGGCAAAGCCAGAAGAGCAAAACAACCATTGGAGTTTATACATACTAACATATGTGGACCTCTTGAGGTTGAATCATTTAGAAAAAAAATGTACATGTTAATTTTTGTGGATGATTTTACAGAAAAACTTGGATATATTTCTTGAGAGAAAAATCTAAAGCTGTTGGCAAGTTTAAAGAATTTAAAGTCTGTTGAAAAACATAGTACCTTTAATTTAAAGACGTTGAGATTAGATAGAGATGGAGAATTTACCTCAAATGAATTTGACAAATATTGTAAAATTCATTGAGTGAAATGTCAGTTAACTGCTAGCTATACTCCTCAGTAAAATGGTATAGCAGAAGCAAAGAATAGAACGATTTTTGAAATGGCAAGGAGTATGCTAAAGGCTAAAGATTTACTAAAGAAGTTTTGGGCAGAATTCATTGCTTGTGCTTTATTTGTGCTAAACTTGTGTCCAATAAGGAGTGTTTTTGGAAAAACCCTAGAAGAGGCCTAGAGCGGCAATAAGCCAGATGTTTCATTTCTACGAGTATTTAGGTGCTTGGCATATCCCTATATACCATACGAACGGAGGAAAAAATTGGATAACAAAAGCAAGAAGTGCATCTTCATTGGCTATAGTGACACAACTAAAGGTTATAAGTTGTATAACCCAGTCATTGAAAAGGTAATCATCAGCAACGATGTCTAGTTTTTAGAAGATGAAGCCTGGAACTGGAACCAAAAAGGTGACCAGAAAAACATTACTATAAAAAATGAACCATTGGAGGGAGATACAGAAAAACCTCTATCATCTTCGACCAATGGTGCATCTTTTTCATCATCTTCGACTGGTGGTGCATTTTCTTCCCCAACAGCAACTTCAGAACCACCTTTATGTCGTTCATAGCGATTGCGAGAGACTCTAGCAAAATTCAGGGATTATGTGGTCATAAAGGACGATGAGAATGACAATGATGAAATCACTGATGAAACTATGGTTAACTTTTGTTTATTTGCTGAATGTGACCCAATATCCTATGATGAAGCTGCTGTAGATTAAAAGTGGATCCAAGCAATAGATGAAGAAATCTACTCCATTGAAAAGAATGACACATGGGTGCTAACTTCTTTACCATCTGGTGAGAAGCCCAAAGCCCATTGGTGTCAAGTGGGTGTGCAAGACGAAGTACAAACCCGATGGTTTGGTGGATCATTACAAAGCCAAACTAGTCGTGAAAGGGTCTAACCAAAAGCCAAGAATTGATTATTTTGAAGTATTTGCACTAGTGGCTCGAATGGATACCATTCGGATGGTCTTAGCACTCGCAACTCAGAACCAATGGAACATATATCAAATAGATGTGAAATTAGTATTTCTAAATGGGTTCCTTGATGAAGAAGCCTACATAGAGCAACCATAGGGTTATGAGAAGAAAGGGCATGAAAATCAAGTTTACAAGCTGAAAAAGGCATTTATGGGCTAAAACAGGCACTTCAAGCTTGGTACACAAGGATCGACACATACCTATTGGAGTATAGTTTTCAAAAGTGCCATATGAGCATACACTATATATCAAGTCAAATACTAATGGTGATAGTATAATTATATACCTTTATGTTGATGACTTGATATTTACAAGAAACTGTAAAAAGATGTTTACTGAATTCAAGGAGGCCATGACTAGCCAGTTTGAGATGACAGATTTGGAAATTGATGTCATATTTTCTAGGCCTTGAAGTGAAGCAGACAAATGATGGCATATTTTGTTCACAGCAAAAATATGCTAATGATATTTTGAAGTGACTCAATATGGAATCACTCAAATCAATTCGAACCCTTGTAACAAAACGGTTGGAGCTGAATAAAGAAGGAATCGGTGAACTAGTAAATCCCACTTATTTTAAAAGTATTGTTGACAATTTAAGATATTTGACTTCTACTAGGCCAGATATTACTTATGGCATGGGAATTATTATTCGATTCATGAAAAAACCATACCAATCACATTTGTAGGTAGCAAAAAGAATTCCACGGTATGTCAGTGGAACTCATGATCATGGAATTTTATATTCTTACACTAACAATTTCAATTTAGTGGAATATACGAACAGTGATTGGGCAGGAGATATTGAAATGCAGAAGAGTACTTCTGGATATGCGTTCTTTCTCGAATCTGGAGTAATTTCATGGTCCTCGAAAAAACAAGTTATTGTGCTCTCAACAGCCGAAGTAGAATACATGGCAGTAGCTTCAGTAGCGTGTCAAGGGATATGGCTTCGTAGAATGCTTTGTGAATTGATGCATGAACAAAAAGGTCCTATAAAATTGATGTGTGATAACAAGTTAGCGATTGCATTAGCTAAGAATTCTGTTTTTAATGGCAGGAGCAAACACATAGACATCAAATATCATTATATTCGTGAGCTGGTCAAAGATGGGGAGATTGAACTTGATTTCTATAGATCCGAGAATCAAATTGCAGATATTTTGATGAAACCATTGAAGGCAAATTTGTTCGAGAAATTGAAGACGATGCTTGGTGTTGTTGATTGCCAAAATCAATTTTAAGGGAGGCTGTTAGAAATATTAAAATTGTTTTTTGTCTTTATCAAACTTGGTCCTCAAGGTTGTAGATCAAACTCGGTCTTCAAGTTTAACAAGTCAAACTTGGTCTTCAAGAAAACTTCACTACCTTAGGAGTAGTATAAATAGGTTGTCTCCTTTTTATTTGTGTTAGTGTGTGAAAAGCCATAAAAAGAGAGAGTTGAGAGTTATGAGAAAAAGCTTGTAGAGCTAAGCTTGTATTCCTCTGTGTAAAGCCTAGAAAAAAAGGTATTTTGAATATTATTCTCTCTTGTTTGTCTATTTGTGTGCTCCTCACTAAAATCTTCAAAGTTTGTCTATATCCTTTTTGGTTCCTGTAGAGGGTGGTGCAGAAGTTGTGGGGCGGGATGGAGGACTCGAGGTTGGTCCAGAGGGCATTGAGCTTGGCGAAGTAGCTGTGGAACGCAAATGACGGTTCGAGGCAAGGCTGTGGCTAGGTCCGGGTTCGAGTCAGGAGAGTTCATTGTTTTGTGACGTAAGTCGAATAGCACAATTGATATGTTAAGAGCCGAGATTTAATAGTTCAAGTTAGTACAATTGCTGCACCATGATTTTCAACTTTTGATAGTTCGTGCGGATGCACCGTCCAACTCCAACTTTAATATCAATAATATTCAAAGCGAGCTCCGCATGATTGTTTTCGTCGAGGACTTATTCCAGTCGCAGTACTTGGTAAAAGAGGTTTTTCTTTTTTGGTCTTGCAAAGAGAGTATGTAACAAAGGAGAAATGCACTAAAAATTCTAAAATTTATCACGAAAGTGCAATCGAATTCTAAAATTTTCAAAATCCTAAAACTTTCAAAAAGTGCAATCAAATTCTAAAACTTATCAAATTGGTCCGATTAATCTTTTTATTAATTGCTCTTTTTGAAAATTTCAAGACTCAATTATACTTTTTAAAAGTTTTAGGACTCGATTGCACTTTCGTGATAAGTTTTAGGACTTGATTACACTTTTTAACAAGTTTTAAGACTTCTTGTGCACTTTTCCCGTGTAATAAACATAACTTTTGCAGTCATTAGACTTACAGCAAAACCGCATGGCCCATATCGTGCGCCATTGCCACTGTTAAATGCAACGCAACTACCACTTAATCGTCTGATTCTATCACGGGTAGAAGATAATTAAAAAGAAGCCGGGGGCCAAAGAAGGATAACGACACAAATAAATAGTCCTAACTTTGACTTAATGTGCAATTTAGTCCCTGAACTTTTAATTTGTTCAATATAGTCTCTGAACTTTAACATAATGTTTAATTTGGTCCCTGAACTTTTAATTTATTCAATGTAATCCCTGAACTTTTAATATATGTTCAATTTAGTCCCTGAACTATATGAAAGTATTTAATATAGTCCCTACACTTGAATTAATGGAAGGACTATATTGAACATTTTCAAATAGTTCAAAAACTAAATTGAACATATATTAAAAGTTCAAGGATCAAATTGAACACATATTAAAAGTTCAAGGACCAAATTGAACATTAGGTCAAAATTCAAGGACTACATTGAACAAATTAAAATTTCAGGGATCAAACTGCACATTGAGTCAAAGTTCAGGGACTATTTGTGTCATTTTTCCGCCAAAGAACGAAGATAGAGATGGTCTGCCTAAATGATGATATGGTGATCAGCAAATGGCATCGGTGAAAGCTCACATCAGTTTGGACAGTGTCTACCTGAATTTAGCAATTTCTGTCAGATGTGCTTCATCGTAAGTTGGAACCGTTCGTTAGCCGAAACCATTTGCTACTTCATAATCTTAGAGCAAAAGGAGCAGCATCAGCAGAATTCATCAATCCGAATTCAAAATAACCCTTATGGCCACAAGGTCTTGATCACATGAATCGAATAGAAAGGCAAATATGCTAGTCTTATTAAAAAACACTGACACACACTCAGCGCACGCACGTTCGCTATAGTCAGCTGCACCCAATAACTTGGATCACAATAGTAAATGGAAGACAGCATGCCATGGATTGGACAAATAGCGGAAGGGAAATACCATAACAACCTTACTTTGCCTCAAAATTGAGCAAAAAGCCATCTCACATGCAACACTACCAAGTACCACCAGAGGAACCAAGTCAGCAGCCATCACATAATAAAACTACTGAACCGAGAAGAAACAGTGAAATGGTACTGCTATTTGCTTAAAGGGATTGCACAGCAACACCATATGAAGTCAGATCCTAAATTTATCGTGGAAAGCACACTTTGTTCTACTTGAATATTTTTATTTTATACTGACAGTTCAAGTAGCAACTCCTCTGCTACCTAGCTGACTGAAAGACTTGAATGTACACAAACTTTGCAGAAAATTCTTCGAAATATGAAGAATCTGGCATCAATGCCATTCACTTGAATAGAGATTAACGCAGTAAAAGATTTAAGCTATCCCAAGTACGACTGATTACAAAATAGCTGTAAAAGATTACAATCAAAGAAGGATACCATCTCATGCCCACCTTCAAGAAAAAGATTTTATTATTAATATATTCCTTGCTATACCCAACCATTGTAAATAATTATTGGAACCGTTTAGTGCGAATTCCATTACTCTGTCGGAAGAACGTCAGTGTCGCGTATAATCTTCAGTGAAGGGAGCACAACAGCCGCCACAGGTTTATCTGGATACCCACCACCTTCGTCAATTATCAGTCTAAGACCTTGAATGTGAAGCTTTCCATGATGACCACTCACCACAATCGTTGGAAGTTCAATTAGCTCCTAAAGAAGAGTACAAACCAAGCATCAGACCATTGATTCACCACTTATAACAGCCTCAAACAAGCTTCAGCAGTGAAAGCAAATTTCTACTCTGCAATCTGAAGAAAATGATCTTCAGGAACAAAATTTCCAAATGAAGGAGGCTTGATAGAATTCTACTTTTTAACCCAGAATGCTATGCTAGAATGCTTTATCATGAGTTATAAAATTCATCACCTCTGGAATGTCCCAGACATTTCCCCTTCCAGCGATAGCCTCTATCTTTGCCACCCGAGTGTCCTTGGCTTTCAGCGTTCTCAGTTGTTCTCCCACATCTTTTCCTTTCTCTAGCCCAGCATGGACAGCAATTAATCTACAATGCTTAGTTCCTTCTGGAGTTGTGATACAAACATCATCCTGTCCGAAGAGAGAGCGCTTAACTATTGGTTTTCGACACTAATACTATGTACAGTAAGAAACTTGTGACAAAAGAAAAAAAAGCCCAGTGATTAATCCTTGTAATTCTACAGAAGCAGAGAAAACAAAATTGATCGTTCCCGACCTCTTCATGGACCAAAACCATATCAGCAAGAAACTTTTTATGTTCTTCTGGAACCGCCTTAACCAAATCTGTCAAGACAAACTTAGTCTTTAGTATTTTAACAATCATGTGAAGAAAACCATGGCCTAATTACCATGAAGCAACACAGATCACCCTTAAAACCAGGACATAGAGTACAATTAAAAGCATCTGAAACTGGTCTACCTTAACAATGCACTAAACACAACATCCATGACCAGCCGCATACTAATTACTATCTGACATGAACTACTAAGAACTGAATCGAGCGAGTTTCGCATTCACAATACAACAACCCCAAACAACTTTCTCTTTCAGCATTTGAACGGCAACAAGCATCTCTTTACAAATCAAACAGTGAACACCACTGGATCCATTTCCCAACCAGCAGCAGTCAAGAAGCACAAATCACTCGAGCAATCCCGCTAAAACATCTGGAATCAATCGAGTTTTCAACGATGCACTAAACACAAGAAAGACAACCGGCTGCATACCAAATCAAACGAACCGCACAAGATATCCATTTTCAGCATGAATCGAGCATGACTGATAGTCCACATTGAAAATCACAATCCCAATCCCCATCCCCATCCCGACACCCGAAACTCATACCTGCAGATCCATGAGCCACGCCGTACGATTCGAAAGTCGGGGCGGCGTCAAAGATCGAGCCCTTGTACTCCGTCCCTTTGGCCTCGTTGAACCTGGCCTTGATCTTCCCGGCCCACCTCCTCCCCTGCAAGTGCATCTCCTCGTACCCCTCGCCCCTGTACCACCCCTCGCTCTCCTCGTACGACTCGTACACCTTCCACGCCTCCCGGAACGCCCCGGCGTCGCCGGGGACGGCGCCGACGAAGGCGGCGAAGGCGAAGTCGTGGTTGCCGGCGAGGAAGACGTGGGTCTGGCCGGGGTAGGCGGCGGGGAGGGAGAGGAAGAAGTCGATGACGCGGCGCGTGTCGGGGCCGCGGTCGCAGTAGTCGCCCAGGAAGATGACGAGGGCGGCGCGGAAGTCGCGGGGCGGGATGGAGGCCTCGAGGTTGGCCCAGATGGCGCGGAGCTTGGTGAAGTACCCGTGCACGTCGCCGACGCAGACGACGGTTCGCGCGCGCCGCCGCCGCCGCGCCGCCGCGAGGTCCGGGTTCGGGTTCGGGTTCGGGTCGGGGTCGTTCATCGCTTTCCGGGTTTCCGCCGGCGATTGGTGGACACGGCGAGTGGCGGGCAGCAGGTTGAAGAACTCAATTTGGCGACGACGATGAGAGAGCGGTGGAGACACCGCTAGGGGAAGAGCGGTTATTTAAGTCCCGTTACGAAATCGTGAGTTCTTTCGGAAATTATAAATAGAGAGAGGGGGGTCGCTATTTCCAACCCAGTTTTGACTAAAGACGCTCGTTTTTTCCTAGTTAACTTACCGAAATACCCTCCTCTCTATCTTCAATTTGTTGTTTCTTTTTTTTTTTCTTTTTAATCGGGCTAATCAACAAAATTGCCTTTATTTCTCTTATCTCTCGTGTCAGTTTCACAATACAAATGCTCCATTACACCTAACACAATATCGTTTTACCATGCATCTTGTTATCACTTTACCTGGACAATATTGTCAATTTTAATATATGGTCTCATATTTTCAATCACAAAATATTTCTATTTATCAATTTATGAACACATAATTAATTGCCCACCTTTTATTGTCAAATAGTATAAGCAAAACCATATTTCAAAGTCGAAAATTAAAATTCAATCTAACTATTTAGCCGATCTTTATCAAAAAATGGAAAAGAAAAATCTATCAACATATGAAAAAGGTTAATTTGTTAGGAGCATGATCAAATGTCAGAAATATTTATATGTAGATCATACTAAATATTAACAAAAAAAATAGGCACGTAAAGGAAAAAATGAAACTTCTTGCTCTTCTAATCCTACAATGAAGAAAGTAACTAATATCGACTACAAATTCAATCTCATATCAAATGGATTAAAACTTTTAAATATGTCTCTTTTGAAAAACCTGATGTAAGTGAAGAAAGTGTAAATTTATTGTCAACGCTCATTTTCCAATTCTTATAAATGTTAAAAGCTCAAAAGAAAGCACTAACCAACGATACTTAACTTTAAAACCCTACGAACTTATTTTGGAAAAAACACCCACAATGTCAAAATCGGTTAGATGATTAGATAGAATTTGAGGGTGTGTTTGTTTTGATGAAAGTGTTTTCCCGGAAAGTGCTTTTCGGATTTTCATCCGTTTGGTTCTCCAAAAATACTTTCCGATCAACATAAATATCATGTTTAATTTTAGGAAAGTGAATTCCCTAATCTAAGAAGGTGAAAACATTTTTTGGAATTGCTCATATTGAATTTGTTAATATTTTTTCCTATTCTTCTATTTTTCTTTTCTTTCTAAGAAGGAAAACATTCATGTATTTTCTTTTCTTAACAAAAATAATTTAAAAATAACAAATAATTTGAAATAATTTAAAAAAATTTAAAAAATTTGATAATTTTCATCATCATATTTCCCTCACCAAACAACTGAAAATATTTTCCAGGTGTTTTTTAGGTTTTAGCTAAACACCGAAAAATGAACTCATTTTCTTGGAAACTGGTTTCCAGGAAAGCATTCTCCAGAAATAGTACATTTTCCGCAAAACAAACGCATCATTAATTTCCAACTTTGAAGTAAAGCTCCCTCAAAGCATTTGATAAAAAAATAGACAAATTAATTTTGTGTTCATAAGCTATCAAAGTTAGAAATTTCTAACATTCTAGGTAACTTTTGTAATTAAAAATATGAGATCATAAAGTAAAATTAACAACATTCTCTAGGCAAAGTGATAATAGGATGTAGAATAAAATAATATTTTGTTGGGTGGAATTTAACATTTATATTGTGAAACTGATAAAATAAGCAAGATGATAGAATTAAAAGGTAGTTTTGTTGGTTAGCCTGATAGAAAAAGAAATGGGCTGGCTTGATAAAAGAAGAAACTATAAATTGAAGAGAGAGGGAGAGAGGAGGGTAATTCTATAAGTTCACTAGAAAAAATGAGTGTCTTAGTCAATATGGGGGTGGAAATAGAGATGTCCATAGAGAAAATGATAGTACATGAACTTTTGGGTATATGAAGTTTTAATTTATTCAATGTCATCTTTGAACTTTACTCCAATATGTAAGGTAGCCCTTAAATTGTTAATTTGTTTAATGTAATTTTTGAACTTTTAGTACATGTTTAATTTATTCCATGCATGTTATCTCTGAACTTGAATTAATGGAATAAGAATGACAATATTGAATATTTTTATATATTTCGGAAAATAATTTTTTTTAGTCAATTAGGGACTAAATTGAACATATACCAAAAGTTCATAAACCACATTGAACAAATTAAAAATTCAAGAACCACATTGTATATTGAGATAAAGTTTATGAACTACATTAAACAAATAAAAAGTTAACCATTTGTGCCATGACCCCTTATAAATACGACATTTTATACATAATGTAGGTTTTTTGAAATAAGAAGAGGGTATTTGATATAATACAGCAAAATTGAAGATGATTTTTGCTATTGTTCCTCTCCCTTTTTTTCCCTCAATTTGTTTTTACTCATTGTCATTCATCACTTTTAGCTTTCTTTTACGACAATATTTCTCGCCGGCCATAGTTGTAAAAAACTCCAAAATTTGGAGAATTGCAGATTATGGATACTACACACATACAAACTTTTAAGCATGTGTGATGTCTATACTGTAACTCACCAATCAGAGCCATAGTTAGAGAGAGTTTCCTCTAATTTATCGCCCATTTTATACGTAGAACTTTTTGTCTTACGAGGCAGGAGAATTTAGATTTTTTTTTTTTGTTGCTAACATTGAGCATTTTAGAATCGGATTAATATTGATTCAAAGCGGTAACGATAAGGGATATATCCCCATGTCCAATGTACTTTTCGATGTGGAGTACCATGTTAGCATTTATTCGGCCACAATAATTATGCCGACTGCCATGTCGTTTTCCTGCAAAAGCAATCTCTTTTTTATTTTTTTTTCTTGATAACATTCATTTAATTTTTCAAATTTATGAACTAACCAATAACAATATTTATTATATTACAAAATAATAAATTTGTTGTTTGCACTTTTGTAGGCGCGAGAAAACTGGTAGAATCGATTTAAGCTTATTTGGAAGTACTCAAAAACTATTTTTTATTTCCCCCTAAATTTTGAAAATTAAAAACTATTGTGTATATTAGAAAATCATGAAAAACATATATAAAATTCAGCATGTGTAAAATTTTAGATTTTTCAAATTAAATAAAAGTCAAAGTATGAGAGATGTAAGATATCCAAAAAAGAAAAGTAAAATTGAAAGCAAAAGTCTCTCCAAATATTAGAGGAGAAGTCATCGTACACTAAGAACAATGGATAATTACCTAATCATTCCTAAATCTATTGTATGAATTATTAATTTAATCATAAATTTTTCGACTTTGCAAATATATTCTTAAACCTTTGTGCAAAATTCAAATGTAATCCTTCCGATCAATTTCCCATGATTTCCAATGGCAAGTGACTATGAAGAATTACATTGGAATTCCGCGTAAAAGTTTATGAATAAATTGGTAAAATTGAAAATTTTACAACCGAATCCATAGAATAGATTTTGGAATAAATTGGTAATTTGCCCCAGAGAACTATCGACAATATATTTCTAATTTTTCATATTCTTCACTTCCATTTTATTGAACATCTTTGTTAACATTTTTAGGTCTGTTTTATACTCTATGGAAAAGAAGTCATTAATGAATGGGCATAAGAATCGAACAAAAGAATGAAAATGAAAATGATGCCACACGGGGCAGTGGAATTAGATTCCACCCTTATGGTGGGAGTTACTCCGCATCCAAAGCCAACTAGGTTATTCTCTAATGAACTAAGATATTGCACCTTTAACATATATAACCATGATTAAGACAGTGGTTTTGTCTCACCAATGCGCGGATGACATGTGGCAGCGATGGGAGAAGACCTTACGTATTGTGAAGTCGATATTTTTCAGCTCCACAAATAAATCTTGGTAGAGTTTATAACTTCAACCTATTTCCAAATCAATGTTTCATATAGTGGCTATTTTGGAAGATCGATAAATGTTAGCAAGTGCACTCAAATAAAAGTTGATAATTTCGCATAAGAGTCAGTAATTTTATATGTTGTAAGTTGCAAAAATAAATCTTTGGAGTTTTTGGAATAAGGGATAGTTTAAAAATAATTAAAGAAATATTAATAACTGACTCAAATAAGAAATAGTAGAATTGGTAACTTAGGGTGCGTTTGTATATTAGAAGAAAATTGGTAACTTTGGTAAATTTTTTTTTGCGGCACATTTTTGCAAAAAAGTGCCGTAAACAAATGTTGAAGTTAGTGAAATAGTGATTAGATTTCGAAGAACGGAGTTTTCGATAAGTGTTGGTAATTTCGTGTAGAAGTTTGTCACTGTAACTCGTTGGTAAAATCCACAAATGCTTTGTCTCTCTCCTCCTTAGGGTTTTCTTTTCTCCCTCTCATCTTCTAAAAGCAAAATATTATTAAAATATTATTTAGGAACAAAAATTTTGTGTAGTTGCTTTTTATTCTTTTCTCTAATCTCCATAGAGGGGAGGATGTGAACTAGATCTCTCCTTGCCCTCCCTTTTTCCTTTTCTTTTAGGCCAATTTCGTTCTTAGTCTTTTTTTTTCCTCCTTGCCCTTTTTCCTTTTCTTTTAGGGCCAGTTCTTAGTTTTTTTTTTTTCTCTTTTGATTTAATCTCGATCTGGAAATTTCTCTCTCCCATTTCAAGGAGGTTTCTATCTATCCCGATCTAGTCTATATTTTGCGGTATAATTTCGGGGTTTCGCTTCCATCGGATTTTGTTGATGTGTAAGTCCTGTTTTGAAGAAGATCAAAGGAGTTATGTGAAGGTTTTGTTTTCACAGGTGTTAGATTTGTACTCATTAAACTTTGTTACTCCGAAGGGCGATGGTGTTGGGGATACTGAACCTAGGCGCACACCGATGAAATGTAAAGCCGTAGAAATATAGAAATCTCGGTGTGTGCTTATTACTAAAAATGGATTCGGTGATCGGCCGTCAATTTTGGTTTGAAGAAGTTAGAGATATGCTCTTTGAGCGTGTGGCCACTAACCTTGTTTTCATGATTCATTTTATTATTTGGAGCTTGTTTTATTTTGAAGTTATCTATGATTTGTCTTGGTTTACGGTTGGACCACGTGATTACTCTATGAAATGTTATTTTGACAAAAAAAAAACTGCTCAAATAATTAGTGGCAAAGTGTTGGAACAGCTTGTTCTTTTGAAACAATCAAATAAAGTTTCGTAAGTGGAGTCAAATAAGGGTTAGTGATGGCATATAAAAGTCAGTGTAACACGTTGCTAAGTTGGGCAAATATAAATTGGTAAGTTATTTCAACGGTAGGTAGCATCGAGATATTCAAATAAATGTTGTTATTTGGCTCCAAAAGGACTTAATAATTTCATATAAAAATTGGTAATTTTAGCTCTCCAAATAATTTATAATTATTGGAATAGCTAATAATTTAGAAACAAATAATTTCTTAAAAGTTGGAACTTTAGCCCCTGATAAGATCCCAGACAAATGTTGGCAAAGTAATTGGAACGTTGGTAAGTGGACTCAAATAAGAGTCAGTAATTTCATATGAAAGTTAGTAATTTTATTAGTTGGTAAGCTGCACAAACAATTGTTGGCAAATAAGGACAGTTGGTAATTTGGAAACAATCTAATACATGTTGGTAATTGACTCACATAAAAGCTTATAATTTGACAAAAGAGTTGTTAACTTAATATTAATAAATTATTATAAATTTTCCAAAAAGATTTGCTCTTTGAGAGGATGACCCCTAAGCCTATTTTGATAATCTATTTTATTATCTGGAGCTTGTTTTGTTTTGAATTTGTCTGAAATTTGTCTTGATTTAGAGTTGGACCACGTTGTTTTTCTCTCGTATTTTCGTGGAAATGAATGAAATGTTACTTTGACCAAAAAAAATTATTAGACTAGTCATTAATTATGGAACTTGTTGGAAAGTTCGTGTAGAAATTGGTCATTTAATCCGTTAGTAAGCTCTGCAAATATTTGTCTGTAAACTATTGGGACAGTTGGTGCTCTTGAAACAATCTAATAAAGAAAAGTACTTGGACTCATAGAAGCGATGGCAATTCACATAATATTTGGCGACTTGAAAATATTGGTATATTGCGAAAATTAAAAATGGTAGATTATTGGCAGAGTGGTAACTAACTTAAATAAAAATGGGTAATTAGATAAAAGAGTTGGTAACTTAAGCTCCCTCAAAAAAAGTTGGTAAATTAACAAGTCATTAATTTTGAAAAATGTCAGTATCTTCATATAAAACTTGATCATTGTAAACAGTTATTAAACTCCACAAATAATTATGAGTAAATTATTGAAACAGTTGGTACTTTTTAAAAAAAATACAATAAAATTTGGTGCGTGGATTCAAAAAAAAAAAGTTGGCAATTTCATATAACATTTTGTGACTTGAACATGTTAATAAGTTGTACAAATAAATGCTGGTAATTATAGTAAAAGTTGGAATTTTGAAACAATCATATGAAAGTTGGCAGCTGGATAAAAAAAAGAGTTGATAATTTCATATAAGAATCGTTAACTTAGACTTTGCCAATACATGTTGCCAAATTGTTGAAATAGCTGGTAATTTTGAAAAGAGTCGATAATCTCTTGGCTAATACAAGCCGATAAGAAATTCAAATAAGAGTTTTTACAACTAAAGTTAGACTCAATCAGAGATAAGTTGGTAGAATACTAAAATTACAATTAGTAAATCTGTGTAAAAGATAGTAGTTTTTACGCATTGGTAAGCTCCGAAAACAAATGTTCAAATTATGACAACAATAGATAATGTTGATATAATCAAATAAAATTTGGTAAGTAACTCAAATACTATTTGCTAAACTAAATAAATTGGTTCATTTCGCATAAATGTTTGTAAATTTAACACTTTGGCAAGTATAAAAAAATAATTGTTGGCAGATTATTAAAACAATTAATAATCTTAGAGGTACAAATAAATCTTGCTCTCTTCCAAATAACTGTTTTGAAGTTACCAACGAGTTACATGCCGAATAAGCTAGTGGTCAAAATTTAGTCACCAATGCATTTGGAAAGTTATCAAAGTTGTGTCATGGATTCTGGGCCTTCACTCTGTCCACAATCCCTGAAATTATTTGTAACATGTCCCGATGTCTTTTTCTGAGATTTGATTCCATAATGTCTTTCTTGATGCTTTTGCAAATTGCAGAATTTTGCTGGTTAGCTTCTCTGTCTGGCAAATGCAAGTTTCCTAGTTCAGTGAGATCTCAAGCAGAAGTCATTAAATCATGCTGCTCTCTCTATCTTTTTTTGGCCAAAAGCATGTCCAACTGCGATTAGCCCTCCAATACTTAACTTTACTCCAGTTTGAATTCCCAATCGGACATTTTGAATGTACTTCGTCCAAAGGCCACCTTTATTACTCATGATGCAAGGAATATGGTACTGAAGGAATTCAATTCTCAGCTCAAATCAAGTGAAGTTAGAGAACCACACCACTCGTTTGCATTTCAAACAAATGTCTCTACGCTTTACAAGAACAGACACTCTTAGTCTATTGTAGCAGCGGTAAAAAAGAATGCTAATGTTACACAGAAGCAAAACTTATCAAAAAGTGAAGAAAACAGGATGCCGCAAACTCTTTAGTTGCCTATCATCCTTAATATAATGATGGACCTACGTATAATGTTTCAAAAGCTAGCCAGACAGTAAGAACTGTGGCCATCAGTTTTATCTCCTCTGGAAATTGAGGAACTTGATGCCATAAGCGAAGACAAAGAAGAATAGCAGGACCCAGCCAACGTGAGCAACCGCTACGGCGGGGAGGAAATCGTAGTCGAAACCCAGTCCTTGTTTCAGGAACTGCTTCAAAGGCATGTTGCCGGCTCCTGGTATTTCGAGATTGCCATTCTTGTCGCCCACTTGGGAGGTGACGAGACCGTACAGTGTCCACGCCACTGGTGAAGCCCAGTAATACCACCTCCACCATATAGGAATTTGCTGCATCCGTTAAAATGAAACGGAAAGATCAACACACGATTCTCATGTTGTACTTAACTCTAAAGTTTGTTTCTTTGATCATGTGCCAAAGAATCTACTGCACAGAAAGAAGTGCGTATGTGGAATAAGCTTCAGATTGTGATGCTTTGTTCTGAAAGCTGCTGTCGTGCCAGGATTGATTATGCGATCAAGACCAAGAACAAATAAGTTTTGTACAAAAACTCTGTACTTAATTTGACAAGCTAGAACTTCACGAAAGTGAGCTACTGAAAATGCCTTCAGGACATATGTAATGCGCCAAATTACCGAGTGAAAGATGACATACCATCCTAGGGATAAGGAAGCCAGAGAACAAGTTCCAGAAGCTCAGGAAGAAGGACATCACGATGGCAGCGATCTGGTGGCCCGGCGTCAGCGCTACAACCATCATCCCATACATTGTGAAGTAGACGAAGCACATCAGTATGTAGTAGTAGAACCACAAGAACTTCCCCGCCTTCCACTTAAACCCGATCATTGAGTAAAGGAGAAGAGTGTAGACAAATGTCTGAATTGCTACGTAAATTGTCTCAATAGCCACCTGCAAAAAATCATCTTGTACTCTCAGCCTTCCCATCATTGGTGTGGCAATTGTATTCTTCCATTCTTTTACGCTTCAAAGAGGACTCGGCCTTGCTAATTACCATGTTCCTACCTGAGCAAATGCATATGGCAGCGGAGAGTACATTCCGGCCGCTCGTTCACGGTAGAAGACCGTCCTCTCAATGGCGACAATAGACTGCACAGCAGAAGCATTCGTGGCCCCAAGGAAAAGAACAGCTGCATACATGGCTCCCAAAAGATTCATCAGGTCTTGTTGCTGGGTCCTGTCAAGAGATTAGTCTTAGCCAAAGTTTGAAAATGCCCGTATAATGAATGACTTGCATTTCTAACATCTAGTGATGCGGTATGTATTCCTGTTTGATCACTTTGAAGAATTTACTTAGCAAAACAGATAAGATGAAAGAACTCAGAACTTACGTCTGCTGTCCTTTATTCCAGAATATCAAACCAAACAAAACTCCGATGACTATGGTCATGAAGAACCGGATGGCGTTGTACTGAGGATTTCTCCAGTAAGACCAGTGCTGTTTCCAGAAACAAGCCTTGCACTGAGTGCGGAAAGGTTGCGAGTACTCAGTCAGGAAGTAGAGATCTTGGGAGCCCGGAGCTGGGGTACTAAGCTCTTTGATCAGTTCTTGGTTCCTCCTGAAATTGATTCAAAGTAAACGGAATTGTTAAATTAATGCTGGCCCTTAATGAGCAACATTATTTTCAATTACGCATTTGAAACTTGAATCTATAAGAAACTTACTTATAAAGGTCAGAGTTTGCGTAAACATCTGCGAAGTCGACATCGAGCTGAGCCTCAACTGCCGGAGCACTCACTTCAAGCATCCATGTGGCCGGATTGTAACCATCACTGATCTTCAGAACCCCTGGGACAGCCTGGTGTAATACACATGTTAGCAGAATTCAAGAATAACCACAAGATTCCGAGGAAAAGTGGCGACCAGGTAGAGGCTAGGTATTTTGGAAACAGAATAAGCTCACCTCAAAATATTCTATGAGCTTATGGGATTGGCGACCAAGAGGTCCAGCATAAATGATCCGCCCGCCTCTTTTCATTAATAGCAACTGCAATAGGCACGTTTCTGAGTCAATTACTCAAAAGCAAGGCTTTTTAAACAACAAAGATAATAACATCGAAGGATAAGCAATCAAACCTCATCAAAAGCTTCAAAAATGTCAATGCTCGGCTGGTGAATAGTGCAAACAACAGTCCTCCCTGTATCCACCGTGTTCCTCACCGTACGCATCACGATCGCAGCTGCTCTAGCATCAAGGCCGGAGGTTGGTTCGTCCATGAAGATAATAGATGGATTAGCCACCAACTCTACAGCTATTGTTAGCCTCTTTCTTTGCTCAGTTGAAAGGCCATCGACACCAGGAAGCCCAACAAGCGCATTTCTGATGGGGTTGAGCTCGACCAACTCCATAACTTCTTCCACAAACATCTGTTATGAAATTAGAAGCACAAGACCAAAATAGAAAGACTATTAAACCATCTGATTTCAACTTATTCCACAGAAGAGAATGTGAACTAGGCCCCAACAAATGTTGGGCATGTCGAGAGACAAATATTCCCTACCTTGCGAGTTTTAGTCTTAATGGTGGAAGAAAGACGAAGCCAGGCTGAGTATAGGAGGGATTCATAGACAGTGACATTAGGCGAGTGAATGTCGTTCTGTTCACAGTAACCACTGACCCGAGCAAATGTCGATTGGTTTTTAGGGTACCCTGAGATGCTAATACTTCCTTCTATGTAACCACCTGTCTTCCTTCCGGCAAGCACATCCATGAGGGTGGTCTTTCCAGCACCACTAACCCCGACCAGTGCTGTGAGTACCCCTGGTCTGAAAGCGCCGCTGACATCTCTCAACAGTTGGAGACGGTCTTCCTCAACTCCTTGACTCTTCATTTCCTGGTATCATGAAACATATCAGTTATTATCCCTACTCTTTTGCCTTATGATGATAAGAACAGAAAGTTCAGTCCAGCAAAATCGCAGGTTAATTAAAATTGGACAAGAACGACACAAGACAAAAGAAAAAATGACAATGAACGACCATATGTAGTACTACAGATTCGCATGAGATCATGGTTACTTTTAGGACGAAGTTGCTGCTTACAAGAAAAGAATAGATCGTTTAGGATTAAGGGACTCACTGCAGGCATATCCACGTAGTAGTTCACATGGTTGAATGCAAGAGAAAGGGGTTGGAATGGCAGAACCATCCCTCTTCTCTGTATATTCTCCGCAGCGCTAACGATTTCTGAAGAACTTCTGACTTGCATGTCAATTCCTGGGATTTCATAACAAATGTCAGAGGTCAGGCAACTCTTTTCGCGACAACTAATCAGGCAACTTATTTTGGATGTCATCTGTAGAAATTCCTTGACCCTAGTTTTCTTGGGAAATTGCTCCATCAGCTATACGATCGTGACTAGAGTCCAGCAAGTTTATCAACTAAAGTAGCCTGAAGAAGAAAAGCGTTGAACAACTAATGACTTTTGAAAATGTGCAAACCTTCTTTCGTAGATTGAGAAGACAATGATTTGTTTTTCTTCTTATCTGCCTCTTCATCCAAGACAACTGCTTTTGTATCTCCCAAAGCTGCAGGCAATTTCATGCAGGGAGTGTCAACACTATTACATCATTTGTGTATTAGATTCCAATTAGCACTGATATTCTAATTTAGACGACTTACGATTTAACCAAGTCAATGCTGCAATAAACAAGATGTTGAAGAGGAGTGAAAACCCAAACAGTGCTCCGATGCAGATCCAATACCAATACTCTTGCACAAAGAAGCCTCGAGACTTCAAAAGCACTCTTCCAACTGTGGGCTCACTAATTCTAGTATCCAAGTTAGGCTGCAGTTTGTACGATGGCAATCAGGTTTCGATAATGCATTACCTTTGTATTATGAAGGACAACTGATTGGTGAAAGAATAAACAGATTTTACCTTGCTCCATCTTTTGTCGAGGAATTCATTCATCACTATAGCATTTTGCCCATACATCATAGGAGAAATGTAATATCCCCATATCATCCACGGCTCGATGTCGTCTGTGAATGTGAAGAAAAGAAACATGTCCACATTAAATTAAACATTATTGGAGGCGCGAGAAAAACCGGTAGAATTGATTTAACGGCACACAAGAATCTATGAGCAGCCTGGAAACAAATGCTTTAGTCAACAAATAGACATGGTTGGCCAATGTATGAGGTAACTTGTACTTACTTTTGGAAACAATAAATCCTCCAAGAACAAAAACCATTAGCAATGTGAAGGTTCCCAGGGTATTTGCAACAACCTGAGTTCGCCCGAGTGCAGCAATGAACCGAAAGAGGGACAGTGCCATCTGATGGATGCCAAAGAATGCCAAGAATTGCTTGAAGAACCTGATAAGAGTGAGATTGATGAGTTTCCTAGACTTTTCCTTCTTGTCAAACACAGCCCAAATATTATGATTATATATCCTGAAAAACATTAACTCGATGGTGAACCCAATAGAGAATTTCCACGTACCTGCTGGCAGCAGGAGCAAAACCAATGGTGTAGTATGTTAGAATGATCCATATCCCTGATTCCATGAATGACAATGGAATTCGGAGGACCCAAATAGGCAAGCCGAAAGCCCAAGCGGGGTAAAACAAGAAATCTCTCTGCTTATAGAACACAGGAAGCCTGAAAACGGTCATTGCAAGTTCTGCCATTCCATTGAACATGACATTGATCAAGCTGAAGAAAAGTGCTCCGAAAAACTTCCCTCCATTTTCCACCGTCCCTACCGGCATTTCAGTCCTAAGGAACACCGTCATAGCAATAAGCGACATGATAGTGATCTGGGTGGTCTTGAATATGTAAACAAAGGAGTTTCGCTTCATTAGTAGCCATTCTCTGGCAAAGCATGCCTTGAACAGCTCCATATTCGAAATCCCATATTTCTCTTTGACTAGTGCAGCTGGGTGAGATTTTGATTTGTCATAAGGAACCCTAAGATCAGATGAGAGCTGTTCGCCAATGTGAAAAGATTTGAACCCATGCACGAAATCATCCACAGAAACATATCGGTAAGGTTGGTTCTTCTTGAACCAATACTGTTCTTGATCTTTCTTAGATGTCACTTCTTGCAAGAAGTCGGCAACTCCTTTCCTTTCGGGGGCACTTGAATCCCATGTACTCAAAAAACTCGAGGACGTTCTCTCGTGGACCTTGGTACACAACTTGACCCTCTGAGAGGAGGATAATGTCATCGAAAAGGTCATAAGTCTCGGGGTGCTGGCTGAAGCAGTGAGATGATCATGGTGACATCCATTATATGAACCATCTGCCTCATGAATTTGCAAATTTGAAAAGTAGTGGAACTGTCCAACCCTGTGGATATTTCATCCATGAAAAGAGCCTTTGCTGGTCCTACTAACATCTCTCCTGCAAGAAATCAAACAAGAAGCTTTTAGTGTGGAGAATGGTGCAATGAGGAGCACAAGAAATGTAACACCAGAAAAATCCCAAATTTTAGCAGTTGCCATTTCATAAACCAATATGAACCTTAAAGGTAATTAATCACCATCTTAAATTAACAAGTCTTAAAGAAACTTGATAAAGGGAGAACTATTCCATAAAATGGAACAGAAGCTTCAAGGACATACCGGTTGTAACACGCTTTTTCTGTCCACCTGAAATGCCCCTTCGCATCTCATCTCCGACCATAATGTCTGCACAGATATCCAATCCAAGAATCTGCAAGATGTAACTTGGGAGGTTAGTTTTCATGAAGCAACTCCTACCAAGAAGGAATCAAATATAAAAAGAGACTTGAGAAAACCAACCTTGAGTACATAATCAGTGACCAAGCTTGTCTCTTGACCTGACACAGCTGTCGCCTTCATGAAAGCGTCGATTTCGGGATCAGGTTTGATTCCGGCTTCCCTCTCTCGCCTGGAGAGTTCTGCAAGCATCTCGTACCTTGTCCCTACACCCAAACAGCGACCCGAAAAGTCCAATGTCTCTCTAACTGTCATTTCTCCATAGTGAAGATCATGTTGGCTGATATAAGCGCATGTCCTCTGAGGAACGAATTCGTTTAGCTCGTGACCACAGTAGGTGACTTTCCCAGTTACCTGTCAAAAGTTTAAACAAATGGATGTCACAAAAGGGATAGTTTTGTTGGAATCCTACGATAACCATATGGGACAGAAATCAGAAACGGCACCCTCAGATCACTGTCTAGTTTCCCGGCAAGTGCCAGCAACAATGTTGTCTTCCCAGCTCCTGGGGGACCCAAAAGTAGGGTCATCCTGAAATTAGCAGGTTCAATTGAGGATTGATCACAAGGCATCGAAATTGAAACATGACAAACGAATGAGCCGAAAACATAAAATATTTTGCCTAATGACAGAATGAGAAAAGAATACAGAATTTGGTATTCCAGTTAGTGCACACTTGAGGCATATTTAACCAGTTACTGGCCCCATGAGACAATTAAAGATGTTTCACTTTTCCAATTGTTGGTTCAATGCGTCCAAAAAGGATTCTGCCATGTTGGTAAAAGCATAAAAATACCTCGAAGGCCTGACTAATCCGCTCACATCCTTAAGTATCTGAATTTTTCTCTTCTTTGATGGGGCTAGCCGAATAAGTCCAAGAACACTCTGTTGCCACACACAAGATGAGAAAGAGTTATCGATAAAATCAAATATTTCTAGTCATATGATGACTACAGCACTAAACCAGGCAAACGAAATTGTCTGGTCAGTTGAAAGTCAAAACTCATCTTAAACATGCTATAGTATTAGGAACAAATACACTAGGTTAACTTCAGAAATTTCTCTGACCAAAAAAAAAACTTCAGAAATTTCAGAAGCCATCTCTATGCAAAATCATTGCCAGCTCCAACAAATACCACCAGATCATGAAATCATAAAATTTGAACTTGAAAATTGTTTAAAACAGAGTACCTCTATTGTGTTCAGAGTGGCATTGAGAAGGGTAGGGAGAGCTCTGCTTCCAACATACACATCTCCTTCCACAGATAAATGCTCGTACCTGACTTCAATCTTCGGAATTTCGATCCCGACCCTGCACTCAATAATGAAGTGTGACCCCAAAACAATCCCAAAACACACAAAAAGAACTTCACTGAACAAAATTCATATATAATCAACCCAAAAAAAAAAAAAATTCCCTGACCTATCAGTCCTGTCTCTCAATCTCCTCAAGAACCTCTCATTGTCTTCTTCCGCAACCTTAAGTATGCTCTCCATCAACTGCTTCTTGTCCTGCATTCCGAGGTTGGTAACATCCACTTCATGCTGGACCACCCTTCCAGTTTCGAGCACTTGCTTCAGCATGCCTTTTCGGAGGCGGTCATACGTCGGCAGCCGCTCGATGGCGGCCCACCGGAGCTCCTCCTCATCGTCCTGCCTCCCGCTCCGTGCGAACACGTCCGGTGGGGCGTTCCACACCTCCCGGAAGCTCGTGGAGGCCCAGCTCCGGTGGCTCCCCGAGGCCCAGCTCCGCCGGCTGCTCGTGGATCTAGCCAGATCATCGCCCGCTAGAGCCGACGCCATCGACGAATCACGAAAAACTCACCCGCTACAAAACCAGGAATCGCCCAAGTTGCTTAACTGATCAATGGACCACTGGCCAAGTGAACGAACATGCACAAAAGATATATCAGCTTTGCTTGTGCTGTGGGCGACGGATCTTTCTTTCTTTACCCGTGTGATTCAGTAAAAACTATACGTTTATTGAAGCTTGACAGCTTGTGCTGATCCTTCCCTCAATGAAGAAGAGTCCTAACCACTCCAAGCCCCTCTCTTTCCCGCTGTATCACGCATCCTGAACGCTCCAAAAAAGCATCGAATCTTTACCCGAGAGAATCAGTAACAATGCCAACTTCTGTCAAGTGGCTAAAGTCATGCTTTCTGGGCAGACCCTTTTCGAGAAAACAGTTGCGGGTTGCAATGAGAGCGAGTTCAGAGGACCATCCCTGAGCTTGTCAGAGGAAGAAGCAAATCTGCGAGAGAGAGAGAGAGAGAGAGAGAGAGAGAGAGCGGGAGGGCGATGGAGGTTGAGGTAGTGGAGGAGTGAGGAGAGACGAAGACGGATCATAAATGGGAGAGGGAGACAGAGAGATCTGGACGCTTTTTCCGGTCAAATCATTGGCCGATGGCGAGGACATGAGATTAGGAGGACCATACTAAATTAACTCGTGAGAGAAACCGGCCCGTTCGTTTGCTAAATGCAGCTTTTTCGAGGTTAACTTACGATCGGAACATAAGTCTTTCATATCGAGCACATGAGATTTGCAACATACATATCAGTTTCTTAAACCCTATCCCAAGAGGGTCTTATCGAGGCAGAACCCAAATTCGAAAACCCATTTTGGTCCAAAGTGCAATCATTCGACTCGCATACCCAGTACCAAAAGAACTTTTTCCGCGATTTCTTTCTCTTTGTAACTTTTCGAGAAACCATTTGAGTTCGGTCGGTAGCCGTTGAATAGCAAATATAGATCGATCTCGGCAGTTCAAGTTGGGGTTACAACAGGCCAACGTCCAATGGAAAGCAGTCGAGATCCAACTGAGAAATGACTGGGACACCTGGAGAAGACTTATGGTTATACTTGCCCTTCTAGAACGCCTAAAGACTTGGATGGAAAGAGAAGAGAGGGGTGATAGTGCTCGGATGGCGCACTAACGTAAAGTGGCAGGGAGGGAATCGCAATCTTAAATGGAGTTGCGTCCTTCCGTCCTTCCAGAAGCTCACGGCCCCCGCAAACCATAAAGCGTTCCTCCAACAGGAATTGCGGCGCGGCCGGACGACCCCATTCAATTGGGTTCGAGACCACACGGTCGTGTTATCTTAGCCTTAGATATTTATGAATGCATCGGGCGCATGCAAACCTAGCGTAGCTCGATTGCTCGATCATGCCGGTTTCACGTGAAAAGTGCCGATATCGGGCGTTTGAATGTATTGGTTTACATGGGTGGAGATCACCTGAAAAAGTGTTTTCTTTTTCTCTTTTTTTCCGCCTTTACCGTGCGTCGCTTGGCACCAGCGCAATCCACGTGGCCCTAATCTTGAATCAAGAGATATTTTGTCACTTTTTGCTCGAATTGGATTCGCTAACGAAATATCTTTCACCGAAAGTCTTTTTTTGATTTTTATTAGAAGAGACAAGTTCAGTGGCAACTCCGGATAAGAACTATCACAGATAGACAAGACCATTGATAACTTCACTTCAAACGAAACTGAACGCACACAAATTGTATCGAAATTTGATTGATGAAAAAGCCTGATAACGCAACCACTTCGACAGAACCAAACATATACAAACAATGCCGGAATTTTATCAACAACAAAGCATGCGAACATGAAGAATGCAACGTTGGAATTTAAACAAGGATGAGATACCAATGATATATAGCAAAGATACATCTCGGAATTTAATCGACAATGCGGATATGAAAACTATAGCTACTACTGTGCAAAAAAGTAAATATAATTTAAAGATAACATGTTTGGGGCCTTCGAAGAGTGCAATGTGACTATTTAGCCTACGATCGATGGTTATCAATGAAGGTTACAAAAGAAGATTACAAATGGTTATTAAACGGTTATATTGACTCCACTACCTTGACAATATTTTCGACTTCATTATCTTGACGGTCACTTTATTTCACAACGTTGTTGGTTGCTTTTTTTACAGTTGCATCCTTATTTGTCAACTCACTTTCTGTAAATTCCTTCAAGATATCAATTCATCAAGTTGTTGATAATTTTGTTCATAAATGACCAAATTTTGCTCTCATTGACTAAGGTTATCATATGTTGATAATAAAAAAAATTGGTCACTTTTATTTGTTGCAAACGGTCTCTTTTTGTGCTTTGGTGTTATGCATCCTATAGTGGTTTATTTTTGACCTTTTTGTTATCAAACTTCCAATTTTTTGTCGCGGCTGATTTGTCACGTTGGTTAATGAATCTCATGGTGTCCTCCATGCTTATGCAACACTCTACACTAAGAACTCTGCTACGAAGCAGTGGTTCCTTGCTAGGAATGCAGCTAATTATTAATTCACAGTGAAAGCGTTGAAACAAATTGGCAATAGTATGAAAAAAGGGAAACATACACCACAAGTTCTATTTCTTATGTATGGAATGCAGCCGAGATCCGAGCTTTTCAAACGATTTAATCAAGTAGGCAAAAGAACTGTTCAAAAGAATTTAATTGTTTTTTTTTTTAAAAGGATTGGGACTTGATTGTATACCTTGAACAAGGTTCAAGACTTGCGGTGCACTTCTTTGGGAAAATTGTTGAAAAAATTCTGAACATATCGTACGGCGGCCAATTCAATCTTAAACCTTTTTAATTTTGTAAATTTAGTCATAAACATATTGACGATTTGCCAATATAGTCCTTTTCGACCAATTTTAGCCGGAAATACTTACATCGACACCCAATCAAAGTTGGGTCGGGTGCTGACGTAGACAATTTTGCTAACATTTTAAAATTTCGTGAATTTTTTATCTCTCCTTTTTTTCTTTTCTTTTCTTCTGCTTTCTTACCCTAACCAGATTTCTGCTGGCTACCCCGCCGGCTAGAAATTCGATGAAGAAAAAAATAAAAAGGAAAGAAAGAAAATTTTAGAAAATTTTGAAAAAGAATTACAAAAATCGTCCACGTCAATGCCAACCGTGCCACGTAAGACGACCAGTGCTAACTGGGCATCCATGTAACCATTTATCGGTTAAAATTGGTCATGAGAACTACATTGACAAATTGTCAAAAGATTTTAACTAAACAATTTGTCAATAGATTTTAAACTAAATGTGTATTGGAGTGTTGAAAAATGACAAAAGAGAACTCAAGTGTTGAGCAATTGGATAGATCGCCCTTATTTATAGGGTTAATACTACGAAAAACACCAAATTGGTACACGCGTAATATATTTATCTTCTATTAGCTTCCGTCAGATTTTGTCATTAATTTGCTGAATTGAATGACACATGGCAGTTCGCATGACAAGTCCACGTGGAAATCTATGGGTTAATACCACGAAAAAACCAAACTAGTACATATGTAATAAACTTAAACTAAACTGATATACGAGTGACACATTTATTCTCTGTTAGCTTCCGTCAAATTTTATAATTAAATTTAGCGAGAACTATAAAAAGTCTTCCTCTTCATCGAGTCCTTCATCGTGGTCTTTGTCCAAGGTTGTCGAAATTGCGAACACCATTTAGCAATAACTCTTTAGTGACACTTTTAGTGGATCTTGCTCTGGTTCGCTATCGCTATCATCACTCTTACTATCATCCTCATCAATATTACCATCACCAAGAGCAGCTCCTTCAATGTATAATTCAATAACAACAAAACTCGATTCTAGACCCACCAATTCTAGCACTCGATCATCACCAAAAACCTATACAACACCAACTCTCAAGGAATGCCTAGGAATTCGGTACAACAACCTTTTAATTGTGTATCCTAGACCAATAACAGCCTTAACAATTGCATTATAATTCATTACCATTGACTTAAAACCATGGAGATATTCTACACGGCAACCCGCGTACTTCGTCATGTCTTTAAACTCCTTAACCTTACCCAGGTTAAGTGCAATTGTAAATTCGTTAGACATCTGCAAGAGAATAACAAACATTAGTTTGTAAAAACCTCTCACAGATATCTAGCAAAGATGGGAAGATCAAGTTTGACAAACAAGATGAGAAGATCAAGTTCGACAAACAAGCTGCTCGGTATTTTTAGAGTTCCACATACAAGCCAAAAAACTAAACTCTCATAAGACATGTTGAATCACACTCAAAGTAAACCCAAAATCAATAACAAACTTATGCAAATTTTATTCTGGCATTTCATCGGGCATGGGGTGTACGAGTCAATCATATCACTCATATGCAAGTTTTATGTTATAAATTGACACACGTGTGATTCAAGGTTGGAAAGACTACATAACGCTAATGAGGACATGAACTAACACAATTGGTTTGTTAACAGATCCGGGGTGGAAGATTCAACAGATGACCAACATAGCAACAGCAATACGTGAGCATACAAAGAGATTTCTGGACAAGCGGTGAATCATGTAGGGCCGAGACATAGAAACATAAGACCAAGCTAGTTTGACACAAACGACAACGAGCGAAGCAACCAAATAGGCGATTAGATGGTTATGGCTGAGAAATCCAACAAAAGTGAAAGGGAGGGAGGTCCTTGGATACATAGAGCCTCAAACACGACCGATACAAATTGGTGGAATGGAGGACTCTTGTTTTCCAAAAGAGTTCTCGCTAAATGGTGTTTGCAATTTTCACAACCTTAGACAAAGACGACATTAATGGACTCGATGAAGAGGAAGATGATCTCAAATTCTCGCTAAATTTAATAATAAAATTTGATTGAAGTTAACGGAGGATAAATATATCACGTGTGCACCAGTTTAAGGTAAATTTATTATAAATATACTAGTATAGAGTTTTTCATAATATTAACCCATAGATTTCTATGTGGACTTGCTACGTCAACTGTCATATCTAATCCATCTTATAAAATTAACAGCAAAATATGACCGAAGTTAATGGATGGTAAATATGTCGCACGTATGTCAGTTTGAGGTTAAATTAGTTTTGAATAAATTTATCACTGATGTACCAGTTGAGTTTTTTTGTAGTGTTAATCCTTTTTTATATTAAGTCACCAATCATCTTTAATATGACGGGGAATCAAGGTGTTTGAAAAATGACAAAACTTCTCAAAAGAATGAGATAAACCGTCAGGAGAAGTATATTCCTCACACTATCGTCAATTAATAACCATGGTCAAGAAAATAACAGCAGCATGGGTAACCATATTAAGCAGCGCCAATAAAATCCAGGCAGAAATGTTGGCCAACCATATTACGCAGCGCCAATAATATCCAGGCGGATATGTTGGCTGGGGGGGTCCCCACAAATGGTGACATCGTTGAACAATGACTTCCAAAACACGAGTACAGTCTCCTTCGCGTAGCAGCAACGGGCAATTCAGGGTCACTTTCTTCTTAGGAAACCCTGTTTTCCTTTTGTCAACTCGATAGCGTCAACGCGATGTGTCTAGACGTAACAGTGCCGTTCACACGTTTCCCGATATTCTATGTATCTCTACGATTCGTTTGCGGATCTTCGTACGATGACATGTGCGCGCCCAAACAACATAGTACGACACTTCAGTTGGTATTTGTCGATGATGCTTCTGAGTCCTGACGATGATTAATAGAAAATTTTAAAAAGGACCATTGATAGAAAATTTTAAAAAGGACCATTAGTCAAAATGTTCTGAGATCAGCAATCTTCTAGAATCCAATGGGCTCATCTTCATCTAGAACTTCATTTGGTGTGTTCTCCGCGTATATAAAACAAGTGGTTTCACGCCTGATCTTTTCGATATGTGGAAATCCTCATTGCGTGGAGTGCATCATTTTAGATGGGAAGAAGAACATCATTTCACATCCCGTCTTTGGTTGCATTTGATCATCTATACATCTTTACTTGATAGAATAAAATCGAATATAATAAGTATAAGATATGATTTGCAATATCTTAACATTATTTGATAAATGTTGGGATGCAATAGAAATATATACATGCTCGCCATACACATTTCCCTCTCCATAATGCCTATAACTACATCCAGTTGAGCTGCTTCCCCTACCCACGCATTGCCAATGTCGCTCGAATCTTGCAATCGTCATGTCTGAATTTATTCCGAGTGCCACAAGCCCCTCTCACCACGTACAACTACAACCGTCTCTCTATCCCCCCTTGGCGCTTGACCTCCGCTACGCACATAGCTCTCCAATCTCTCCCTTCCCTGTCGCTGCCATGGTCACACATAATCACATGAGCACGAGTCGAGATCAATTGCCACTGGAACCTAGATCTCTGGAGGTAAGGATTGGCCTCCCTTGCACAAACTAATCGGGAGTTAATACCACTTTCCTGATGATGGCCACGGTAGGATAAAACCAATTGTTGTGCTAAAATGATTGTGTATCTTGCTCAATAGACCAAACACTCAAGCTAATATGGGCGTGATATGATCAATAAGAAGGACACAATTCGTTATACGGTTCTTGGAAACGATCTATTGAGGGAAGGTTGGCCTGGTTTTTAAGCTCATCAGGTACCATACAAGCTCGTATTCAATCAGGAAGCTTTCGGCCTATGACAAATGGTATCGAGCTGGTTTCCCAAACTGCTTGAGCGAACGTTAATAAAAAATCTTATGCCATATTTCCGACAATAAGAGAAACCTCTATTGGTTTGCTAAGCTCAAGTGAAGCCTAGTAGGTAAAAGAAGGTGCTGTCAAGGGACCATAATTGGCTCGGGATGCCACACTTGTCAAGCAGAGCACAAGTGACTAGAATTTGTCAAGCAAATTTGAGGACAAATCGCTCAATTTTTCCCTCTTCTTCAAACCTGATTCAAATCGACAATTTTAGGGAAAAATTTAGAGTTGAATCTTGCAATAGAGAGGAGAATAACCACAAGCGGTTCAAATTCTTGCCAACAAAGCCAAGATGAAGGTGAGTATTACTGCTAAATCACTCACCTTTTCCCTATTGCAAAATTCCTCCATTTGGCACCAAGCCCTAATTTTTTTCCCTCTAAGCATTGAGCCATAATTCTTTTTTTCCTGAGTGAGTAAATGAGAGAGGATGATACCGATTGAGTGAGCAAACAAGTGAGAGAGACAACGCGTGAGCCAAAGTGCGGACGAGAAGTGCGAACAGCAAGAAGAGAAAGATTCCATGTCAACATGGAGAGGGATTTGTCTATTTTTAGAGAGGTATTCAATTTGACGGGTGCGGGGTCGTTTAGGTATTGAAAGGCAACCCATTGTTCATGTTGAACTCGAATTTTTTTATTTATAGAAAAGCCACCTATGAATTAACATTTTATTAAAAAACCTACGGGGGACTTTTTGCCAGAATTTGTTACTAGAAGTACTTTAAGTGATCGTTAGCAATCAGGTGAAAAATTTTGACATTAAAGTGAGCATCCTAGAAAAATATGGCACTTCTAGTGTCTTTTTCCGTTATTTTTTGCTACATTAATCACCATAGTTTGATAGAACTAATTACTTTGCGATCAGACATGCCCCTCTCTCTCTCTCTCTCTCTCTCTCTCTCTCTCTCTCTCTCTCTTCAAAAGCTTGCATTTATAAATCTTGAATAATGGCACATCCTATGTAGTCCCCCCAGCTTGTCAGCTCCGAACATATTTTATACAACACATATAACACATGACATATATTGGTGCGGTGTGATAGACCCAACTAATTAACTTTTCGATTTCGCAATATGAGTGGGGACTCCACTTTAGCAGGTGCATCCAGAGGCAAGTTGGTTCAACGTTTCCTGGAAACACGTTCATTACTGGTGCTTTTGTTCTTTCTAGAAGCAATGGACAGCTAAAGCGTTGAGAAAAATAAGGAAAGGAATGTGGGAGTGATCTTCGAGCGATCGTTGATGTCTTTTGGGTTGCGGGGTGGTGGTGGGGGCCCGATCGGGACTGTTCAGTGACGGAGGCACCAAGCAAACCGAAGGAAAGGAACAGCACGCTCCACATCTTGACTATCTTTTAAGTAAGCGACTTAGCAAAAAACCAGCCTCTCTCCACCAAACAGAGCCACTTACTTTTGGACTTCCTCTCTTCAAGCCAAAGTTTCGACTGTATTACCGCTCCCACAAAATTTGAATTTCAAATCCCGTGTCGACGCTTGAAGAATTCGAAAAATTCGTAAGAAAGGAATTTGCAGGTCAGATATTTCGATAGACTAAGCCAATCAGCGCAGCAGACAGGACGTGGGAACAGGCTCATTCAATGACGTTGCTCCGAATTGAGCGGAGTCAGGACCGTGATAATCTCTCCTTGATAGACAAATTCAAGGCGAGAGGGGAGGAAATTGAATTGCCTGATTAACCTGACCCGTGTTTGAATATCTGGTCCAGCACCCACAATAGGGAAGCCATTCGTTGGTAAATGCTTCCAAATGTAGAGCCCTTAGTTTAATCAAGAAACGTTCGAAATTTGATGGGTCCGTGAAAGATTGACCCCATCTTTAGAATTTGATGCCATTGCCAGTGGGAATGCTGGCTACCGGAATACGAACGGGAGATTATATCTGTTTGCCAACCAACGAGTCAGGCCTTTATTTGAGACTAAATGATTTCTTTGGGTCATCATTTGAAACTAAATGACTACTTTGAGTCCTTATTTGAAACAAAATTCACTTCGGGTCCTTTTTTGAGAAAACGATAGTACTTCAGGTCCTTATTTGGAATTTTCTCTTAATTTATTCAAGCAAAGATAAAAAAAGGTACCCGTTAATTCAATCGGATTTGTTTTTAGTAAACCGAGATGGCTGGAAGTAAAAACTCAAAGCGTATGCTAAACTCAAATCTTCGTCACCCTGTCGGTGAAAATATATTGAGAAAGTTAATTTAGAATATCACTTGATCACCATATAAAAATTAGGATTGTTTTCCCTTTCGCATAAGATTCGGTGAGCTAAACACAACCCATAAGGGTTTGTCCTTACGGATGTCCAAGTGTATCTTGCTCTTTTTCTTTCTCATTGGGATGTCAAAAGCAAAATATATGCATAGCCAAGGCCCAATAAATATATGGAAAAAGAGTTTTGATTAATTTTACATGTCGATGTTTTTATATTTAGAATTATGTCTTGGATTTTTGAATCCGTGAAAATTTGAGGAAACCCCAATCATACGGAAGTGAATATTTGGGATGTCCGATCTTGGAGTCCTCCTGTCCTATGTCGCAGTGCAAAAACAGATATTTTGCCAGTTGAAGCTGGAGTCGAGCTTTAGTCGGCCAGTCTTTTCGTGTTGAATATAAGAATGGTTTGTTGGGCTGCCGTGTTGTTTTGATATGCTGCATGTGCACCGTTGTTGATGTGCAGTGCTTAGAGTTGCGTGCAAAGTGGAGAATTTCCATTAATTACATCGACGGAGGTGTTAACCATAAAGTAAACGAGAAGAAATTGCAAGGGTTAAACATTGTGAAATCATTTGATTTAACTGAGAGAAATCGAATGTAATTGAGTTACTCGATTTTGATTGTAATGCACGATATATCGCTTGATTGATAGCGGAATCGTGTGCTCGTCTCCCTATTGAGTAAATCACACTGATCAAATCACATAAATATACACCCAAAAAAGAAAAGGAAAGAAATGGAACGACTCAAAATCGATATTGAGCTTTTAGCACGTCAAGCATGACCAATTTGGAAAGTAGGCCGAGGAAGTCATGCCAAAAGAAAGAAAAAAGAAGGGGTCTGCCAAATTGTAACTTAGGTGCGTTTGGTTCTGCATTTAGAATGCTACTTTGGGAATGCAAATACCTTTAGGTGAAAGCCCCTTGGGGAAATGCAAATGGCGTTTGGTAAAAATTCATTTGCAAAGCTACTTTGATCCAAGTAGTGTTTGGTTAATTTTTTTTTACAAATAGGCTTTGGGGGGTTTTTTTATTAAAAAGGAAAAAGTACCCTTCGCCTGCTCCAGCAAAGGGCTACGGCTGTCGGCGAGCTAGATTTGGCGCTGGCGGCCGTCGCCCGTCGCCGAGCGACCCCCGGCGAGGGACGCTGACCTCGGGCGACGAGGCCTGAGGTCGTGCGACCTCAAGCGACGAGGCCTGAGGTCGCGCGACCTCAGGCGACAGTCGCCCGGCCGTGGGCGGCCGTCGCCTGGGTCGGGCGACCTCGCCAGAGTCACTTTGGTGAAGAAGATGAACAGTACCAAGAGGGCAAAGCCAGAATATTGAAGTTTGAGTGAGGGTAGTTTAGGAAGTACAAAAATGGTTTCAGCATTGAAAATGCTAGCTTTGAGCATTTTCAATGCTCAATGCTGAACCAAACGCAGCCTTAAATCTCTCTCCCACCATTTACCGGCTAAGAAAAAGTGAAACCCTTCGAAATTATTTTGCTTTTTAACTTCAGCTATCCAGTAGTCAACTTTAGAAAAGGAAGAAAAGGGAGAAAAAAAAACGACAAATACTCTTTATATATATAAAAGATTAGCAAAAGCGTGATAAAAAAAACTTCTTGTCGAGCTTTATAAACATTGGTTACTACCTGGACAATTTGATTTAATATGTTGATGTGTTGATAATTTTATTCTCAGCATCGCCATCTATATTCCATTCATAAATTACATCAGGAGAGTTTATTTTATCAAGAGGTATGCTCCATGATGCGTGCATAGGCGAGTGATTTTGGAAATGAGGTTTTTTGGATTATGTGTGTGGATGGGTATGTGTTTGCGGATGTATGTCATTAGGTAAAATGAAAACGGATGATAGATTACAATCACCACCAAGGTATAAAGGACGCGTCATTAACTAAGGATGAAGATCGGGATCGACAAAGTTCACTTACCGAAGCTTAAAGGACAAGCCGCTAGCCAAGAATACAGGACTTTGAGATAGAAGAAGCTCATCACAAGGGCCTAAAGGGAAACCATTAGCCGAGGATAAAATGCTTCTTGGTGGTGAATAATTCATTCTCCAAGGATAAAGAAACCGATATAGGAATTATCCACTCTCCAAAGATATTCACTCATACAGAGGAAAATCTCATATATTTTCATTCGTCAAAATCTTCTACATTACAATGGAGAACTCTCCTCAATATATAGAGGGGCCGAGACTCAGGAAATAGGCAAACATTAAAGAAACATAGGAACTATCCAATCATACTTGGGAACTAGAAAGCATTTAAATATCTAGGAACTAAGGTTTTGATTCTTGAAACCTTCATAACATTTAAGAATGATAAAGACCAACGAACTATAAAGTACAATAAAGACATGGAGACTTGAAATATTAACTCTTTAGCCCCGTGGTTTATCTCCCAAAATTTGTGCTCCAATCTTGACGAGGAAATAATTATCTATGGAAATTGTCATCCATCATAAGAAATTGTTCGGAATAGTCTCCCTTCGATAAGTTATTGATTAGTTTCAAAAAGGTACTGATAACTATAATCGGTAACTCGGTCAATAGTCTCCTCATCAATGATCCACCGAACTAAGTTATAATCAAAATTTATCTTTGCTTGAATGAAGATTGACGGTGCTAAATTTGTTGATGAAGTTGAGTTAATGCTCCTGCATCACTTTTTAGTACTCTAGTACGTGTGTGTGAGCGTGTGGGGTAGTGGAGTGCTGACTTTGAGCATGAGTCAAGTTGCGTAAGAGGTGGTCTCTTCCGGTCTGTTTTTCGTGTGCTTGCGGGGATACGATGGAAGTTGCGTGCACACTCACCCAACATTGACTGCTGTGAGTGGGAGGATGCCAAAGAACTTTCTCTGTACCTTCTCCTCTTTGTCTTGTTCACATTTCGTTCCTCTTCTCCCCAAGACGGAGAAAAATTGGGGTGTTTTCCACAGTTGACCTTTTTCTCTTCAAAACTCTATGGGTCTTGGTCTTCCAATTCAGGACTTTCTTTCTAATGGGAGTTTCCTGAGGACTGTCATTTTGGGTGAGGACCGCCTTCTTCGCAGCAACACCTTTGACTTGCATCGCCTATTTAGAGGAATTTTGGGGATGTGCTTTCTCCCCTCTTTGGGGGTCGGAAGTAAAAGACGTAAAATTAGGTTCCTGTTCGTTTCGCGAAAAATATGAACATTTATGGAAAATGTTTTTCAAGAAGTTAAAAATGACATTATTTTACGATATTTGGCTGAAATCTGAAAATGAGGTAAAAAATATTTTCCGCCGGTTAGCATGGATAATTTGACTTGATTTTCTTGGAAAAAATATCAAAAATTTTCGAATTTTCAATTATCTTTTATTTTTCTTTTTCCTTCTATCTCTGCTACAGAGGAATAAGAAAAAAGAAATATATATAATAATTAAAAATTCAATTTTTTAAAAATTAAAAATTTGAATTTTTTAGAAAAACATTCTTATAAGAACGAACGTTTCATTATTCAAGGACCCAAGCCCGAGAGCTGAGGACTTGCACACGGCCTTTGTGGACCCACGCCTAAGTGCTGGGGACAAGATCTCAAGCGTTGGGGACTTGAGCTTGACCTTTATGGATACAGGCTTGGGTGTCGAGGCATAGGGCATGGGCAACAGGAGTTTGGGCCCACCCTTGATGGACCCGGGCATGGGTGTCGAGGCCCGAGCCCAACCTCATGGATCTAGGTCGGCCTTGATGGAACTAGCCTGGGCGTTGGAGACTCGGGAACCAGCGTTGGGTTTCCTGTGTTCAAACGTAGAGTTTCAGGTCCAAGCTTCAATACCCAATCTGGAAAATATTTTTCGAATTTTTTTTTAAAAATGATTTTTCTGAATTTAAGCATAAATTTTACGTTGATCAAGAAAACATTTTCCGTTGATTCGTTTTTTTTAAGTGAACCGAATACCGGCAATGAGGAAAATGTTTTCTCAAAAAATTTTCTCGCGAAACACGAATGGAGCCTAAATCGCAACCTCGGCTATGGATTCATGGGACATGGCTTCAAGTCCCGATGAATGTGATTTTTTGAGGAATCCAAAGGGCTCTCGCCCCGGCAAAAGAGGACCGCAAACTACAAAGACCCAATTGAATCGATCGCGTGTCCTAAGAGGTCCGAACCAACAAATGTTAGCACCAGCTATACAAGTGAATCTCCTCCGCTTGTAGCATAAAAGCACTTGCAAAAGCAGAGCATGCTGCTGGGATTCAAATTTGGGTTGATGCTAGACACTGCAGAACAGGCTTCTGGCCCAATGCTAAGGAACCAACACGAACCAACACGAACTAGGAATGAGGCCATGTGTTTAACTTCAATGAACTAATCCTTCATGCGTGGATGAAGAACCAAAAGGTATGAAGGAAACTTTCCAATTATTTTCTGGATTGGTGGCGTATAAACATGAACATCATCTGCATTCATATACTATTGAATTTGCACATATGTGAGATCCATAATCTGTAGCCCATCACTCAGGGGTAATTTAATAAAAAAATTCTTTCAACCAAAGATGAAGGAAAATATAAGCCCAAAACAAATGCTAAAAATTTCATAGGTACGCACTCCTGGGCCTGAGACAATCTCAGCTGACTTCCCAAGTTGTGGCCTTAAAAGAAGTTAGATTACCCTTCCTAACCGGAATCAATGAACAAAATGAACCAACCATGAGCAAGATTACAATATGGATTTCATTGTTTTTATAATAAGCACTTCCAAGAAGAATTGATATTCCGCGAATTGGAAGGAGTGAGTAGATAAGCAGTATAAAGTCAATTGAGTTTGTCTCGGGTCGGTCGATTGGTCTTCCCAGTCAAATGCTAAGCATACAACACTCCATCCACTAGAGAGTTTCCCGGAGATAAACATAAAACTCTGGAGAACCTAATGACTCCTAGCGTGTCCCCAAGAGCATGCAGAAACAAAGTAGATATTTATTGCGCACATTGGAGGAGAGTGATCAATCTCCACTCGCACAACCCCTGCAACCGCAATGGACGCACTCTATCACCTTCTCCTCCCTCAAATGCTTGGGCACTCGACACACGCATGTGGTAGCGAAATTGTGGTCCCGAGGCTGGATGCACCGTAAGCAGCAGAGCCGCTCATAACCAGGCTGCACAGCAAATAAAGGACATGAAATTAAAAGTTGAAACACAGAAAATCAAGTGATTGACATGAGAATAATGCACATCATGTGGTAAAGAGAAGAGGATGGCATATTTTTCTGTTAAAAACAACAGTTTCATGAGAGGGGAAAATGTTTAAATCCAGAATGCTTCCTTCGCCATGGAATACCATTGACACATTTCCCAAATAAGCAGAAATCAAGCTTGCCAAAGAGAGCAAGACAGGAAAGAAAGATTGAAAAAAAAAGTTCTGATATTTAGTTGAAATTTCCTTCTATCTCGCATTAACCTTTTTCTTTCATAACAATGTTTTCCCAATCAAATCATCTCAAGGCACATCACAAACTCATCGCCTATTATTATTAATTTATCATTAGCAGATTCATAGGCTAAGCTGTCATCAGTTTATAAACATATAAATCAGGTCCTCGACGATCATGAATGCATGCAACAAAAGACTCAATAAAGAGAATGTTCAACAAATGACTACACAATTCAAACCAAACGATCGCGAGCAGAAAACACCAGCAACATTGGCATGGGATGAAGCAAGACCAACCTTCTTCCATTTAGCAATCAGGTTTTTATCCGCATAACCTTGGTCCAAGCAGAAATCATACAATTCTTTTGAGATTTCTTTCCTCCGATAATACAGATCGTATATATATCGGCTTTTCTGATGAGCAATCTTGAAAATAGGCCACAAAGCCTCACATTTTCTCTTTCCATCATGAGGGTCATTCTCAGCTGCCATAACACATAAATCAGCATAAAGATGTCAACTTCACGAGAAACCATTTAAGACTACCATCAAAGAAGAAACGAAGATCACAAGATCAAATAACTTAAACTGCAGCAGATATCAACATTCTCTGTCACAACTTATAATCACCAACACTCTTAGAAGTAACAGAAAGGAGAGCAAGTAGAACAAAGAACAACAGACCTTCTCTCATCTTTGATTGTAATTCACGAAGTGTAGGTTCTATCAGTTCCCATCCTTCTGGGTATTTGACACGGTTGGTCTTCACCTTGGGCATACTTACACCTGCATCAAATGCAAGAGTACACGATCAGTGGATTCATCCTCTCAACTTCCTCCTGTGTCACCTCTAGATCGACTAACACAAAGTTCCCAGGAACCTCCACATATCAGTCCTCTATGTAGGAAAAACTGAACTAATTTCCACATTCTTTCCACCATGTACTGAATGAGAAGATCGTAGGAACAACATCACGATCAACAATAATCAAGTTCAAAGCAATCCCAACATTTTAAATCTCACATTTGAGTTCTGTGCATGAGAGAGAGAAAGAGGGGGGAGAGAGAGAGGTGTTGGTGTTAATGCGATGACACAGCAGAAGAGGTGTCGTCTTAAAAACTAACAATTTCCTCAAAACTGTACTGAAACACAGATAGTTTCAATACACTGATATCAATTGTCCTCGGGGGAACGATTTTCTGAAAGCATTCATACTGCAGCACTGGAGAAAACAGCAGGGAAAATAAATCCAGCACAAAGAATGAGCCGATAGATAAAGTGGATGTGTTTACATTGATTTCCATCGTAATCCTGCTCTAGCAGAATTTATTTTATTCCAAACTGTAAGTAACATGGCAGGCCTCATTTCATGGCCAAAGCACCTAGGATCCATCCAATAACTAAAGGAATAGCAGAGAAATTAGATTGTGAAAGTTGCAGTCTAAAAACATATGATCCAGTAAAAAGTGGAGCTCAAATGATGATAGTCGTCGAAACTGTTCACCATTTGTGCCGTGCGACCTCTCAACAGGCAAAACACATCCGTTACATAGACAGGGTTGTCCTCTACTTTGCTAATATCACGGTTCCATCAACTATTGAAACCAATATTGCTCTTGCCAATTAAACTAGAAATCTCTACGAATTTAACTGGCTAACGCAACTCGCAAGCAATACACGAGACTACACGGAGCACAGCAAAAGGAACAGCGGAGAATTCTCCATTCGTCGGCGCTTCAACCCAAATTTACACCAGCCACATGGGCCAAGCAGCCCTCCGAAAGATCCCGCCCGCGCTAAAGGACCGCGAAGAGAGAGCGCCACGCCAAAGACAAAACAACCAACACAGCACCGGATACGGAACACTCTCAACACGGAGAATCAAGACATCAGCAGCATTAGCACGTTCGATCGCTACTTAGAAACTGGGCCGTGCGACGAATCGAGGTTGCATAACCCTAATTTTCTGTGGGGGCGGTGTGCGGCCGCATACAAGACCCAAACCAGACGCAACAAAAGGGAAAGGGGGAGGGGGGGGGGGCAAAAAAAGCCCAAACCCTAGAGATGGTCGCAGGAGGAGACGCAAGACCCATGAACGAGCAGATCGGAACCCCATCTTCTAAAGAGCAAATCGAGAAGCGAAATTCCCGGCGAGAGCTCGTCGGCGGCGAGCAAGGTACACCGGCCGCTAGAGAGAGAGAGAGAGAGAGAGGGGGGTACCTCGTCAAGAGAGAGATTCGCCGCCGCCGGAAGAAGACTCGCGACCGGTGAAGGAGGAGAAGGAGAGAGGGAGAGGGAGAGAAGAGAGAGAAAATTGCAGCGTCAGGGAAGCGATCGCGATTTTCTAGCTGCGGCTTATGATGATGGGCTGGACTGTCTGGTGTTGTTTTTTTTTGGGTTATGATGTGCCGTTGGGCCTCTCAGTGATCCCAAGTTCAAGCCGAGCGAATTTGAGCGGATCGTTTTTGCGCACGGCCGATGCAGGAAGGGTCCAGATGCGAATTCAGCGGGGCCCGAGATCGATTCCTCTTTCCCCCAAAATGGAGAAAGGAGGGAGGCGACGAAGCGCCGAAGGGGGGCCTCCCGCGGGGTTTGAGTTTTTCTCCCATTTGAACTTATCTCTCCGCTCTGGGCCTAGAAAAAACAGCGGCCCCCCCGCGCGCGCGCGCGGAATTTGCAAATTTTTTCCTTCTTTTTTTTTTTTGTGTATGTTTTATGTGTTGTTTTTAAGCTCGGATTGTTTCGCGAAAAATAAACGATCCGCGAAACATTTTCCTAAACATTGATTGCTTGTCGTCGCTTGACATAATTAGCCGATGAAAAATGTTTTCACTATCAATAGCAATTCATGTCTAAACATTTTCGTGGTCGATGTAACCATGTTTCTTTCATTAATTTTTGCGAGAGATATAAGCGGTCACTTTTTGGGAAATCATTTTTCAAAGCATTCATTTTCCCACGGAACAAACGGAGCATTAACAGACTTTTAGACAATACTTGCGAAGAAAAAAATATCGTGGCGGCTTTTTTTTTTTGGCTTATTACCCTAAAAAATCCCTAACTTTAACTCGAGTATCAATTTTATCGAACTTTTTTCCGTCTCATAAAAAACCCATTGTTTTTGGTTCAATCACAACTCTACCCTAAACCACTTTTTTTTTTTTATCTTATAAAGAACAACAAAATTTTACTTGAGTCTCATATTTGCCCCCGTTACTCCTCCATCCAAAATCGCCCTTAATGATGTGGCATTTCCATGTCAGTACTCTAGTTTTTTCCCAAGTTTCATAGACAAGAAAATGTCTTTTAGAGACGAATTTCCATGTCATCCCAAACAATGTCTTATTGGATTTGAAATTTGGGTAAACACTAGAGCAACTAGGGTTGGCTTTTTTCAATTGCTCTTACTCATAAAAGAGTCTTCTTTTCATCTCTTTCAGAGAATTTCGATTTCGTGCTCAGAATCTTCCATCTCTCATTGTCGAATAGCTCATGCTCAAGACACTCGGCTGGGGGCACTCGAACAGCTCTCACTCGGAAGTTTTCCATCTCTTGGATATTTTTTTTGGTCGAACTTCCATCTCTTGGTTGTCAAGAGAAATTTTGGATAGAGAATTAATAGAGTAGATTTGGGACTAAAGTAAAAAGCTGATGGTTTTTCACAAGACAAAAAAAAGTTTAGGATAGAATTGAGATTGGAACTAAAGTTGGGGCGTTTTTTATGGGAGGAAAAAAGTTTGGGGTAGCATTGAGACTGTACCTAAAGTTAGAGAATTTTTATGACACGAAAAAAAAATTAGGGAACTTAAAATTGGAGGTTTTTTAGATACTAGGTGTGTTTGCATTGCAAGAAAAGATCCTAACAGTGAACTCATCCCTTCCGTATAGCAACAAATATCTGGCTTGATACCCTAAAAAAATCCCAACTTTAAGTCTAGTCTCAATCCTACCCTAAACTTTTTTTTTTGTCTTATAAAAAACCCCCTAACTTTAGGTATAGTATCAATTCTACCCTAAACTTTTTTTGCTTAATAAAAAATCACGAACTTTTACTTGAGTCCCAAATCTATGCCAACGAACCATTCTTCCAAAATTTCTCTTGACAATCGAGAGATAGAAAACTTCTGAGTGAGAGATGTTTGAGTGCCCCAAGTGAACTATGATAATGAGAGTTGGAAGACTCTCGAGCACTAGAAATTGAACACTAAGCACAAAATCAAAATTCTCCGAAAGAGATGAAAGAAAAACTCTCTCAAGAGTACAAGCAATTGAAGAAAGCCAACCCTAATTAATCTAGTTTTTACCCAAATTTCAGATCCAATAAGACGTCATTTGAGTTGACATGGAAATCTATCTCTGAAAGACATTTTCTTGTCTATGAAACTTGGGAAAAAAAAGTAGGGTAATGATGTGGAAATGCCACATCACTAAGGGCAATTTTGGATAGAGGATTAATGGTGGCAAATATGGGATTTAAGTAAAAGTTGGTGATATTTTTATCAGACAAAAAAAGTTCATGGCGGAATTGGGAGTGGACTTAAAGTTGGTTGTATTTTGTAAGACAAAATAAAAATTTTATGGTAGAAGTGGGAGTGAATCAAAAGTTTGGGTTTTTTATGAGGTAAAAAAAGTTTAAGATAAAATTGGGACTACAATTAAAGTTAAAGATTTTTTGAGGGTATTAGGCCATAAATATCGCGTGTGGCCCCAATGTAATTGATTTAGCTCTATGTAGACACCCAATATGGTACCAAAGTTTCATTGAACTTCGATCGAAAATTGAGATAATTACAATTACGATTGAGGGATACCATTGAGTCGTGCTCTGCTAGTGCTTTCGAACAATACCTAGTTCGCCTCAATTGGATCGCTGGATATCACGACTTTTAACAAGAGTTGTCCAATCCTGATGGACTTTCATGGATCGATTGATGAGGTTATGCAAGTTTCCAATACCTCGAGAATTACTTCAATCGGAATTTTCTCGAAGAAGATAGCATGACTTTTATCTCAACCATCCATTCAGCCCATTTCACATAAATTCGAGATCCCGAGACATTTCAAGAAATTGGACTGCTTTTTTGGAAAGTTCGGGTCGCAAGCTTTGCCACTGTGAGCGCAAGAATCAAGTCGATTAGATGTCAGATGAAAGAGTTAGATCAAAACTCAAGAGAAATAGATAGATATATATACATTGTCATTTTTCAAAAACAAAAAATCAACATGACTTCACGTGGCGCCCGCTCAAGCGCTGCGACAAGCCACATGTATGTGGCTATTTTGATATGTATAGGTGTGTTGAGATATATGTTTGAGCTGTGTTAAAAAATCTCATATAGGAGAATTGGTGAAATGTGGAGCAGTTAATATTATCCTAGCTGGCCCACAACACATAAGATTAAGCTTTTGATTTAAGGTGGTCTAACTGAATATGTTGATGGGCTCGAATTCCCTTGGTGAACTCTTTGGATGAAGGTATTGGGCTTTTGCTACACGCTCCCAACAAGGTGGGAAGAACAAAATTCTAATCCAATTTGATTAAACCAGTTACCTTATTTTAAAATCACTTCATCAAAATCATATATGTGAATCGTGTGCTCGTTGCTTTGAATGTCTTTACATGCCGATTGAATTCTCATGTGAAAGATCATTCAAATTTGTGTTCAACGCGGATTGATATAGCATATCGGTTGAAATAAGCACACGCGCGGTTTGGTAGCACATTGAATGTCGATCACACTGATTTGAATTATTGAATTGAAACTACTCGTCAGATCAAATAAACCGTTGATCGAATTCGAACTAATGATCGAATGATTCGTTGATATGAATGCTGGTTTCAATGAAATGCCGATTGACTATACCGATTTGCAAGCTGTTATGTCCTTCTTGGTTTTGATCTAAACTCACGAACTGGATTCGTCCCCACTATTTGCATTCTAGATATCACCCAGTTGTTTTGATTTAGAATATGGCTCGTCATACATTAGGTGTATTGACTGCTTGTGCTGGCTGGCTCGTGTGCTTTTCGACATTTGGATTCATGCCCGTTGCTCAAATGCTTGGTTGATATGGATTGGATTCGTCCATTGTTTGTTTGAATTTGGCTGCATGTGTGCATTGCATATTTTTGAAAAGATGTTGATCGCACAGTCCGCCACATGACGTAGCAATTTCACTTGAGGGCGAGCGGTGAAGTTTTCGGTTTTCACTACCTATAAGAAAAACCATATGGACGATAAAATTAGGAGATCTCGCAATATCGCAGGATGAAAATGAAGCAAGATAGATGAAACTTAAGTTAGAAATGTGATATCGAAAAGGCGACGTGGGAGTTTCAACCCTTCTTTACGCATAACCAAATTCCCGAACCTAGATTTTTAGTTCCGATAGCTCATTTGATCTCTAGGTGATTCTATTCGTTGACTCTCCCTAACGCCCAGAATTTTAGGTTTCCCCGTCGACCTAGGGGATATTTGGTGGCAACTCCTAATACGGTTTAAGATTTCAATTATAGCAATGCACCTTAGCCCAGGGAAGGGAAGACTTTTGACGCGGTAACTACCCACTTTTGCATACGAATGCTGCTTATGTGAAGTCTCGAGGGTCCGGAAATGGCCAGTCCAAACAGCCTAGATTGCACCGGAAAAACATTAATTAAGTTACCCATTTCCTCTACTTCTTCATGATTGCAGCAGTGCAATCGGAATTTCGAGCAAGAGTAATGTCATTAGCAGGAAAAAGCGAAAGGCAATGCGATCCGGACACTCTCAATGGAAACCCCGGAGCTGTAGAGGGCTGATTGGAGAAGACGATAGCTTCAGGATTTGTGGATTTACAAGAAAGATAAGGCAAACCAGACCGCAAGCTATGAGTCCAAGGGATGAACTGTGCTTGGACAGTGATAATGAATTGGTATGAAGTTCATGCATGCTTGTGGAGAAAGCAACTGGTGCACCTATTGATGGGCAATTGGCAAGAAGAGGATGACAGCAAGAAGAATGATTTGTGCAACTCCAGCAATGTCCACTGAAAGAGATGGAGTAGGACCAGAGGAAAATCCGGCATAGGGTTTGTGCCTATTTTGAACTTTTCTATTCCCTGTCGTGTGTTGAACTCTGCTTGTCTCTGCATTTCCAAATGACCAAAAGCTTTGATGATAAGCCATTAGATGGAGTCCAGGGGGAGAAAAGCCATAAGACAGAAGCAAACTGTAAGCGCAAAAACCCCCCCACCAAGAGGGGAGGAAAGCTGCTTCCTCAAATATTTTACAGCAGATGATCAATAATAGCAATTATCGACTAAACTCTCCTCTGATATTCTGTGCTTTAGGCTTTATATCATTCCAACATCTGCGACCGAATTTACGTCGTGAGCTACGCACAAGTTACAAGAGCCGAACTCGAGCTTTCGGGAGTAGGAAGTTCAAACGGAACTCCACTCGCCTCACCCGGGCCAGAGTTTTTACCACTAAAACAACTCGAACTCCAAATGCTCTGCCGTAGCTTTACAATCTAGGTAGTTGCTCTTCATCTCCCGAGCCCCCATATATTTAACTCCATATTCAAATGACTCTGGTAATTCTGGTGGAACGGCGCAACGTATTAGAGCCCAATTCAAGCCCTGGAAAAAGGGATGCTGCTTAATTTCCGCAGCCCCCTTCTCTGATCCCAAACGATTCTCGGGCTCCTTTACCAGCAATCCCTTTATGAGGTCTTGAGCTTGGAAGCTCACAAATGGGCATTCCGGGAACTTGAGGCTCTGTAACACCACGTTCGCTAGGGTCTCGTCATTCCCCGGACCTTTAAAGGGTGTTTTACCATAGAGAAGCTCATAGAGAAAAATTCCAAACGTCCACCAATCCACTGCAGCTCCATGACCCTCCCCTTTGATGATCTCCGGGGCCAAGTACTCATGGGTCCCGACAAAAGAATTGGATCTTGCGTCAGTAGGCTCAGCCACAAGCTGTGGCAATGATCTAACATGGGTTCCAATATCAACTTTTGCCTTCCGTGTCTTAGCTGAAGCAGGTGAGATCCTTGGGCTGAAGCAAGGAACTCGACAGGCTGGTTCCACACAGAAAGGCTCAATGCAACTCGATTCTGTACATGGACCAGAAACCTTGGCAGGTTCAGCAATGGAAGATGATTCAAGGAGAGTTGGACTGACAGTGCATCTAAGGGACAAGTCGAAATCTGTAAGCATAATATGGCCATCTTCACGGACAAGAATATTCTCTGGTTTCAAGTCACGGTACACAATTCCAAGCATGTGCAGATACTCCAAGGCTAAAAGGACTTCAGCGACGTAGAACCTGCAAATCCCAGAAGAGACAGAAGCACATGCTCAATAACTAAGCAAAATATAAGAATGATGTGGTGTATGCATCCTATCCAATGCTTATCTTTATCAAAGGGATGGACAACCTTGCCTCACAAAATCAATTCGAGGGGGAAAGAAATGGTAGCTAATGATGCAGCTACCACAGATAGGTAAACCATAATCGCGGAATTTAAACCTCTTCAAAAGTGACATGGCATAAAACAGGAATACAAAGCTCAATAGGGAGTCAAACTTTATCTGGAGTTAGATATGCAGGTAGGAAACCAATTTACTGAAGATATAAAGAAAGGAAATGACCACTAGGCATCAAATCAATGGTAGCGCGGTTGAATTCATAGACGAAGATCAAGATCCAGACACTGGCCATCACAATGCATATTAGTAAGAAAATTAAGACAGGTACATCCTATTTAGGATTTGACTCAATTGAAAGGAAGGCGGTAGTCATCTAGACGGACTATTGTAAATAAAACTAGCAAACATATATAGCTATTCGAAGACACGGAAGATCATTCACAACTTGAAGTAAGTAAATCTCATGCATGTACACTTCAGGATATATAGCAAAATTAACAGTGCGTGCTATTTATAGACAAAGAGTAGGGAAACATTCCAGCGAAGTAAATTGCCAGAGTAATCATAAATGATATAATCCATGAACTTTCAAGAAATACCCACCTAGCTGCCGGTTCAAGAAAATGCCTCCCTGGCTGTTTTTGCCTAAGGACATGCAAATCTCCACCTGGACAATACTCCATAACTAGACACGATAAATTGTCTGATGTGAATTGAGTGTACAAAGTTGGAAGAAATGGATGATCCAGGATTCTCAATATTTCTCTCTCCGTTTGTGCCCTTGGCATTTTTTTCCTTCTTGCCAGAAACTCATTATCCATCACCTTTATGGCAAACAAGCAATTTGTACCAATTAATTCTGCCAGATAAACAGTGCCAATGTCTCCACAACCGAGCTTCTTTAAAAGATTGAAATGCTTCAACCCCAAGGCCCCATGCTGTCTGCGCACATGACGGATGGCTTCCCATCTGACGTCCTTTGACATGTGAGGCCTGTTGCTGCAACTAGACCTGCTGGGATTGCTCTCGTCACTCATGCTTGTGGTACTGCTACTAAAGTCACCTATGCTGCTTTTCGAACTTTGAGAGAACTCGCCCTTATCTCTCAGCTTCAGGTTCACTTTTGCTTTTACTACATCTTTTTGCTGCCATTGGGAATGCTAGGAATGAATTCTGGCCTGATCAAACCCGGTTCAATGTTCGTTATATTTGCTCCGGATCTTGAATTGGGGCCCTCGGCGGATGCATGAGTTTGATTAGGCTCATTATTTGAACCCACCAAAGAACACTGACATCTCCGACAAATTAGGTGATCTGTACTGGGAACTGTGCGTTTGTTGGCTTCGGCCTGTGTTTCGGTGTTGCCAACAGCAGAACTACCCAACTTCGACTTCCTTCTGGCAACACTCTTACTTTTGATGACAGTTTTGCCAGCGCGAGGTGTACTCCTACCCAATCTGCCAACTCTCTTAACATTAACTGAACCAGATGATGAAGGCGAAATCTGAACTCTTCCTTTACGTCCCGGTTTCGATGGTGAAGCTTTGTTACCTGCTTTGGCCGAGATGGTGACATCATCCTGTGGCTCAAAATTTTGACCCCCTGCAGCAGGAGAATATCGAGAAGATGTTGATTCCTGTGTGCACTCCTCCTCAGGGGACGTCTCCACCTTCAATATTTCAGTTCCAACCTTATTCGACCTACCAACGGTATCCCTTTGCATTAGAATACTAGCAGTACCTTTGGGCAATGTTGGAGCTATTAATCGAGGAGAACGAGGTGTCTGATTGGACGGTTTTAACGTGGGCAGTTGGACATCCCTGGTTACATCCTTTGAAGAGCTTGCGAAAGAAGACGATGTCGAATGACTATATGTATCCACGGATCCAGCAAATCGAGATTGATTTTCAATTCTCTTTGTTCTGGAAACTACCTCGTTTTTACTTACTATAGGATCCATACTGTGAATGCCATGAGGAATTACTCCAACCACATGCTGGAGTGAAGATTGAGCATCGCGATTTGATGTTTCGGGTATCCAAACTTGCTGAGACACCTTCTTTCCAGAATAGCTTGAGCTGCCCTCTTCGGGCACCAAAGATATTTCCACCATGCTCCCCTTCCTTTCCTGTGAGGAAGGTCCTGAATCACCGACTTCGACAATTTTGGTATTGTATAATGTCTTGATCCTTCCAGCCTCGGAGACTCCTGAAGTAGATGGACGCTTTGACAATCGTTTCATGGCGGCCATTTCTGATGCCTTGGACAAACAAACATCTCTCAAAGCTTGCTTTATTGACACGGGCTCGGAATGACCAAATCCAGGCGACCGAGGCACTCCTACCGTGATGGGCTTTTTCAAAGCATTCTTTCTAAGAGGACTCGAGCCTAGCTGGTTTGCAGGGCTCATACACCGCGAGGAACTTCTAAGATTAAACGATTCAAAGAGCTGATTGATATCATCTTCTAGAGAGTCCCTGGATCCTAGTCGGAGCACGGCCAGTTTTCCGTCTCTATCGTCCAAACTAAACCCAGAAGTCCCTCTAGAATGCCGAACAGAAGTCGGCTCATCCATTACCTCGGAAATTTCGCAAGTTCTGGAAAGCGAACCCATCTCAAAGGATGCTATGGAACTGAATCCCTCTCAGTAGAACAAAGGGGACCAATCACGAACAACTTTGGCAGTCTTTCTGATGAAGTTTACCTCGAAACGCAAATCTTTTCACACAAGAAACGTCAGAAATTGTTTTGCGGCCTTCTTTTCCTCTTCGAGATTTCGAACCCCCTGCAACCCATAATCCCGAAAATGAGACAAACCAACGTCGAAAAACAGAAATAGGCACAAAAACACCAATTGAAATCGCCCAACCCATAACCGTTTGAAGCAAAAAGGGTAGTCAAGAACAATGGAGCCCATTTGGACTCGTACCGCTTGAAATTTAACAAATCTGCCTCTCTTTTTTTTTTTTTTTCTTTTCGTTTTTTCAATAGTTCGATTTTGCAAGCAACATGGTGGTAATGAGCCCCATTGTTCGGTCAAGAATCAGCACAAGACTTCTTCCGCATCGAAGAAGTGACGGCACCATACCCCTCGTCCTATGAGGAAAGATTCGTGATTTTACCGCATGAAATTCAACCGTGGACTCTACCGTATCGCAGAAGCAGGAGAGAGCCGTCAAACCCGGCTTCAAAGGCGAGGCCGGAAAAAAAAAACAAGCTCCACAAGAAAGCCCGCGACGGCGAGAGAAAAGCGAGAGACGGAAAACCGGCGAGGCGCGACTCGCTGTCGCTGGTGCCGAGTCGAAGATCGAGCCACAGGACACACATCCGAACGCGATTACCTAGGAAAAAAGAATGAAGGAGAAAACGGACGGCGAAAGCAATCGAGGCGCGGGTTTCCGACACGGACTCCGCGTAGCAGGATCAGCTCAAATCACGGCGGAGCCAGTAGGTGACAAGAAGAAGGAGGAGGAGGAGGGGAAGGAGGAAGGGGGATGGAGCAAATGCGGGAGGGAGGGAGGGAGGAGGCGAAACCGGGGGCTCGCGAGAGCCGTACCGTGAGCTCCGAATCAGAGAAGGGGCACCGCCGAGCAGCACGGCACCGGGAGCGCCGAGATCCGATCGAGGCCGCGCCGGAGGGGGGAGGAAGCCGCCGCCGCCGCCGCCGCAGGAGGAGGAGGAGGAGGAGGAGGGCGGCATTGCCGCGGAGCAGCAGCAGCAGCCGAGGAGGGATGGGGAGCGAGAATCGGGAGCCGGGGAAAACCCTAGGCGGGCGGGCGGACGGCGACAGGAGGGAAGGGGGGGGGGTTTGCGAAGGACGGAAGGAGAGAGGGAGAGACGGTGGAGTGGAAGAGAGAGTGGTGGTGGGGGGCGTGTCTGTCTGTCTGTACATCTCTCTCTCTCTCTCTCTCCTTTTTTCTTTCCTTTTTTTTTTTTTTTTTTTTTTGTTTTTGCGCCCCATGACTGGGGGATGGGGAGGGGTAGGGGCTCTGATTATTTTGAAGGTGGTGGGGGCCCACCCTGTCTGCCTCCCTCCTCCCTTCTTCCCCCTTCCCCCCTTCTCTCTTCTCCCTCATCAAATCTCTCTATCTCAATCTCATTCTCAATCTCTGTCTCTAAAAGAAAAGGGGTCAGGCGAACTCGGGAGAGGAGGAGAAAAGTTTTTGAATTAAGGAGGGAGAGAGAGAGCGACACTGAATATAGCACCTGACTGAAAATGAAATTTTTAAAAAAAATGTCTATCTATATCACACACGGATATAAATATGGATATAAGATTGAAATAGAGGCGTAGGGAGATGGGGGAGCAAAAGCTTTCAAAAAAAAAAAACATTACGCGTGCTCCCTCCCTCTCTTCTCCTTCTCCTTTTCTTTTCTTTTTACGGTTTTCGATTTTTCAATTCGAGGCACGCCTCCCCGTATCTTTCGGTGTTAATTTTTATTTTTCCATCTCCTCGCCGATTTTTTTGAAACTTTTTTCCTTTTTTTTTTTTCTTGGGGGGAGTTGCGGGGGCACGATGAGGTTGAGAGCGACCATCGAACAACTCCCGTGTTCGAAATTTCGCCGTCACAGGTCCATTTTCGTTGCTGAATAGAATAGCTCATCGAGCTTTCCTTTTTTTTTATTTTCCGTCTTCTTGGAGTTTTCTTTTTTTTTTTTTTTTTGGAGCCGACATTCGGAGAATTTCGCCATGGCACTATCAGAGAGCTAGCTGTGTAATTAATTTTCAAGATCGTGCGGCTTTTCGATTCTTCTTTTTTTTTTTTTTTTTTTTTTGCCGACATGGCGTTATAGCTAATATAGCTTATGCGTAAATGCTAGCATTTCGCGGGACCGTGATGTCTCGGCATTTCCTTTTAATCGGAATGAGCTCGACATTTAATTCTGTTCGCGAAAATGTACCCGCCAAGGGCTTCTCGCTCTAGCCTATGCTCCCGTCGGAAATAAAAGCGTGTAAATCGAACTGAAATTTTTCAGTACTTTTAAATTATTTTCAAGCGAGCCGCAAGAGAAATGTTCTTGGGTTTTTCTTCTCTTTTTTTTTTTTTTTTTATGTGGTGGGGGCACGAAAATTGGATTTGGTGAAAAGTATTCTCTTTCTTTTTTTTTTTTTTAAATTTTCCCTTTTAGAATTCTTAACTTGCCTCGGGTTCCTGATGGCCATTATTTGCCATTACTTTATATTTTATTGAAATTACGAAGTATTTTTGGATCTCGCGTTGCACGGTGTAGGCACGGCATGAGGAGATGAATCCTTTTTAAAGTAAATTTATATTTGAAAAAACATATGATTTTTTTAAACTTATTCCTCCTTTTTTCGGTGATAAGACTGATGGAAATATTTTGGGCAGCAGCAGCAGCGGCAGCAGCAGATTCGGTTCTCTTCCTTTGCCTGCAGAACCTGGGGGCTTGGGAGGTTTAAAAAAAAAAAAAAAAAATTTGGGATGGAATGGAGAAGCGTCTTTTCACCTGTCGTTACCAATTACCATCAGAACCCCTTTGCAATTTGACCGATGGATGATGATGGGGGGGGTCATCACAATTGGACGTCAAATTCCGCCATTATTGCCTAATTATTGTAATGCGTACAAATCGAGGAACACGTTAGCGACAACGCTCGGCCTAATATAGCCACCCTAGCTATAGTTTTGCCCTCCCCGATTTTTTTCGCGCTTGCAATTGGCGTTGTTAGGTGCTACGATTACATTCTTAATTTGGATCTATTTATCATTTTTTTTTGAATTACGGGCTTTGGAAGTCGCGTCCGTCCTGGCGCGAGAAGTTCCGGGAGCAAGTGGCCGTGATGTGATCGGTTCGCTCCGGTTCTTCCCGCCCTTGTTTGGTCTACAATGGATCGCGACGTGGATTGCATGTGGGAATTTACTGCTATCGGTAGGAGTGTCAGGACCGAACCGGAAAATCGAACCGAGATACGAATCAAACTGAATCGAACCGAAAATTTCGTAGGTTTCGATTTTGGTTCGGATCATCAAAATTAACCTTTTTTTTTCGATTTGATTTATTTCAGTTTTGTTTGGATCAGTTCGCATTGAACCGAACTGAAATAAACACTTCCTCTCGCCAAGACCATCCTCATTCCTCACGGCCCTCCACACTCTTCCTCTTGCCGCCGTCCCTGCTCTTCTTCTTCCTCCCCATCGACTCGCCACCCCCGCCGCCGTCGCCGCCGCCGCCGTTGTTGCCCTCGAGAGCATCGAGCTTGTCGCCGCTGGCGCGGGACACCCGATCCGAACACTGCAAGGGCGTCAATGGCCTCGAGAAGGTCGTCCTTCGAGAAGTCCGTGGCTGTTCCGCCGAGGTATCCGATCAATTCGCCCCCTGCCCCCCTCCACCCCATCGCTCACATCTCTGTGAACTCTCATTGTTTCCAGGAGTGGGGTTTTGGGTCGTTCTCCGTTTCTGCTCGCGTTTTTTTCCCGTCGAAATCTTGTTTTTTGCGTTCTTGAGCTCCGAGAGCGCGGTGGAGTTTCGAGAGGTGGTCAGAACGAGCTCAATGGGCATTGGATTTGGGATCGGCGTGGATTTCTGTTTCTTGGCAAAGTGGGGGCCGTTCTTCTGTATGCATTTTCTCACTGTAGGGATTTGAGAGGCTCCGAGAAGGTGTTTGTCAAAATGGCCGAGGGGGACGTCATTTCGTGGAATACTGTTATTGGAGTCTTTTCGGTGAATGCTTTGTATGAGAAGGTGTTTGTGTTTTTCAACAACATAAATTCGAGGTCTGGTACGAGGCCTGCTACGCTGAGCGTTATTAGTGTTTTGTCGGTATGTGCTGGGCTCGAGGATGAAGTCATGGCGTCTCAGATTCATGCTTACACAGTCAAGGTTGGGTTGGTTACAAACTGCCTATTCAAAGCTTGCATTGCATGGTTGGACTTAGTTCCCAGTTTGCCTGCGAGTTTCTATTGAGTAATAGGGTTGCTTTTTTTTTAGTGGAAATGGTGTTCTTCGTGTCTGGGTTTTTGCTCCGAATGCCCTATTTTTATTCATTTCTACAGTATGCCTTCCTCTTTGTTTAGGATTGCAGTAGCACTGCGTGTATGCTTGCTGGGTTAATAAACTGATACGGGCATGAGGAAATCGCGTCTTCCATATATTTATTATAATCGTGGCTTTCATACTTCATTTCCTCTGAGATTGCAAATGATTCAATAGATGTCTCTTGGTTCCAATAATGTTGGATAATGAACCAACAAGCGTGTAGAAGCTTGTAGTTGTTTGGTAAGATAAATGGCCTCTAGAGCTTTCTTAATTTTTTATCATAAAAAATTATCATAAAATTATCATAAATACATATTATTATCAAAAAATTATCATAAAAAAATTATCATGAAATTTGTTTCATAAAAACATAAAACTGAGCCATGAATAAAAAAGCAAAAAAACAAAAACAAAAAAGAAGAAGAAACCGAAAATCAAACCGAACCAAACCGAACCAAATCGGCTTATCGGTTCGGTTCCTATTTGGTTCGGTTCAAGGAGGAACCCTTAACGGTTCGGTTCAGTTCGGTTTTTTAAAAAAACTAAACCGAATCGAACCGTTTACACCCCTAGCCATTGGCATGCGATGGAGCAACGTACCGCAACTGACCTAACAAAGAATCGCGGGTGATTATTGTAATTTGAATTGATGGGCAAATGGCATGGATCTCGACGAAATAGCGTGGGATGATCAAGAGTATATTTTTTTGTAAATGTGGGGCGGGCACCACACTAGATCACCTCAATGTAGGTAAGACTTTGCATCGCCACGTAACAACTTCAATTATAAAATACCAAATAAAAAATTGCGGGCTTCAAGTTTAATATGCGCGGCATGTGATAACTATCGTATGGATGTTTACACTCACCTAAAAGAAGGTTCGACGTGAAGATAATTGAGCTATGTTTTGAAGAATGGGATAATAGTCCAAAAAAAAAGCCCAAGTCTAATGTATGTCAGCCAATTTGCTCTTACGCTTTTCGATTTTGCCAATTTAGTATTAAACTTTTTGACGATTTACCGATATAGTTACCCTAACAAATTTTGGCCGAGAAATACTTACTTGAATTCCCAGTCAACGCGGGTTATCCTACGTGGCATGATCGATACCGACGTGAATAATTTTGTCATTTTTGAAATTTTTATTTTTATTTTTTTCCTTTCTTTTCAGTTTTTTTCTGTTGAATTTTTGGCCGCCGAGCAACCCTCGCCGGCCATCACCGAGTCCTTGGCGACCCTGTCAACCGGATATTCAATAAAGGAAAAAAAAAAAAAAAAAAAAGAAAAATAAGAAAATAAGGGGAAAAGAAAGAAAGATTCATGTCAATAATTTCCGATCAAAATTAGTCGAATGGATTACATTGGCAAATCGTTGACTAAGTTTATTAAATCGAAAAGTTTACGACTTTTTGAACAAATTTTTCTTTGAGACAGGGATTAAGAGTGCATACATCTAACCCGCTCCAGATATCTTAGTTCTCAATTGTGGCGGATCCTAAATAAGCACAACAATAATCAACAACAAATAAGTTGTGCAACGCAAGATCAATCTCTAAATCGAAACCAGATCGGTCATAAAAATGCTTCTAGACCATAACATGTGAATAGGATAGATTCATCTTTTCGAGATCAACAACAACACTTCTACGAAGGATAAAAAGTCGAGCTATAAACTCGCCCTTTTTAACTCGCGGAAGAGTAAAATGAACCAATCAATACAGTAAGGAAAACTTTCCATTGAGCAGCAAAAATTGTCATGAAAATGCATCGATTTACCAGCAGCAGCACAGTGTCCATGGAAAACACGTTGGACCTCGCTTAACTTAATTGGTACGAAAAAGTCAGAACGGGAGAAGGAAGGAAACACAAACAAAGCATTGCTGTCATCATGATAGATTTTACCAAACCCAACTGATCCTCAGCTGCATCATTGAATATTGATTGTATTAGAAGAAAATTCAATTTGCCCTTTAACCACCGTTCATTCCCGTGACTTTGGGACCCTCCCCAAAAAAAATGAAAATGGAAAAAAAAAAAGTTACCGGTGACCAACTATAATGCTTGTTGCTTTTTTTTTTGGGAAAAATTCCGAAATGGGCTTCGGACCGGACGCGTTCTCTCGAAAGAGCCCGAGAGCGGCATTCATCTAGACCGACCTCTTGATTGGACTGCCGTGTTCCGAATGGTCCCCAACGCCTTGCTGCTCTTGATTAGAAGTGCCGAAAATGCTCCCCCGTTAATGGTATCAAACGAGCACGCGGCAGCCATTATGTGGTACTTGTAGTACTTTTGTGTTGCTAGCAATTAGTCTTGGCAAAATGTGTCATAAACTCATTTCTTAACTCATATATATGATGGACTGAGTTATTATAGGGGTTAGTTATATTCAGTAAACGGGTCAAAATGGGTTTAAACATAATATGAGTGTTAAATGGATCGAAAATGGGTTTACAACTTACTCATACCCAACCCACCTCTCTATTCTCTCTTACCCTTACTCGATCTCGCACTAATTCACTTCATACTCTTACTTCAATTTGGGTATGAGTTTTCTTAAATTGAGTTAAATGAGAAAGTATTTTAGTAATATAGTTTAGGTATGGATAACTAGATTTCCATTGCACATCTGTATGTCAAAAACGAGTTAAATCGATCTATTTGGGTCTGACCATTTTCGATCCAATCCGATCCATCCATTTGATGGGTCTATCGACAATGAGGCTTGGGTTCATCTAGAACGTGGTGGTCCAATCTGAAGGTTGTTCGAGATGAATGTCATTACTAGGGGGAGTGGGCAAGCCTCGCCCTTTCGTCTCTAGTGGGTCGCCGAGTTCCGGCAACCGACTGGAGGTTGAAAATGAAAGGAGCAAAAAAAAAAAAAAAGAATAGAAAAGAAAAATAAAGGGAAATAAATAAATAAATTGGAAAAATTATTAAAAATTATGCACGTTAGCTCCCGCAGCACCACGTAGGATAGCTGCCATCCATGTCAATGCTTTGGCCGGAATGGACTGAATTGGCACAATTACAATAGGTTTACGGCTGTTTCGGTAATTTTTCCATCACGGGGTGTCTTCTCGAGAAAATGTGCCTGGTCTGGGGGTGCAAATTGGGAATTTCCCCTCGCCCTTTGGCCTTCACGTTAATCATGATTAGGAACGTGGCCATCATGGGGAACCCACCGCCATCCAAGGAGGGACACAACCTCCTCCTAATCCTTTCGATTTTCCCTTTGTCCGATCGATGGGCCAGCCATCACGTAGCTCGATTTTGACTTTCGTTTTTAAAAAAAATCCAGCCGCACGAAAAGGGCCGCCCCTATAAAAAATAAAAAAAAAAAAAAAACAGTAGCGAGGACCCCTGCGAAAGGAGAATTCATATTTAATTCCATATGCTCCAAAATGCAATTAAAATTGGCTCGAAAGTGGAGGGGGCCGAAAAATAAATAATAATTTGCCCGGGGGGGGCCGGATGCAAGCGGATCAAGTCGCGGGACGTGGATTAGGGGAGTCGTGACCGACCATACCTCGTCGCGCTTTTATTGCCAACCTGTTCTTTTTGTTTGGCAAAAGTCACAAAAAAAAAAAACAACCTTAAATTACGTCCTATTGTAACACATTTACTGTAAATTATTTTTCCTGCGACACTAAAAATCGCAAACTTGTACTCGCGTGGCATTATTTTTCCACCAAAATTCACTAAAAAACCAAAAAAGAATCTATCCATACACCACCCGCCTGGTGGCGTTCATATATATACTTCTTCCAAAATTGAGTGTCAAATCCCTGTCCGCAATAGAAACCATAAAGAATCTATCTATATATATGGACGACGCTTCTGCGAAAGGTTATCCAAAAAAAAAGAATCTATCCATATGGACGCTAGAAAGCAAAGAGTATTGACATGGCCATGAAATATAAAAAAGTGAAAAAAAACAAAAATTTTTTAGTCGAAAGATCATCTAACGAAATATTGATGGAGGGTAAACGTATCAATTGAGTACAGATTTGAGTTTTTTCGCGACCCTTTTTTATTCGGGAAAACAGATCGAATGCGTTTTTGGACCGGCCCGACGTCGACGGCGGATACGGGCCGCGGGTTCGACCCGAACGATGGAGGATGTTGATGTGTCGTTTCTGAAACGTGGGAGTGTTCAATAATAGAGGCGAAAGGGACGACGGCCATGTGTCAGTGTAATGGCGGGGGGGACATCGTGAATGAGGGAGCAGGGCTTGGCGAGGGCGGCCTACAGCCCCTGGGGAAACGTCGGTGGTGGTGACCAGACGAATGTGAAGTACGTGACTTTGAGATATTTTCGCATGACGGTGTGATGAAGTTGTCGTACGAGAAATTTCGTGTACAGAAAGGAGAGAAAGAAATCGAGATTATTCCGGCTCTCTTCGCCCCCTCTCTCTCTCTCTCCCTCTCTCCTCCGTCCGTTGCTCCCCGACGCCGCCCTCGCATTGCGCCGATGCCCCGGTGGGGCCGGAGGCAATGCGACATCCGAAGGTGGCGGCGCGACGTGAGGCGGCCGTCGGCGACGTCGTGGGTGGGGAGGAGAAGCGGCGGAGCACCGGGTTCGGTTTCGGACTACTTCCGGGTTTTCGAAAAGAAAAAGATCGAGATACCGAAACCGAAAACACTGATGGATGTTGGATTGAATTTGAAACGCAGGGCGTTGTTTGTTTCGCGTGACTTTTCATGATAAAGTAAAATATTTTATGTGAGAATCATTGTCAACGAAAATGGTGTGATATGTTGAGAAAGTGTGACGGTAATCGTTTCACGGGTGTTTGGATGTCATTTGAAATAATGGGTATCGAAGAAGATGAAGAAACGAGGTGTTTGTTAAGAGAGTTGTTATGCTTGGGAAAATGATGTCCTCTATTTGTAGACGAGAATTCGTTTTCCTAATTTTAAGAGCATATGTTTTTCTCGATTGTAAATATTTTTCTACTGACAAACCATTTTTAGCGAACTCAACAGGTGAAATTTCAAAAACTAATTCTAGAAAAGCTCTTTCACTAAAACAAATGCATCCCTAGTCGCAAATTGAGGATGCAAATTGTGGGTTTCAAAAATTAAGGGACGCAACTTTGGTCATGTGAAAAATGGGGCGGATTTTTGAAATTGTGCCATTATTAAATCTACAATCGAAATTTTTGCATATGTTTGAACACGATTCATTTATTTCAATTTCTATCTAAAATTCGTCACATCATTTCGCCAGTCATTTCGTAAATCAACTTGCGTGCCCGCCTTACCTAACGCTGTGCTTTTCATGTCTTATCGATCACATAATTGAGCGGTAAAAAGGTTCGATTTCTTTCGGCATTAAGAAAGAACGAGAGCTCATCTCGAGTCCGGTCCCGGGATCGAATGGACAGCGAACACGAGAAATTGGAAAAAAAATAAAATGAAGACAATTCGGAGGGAAGCATCTAGTGAGTTGCGTTGGTGTGGTGAAAGAGGAAATGCGGTAATTTTGTGGGCATGATGATGGAGGATGCAAATCTGACCAAGAGATTGAGATGGGAATGTACAGGTTTCTTCTTAGGAGGAGTAAACGTGACATAGGGAAAAGACTCTTTCGTGGCTTTGAAGCATCAAATAAACTTCATTCCCAATCAATTTCTCACCTTCCATGTCCACCCCACCTCGTTACATCCTTCCAGGGTAGGCAAAAAAAATTTTAAAAAAGGGGGATTTTTTAGCCATTTTTTTCTCTTAAGTTAATTGTAATTTAACTAAAATTGTCGTGAAGTCGGTCGCACCTAGAGGTGGTAATTTAATTTCATGGGTCATTATTATCCTGTAATTTAAGTTACATGTAATGATCATAACTAGTGTGATTTACCTTTGTAGACGATAATTAAAACTGCAGAATATATAATGTGAGTATGCCGACACTTGGTAATTGATGACGGCTGTGCTTTGCAGTTGTTGTCAATCGATACGGTTTTCCTAAATGTTCTTATAAATTCGGTACCTGTTCTTCGTATGTGGTAATTTTCTGTAAAGTTTCGCATGACCGAATAATCTAACGTTCGTATTTCATGAAAAATCATAAACAGCCTAAAGTTATTTCAAATCTCTTTTTTTTTCCTATTTTAAGTAACTCTTCTCAATAATCGTAACCCTTCCTTTAGAGTTTGCAAATTTAAAGCTCCTATCAAGGAGTAATTATTCTCACATGTCGTAATTTTTTTTCAACCATTGATAATATCGACAATCTTTATAACTTTTCAAAGAGGCTCATAACCTAGTATCTAAATATGGAACCGGTCCGAAAGTTACTGGACTGGACCATAGAATTATGAGTTCCGTGACCAAACTTTCATTATTGTACTTTAAGGTCTCTACCGGAGACCAAACTTCAATTGTGTACAGACTCTCTGTTCTTTTCTTTCCTTTTCTTTTTCTTTGTGGAAGATGAGTATAACTATAAGACATGATTAAATTTTATCTTGGTACCCTCTTTTTGGTCTACTCTTTGGTCAAAATTAGTGATGACATCTGACATTGAATTGAAAATCCCAGCATAAGGCAACAACCAAGAGGGGAGAGGTGAATTTGGTCAAAGATGGCAGCTCTAATTGTCTTTGGGAAATTGAAATAAGGAAATCATATACTATGCAGTATTCAAATTACTAATGTTGATCACGAGCTACATGTACCAAAAAGGAAGAAAATTCACAAGTTACAAAAGCTTCCCGGCTGCTGAAGCAGCAGCAGTTCCTGCTATAACTAGAAGTTCTAGTATAAGCCTAGTATCTCTCTCTCTCTCTCGTGCTGAACCTTAGAGCTTTTATATGAGCTTATTCCTACCTTGCTTGGGTGTGATCTTGTCGTCGTTGTTTAATCGTTTCTTTCAACATGAAGGGGTGATTTTGGGACTGAACCAGAGATCCGTGTGAAGAAATCGCAATCCATGGAAGGTAGCGTGGAAACCAATTGAACTCAAAATGAGCGGCGGTTTGGTTTTTGCCTCAAACCAAACATTCCGATAACGGGTCTCACAACTCCAATGCCAACGCCCTGGGGAGATGCCGACGCTGATTGACCATTCGCACCCTTTCTTTTTGCATCTATCATTTTTTTTTTCCTTTTACCGATGCGTTCATTAGGCATGGACCATGTAAAAAATGGCATCGACTTTACAATGACTTGCTCAATGCTACGTCGAACTCGCCTCTATAACTACATATTTTGCACAGCTCAAGACATTAACCGAATCAAAAAAAGGATGTACGGACTTTTTGATATAATAAATTATGTTAACAAATCTATCGGGGCACTGGCTAATGAGTCCCGACATAATCCCCATATCGTCCTCTTCGTTTTCAGCACCCCGACACGTGAATAGACGCGTGGCATCGATCTCCTCTTCTCTAAGTCAAGCAAGCTAAGACACCATTGCAAAATTTCCAATTCTTCCCCAAGGCTCCCCATTCAAGATCTAACTCAATCCTCACCAATAATTGATCTCGGCAAGGAGGTCTATTGGAACCGCTCATTTTGAAATGTGTCCCGTCGTCCCCGTCAACTTCGGTTGGACGCTTCGACGACTGCCGAATTTGCTGACGCTCGTCGGTCCCATCCACGTTTCTGACACTCCGACACACCTTACCTTCCCTCCCATCCATCCATCCATCCATTCCTCTGCTTGGATTCTTCTCCGCACCCTCCGCGACAAATCCCATCCGTCGCCGTCAGGTAGACGTTAGACGGGTGCTCAAAAACCTGAGGCGAAAAGGAGTGGTTTCGCACGGTATCGTGACTTCTTTCTCCGTCGCGTCGCGGACTACAGGTCGCTTTGGTTTTCTCTTTAGCATGAACGAGGGACGTGCAATGGCCGCGAGTCCCGAACGCTGCCCGTAATTCCATCACATGCGCGCGAGCCGTGTCGTCTTTCCAACACTAGATTTGCCCGAATCTGCAGTTGGGATCCACAGATTCTGTATGCCTGCTTTGTTTGTTCAACAGCATTAGGCCGCATTTGGAAGCATCTGTTTTCCACAGAGAACCATCATTTTCCTCGTGGTCGGTCGCGACAGAAAGAACGGTACGTTTAGCGTCGGGATAGTAACGCTGTCCGAGTTCGACATGAACAGAATGGGATTGGATCGGTCCTGATGAGCTCAAAGAAACAAAATGTAGTCATGGAAGAAGAAGAAGCTCCGATGAAATCGAACGGCAGCGGAGACAAGCACGTTGTCTGTAACACCTTGCTTAACACCTTGCTGTTCCTCCAATCGAAGAGACCGAAAATCCTAGTCCTGCAAAGCGAAAGAAGGCAAACGAACCGATAGAAAAGCGATAAAGCAAAGGCGTAGCGGCGTAAGTGTTGCTAACCAACGTGAAAACTTTCCCTCGATCTTGCTCTTGCCCTCGTAAATTTATTAGCAACCGGTTAGATTTTTTCATTTCAACAAAACACATTATCCTAATCTATTTGTGATAAAGATTGAAACCTAAATAAAACATAGGGAGATATGTTTTATTCCTATGAAAAGAGATTCTATACTTGGTTTCTGCGATCTAGTCTAACGCCCTTCCGTACCTTTTCTTTTCAAAAATGTTTTGGCACGGATTCATTTAAACTTAGTCACTAGCATGTGAGGTGATCATGCGGATCGAAACCACCAAAGTAACACCCAATAATCAAAACATTAAATAAATTGCAAGATTGGGGAGAATTACTTACCTCGAAAAAAAGATCTGCATTGTTAGCTAAAAATCACATCAACAATCCTAATATGATTTCTAATTAACAAGCAGTTCACCCAATACTTTTTAGAATTTTCACTTATTTAAATGAAAGCTAATCTATATGTAATGACGTGCAAAAATTAACATGCGATTAATGCGACCCTAACATGCAAACTATATGTCAAATAACCTAATTCTAATAACCAAATGATTTATTTTTGGTATTTTTAAAATGAAATTCGGAATAAAAAATGCCTAAAATAACATGCAATCTAACAACTTCTTTTTTTTGGTATATTTTTTATTAAAATTCAAAATTATTAAATAACCTAAACAATCTATAGGATTAGAATAACCCTAATTTAAACTAAAATAAATTATCTCAAGTCCTAATTTAAATTAAATAATTATCCCTCTTCTAGATACATTTAGGGTTCCCTAAACATGCAAAACTTCTAATTTAAATCTAACCAACAAATTTTTGGATTTTCTTTATTTAAAAGGAAAAGCAATCAAACAAAGATAATAACCACATTCAAACAATCTACACGATCCGCAGGATTTTTTAAATTCAAATAAGGCAAAGAAATCAAACTAACAAATCGTATCTATAGGGTTATAGATATCGACCGGAAAGTTGACTTGTTCGAATTTGGAAAGCGAATAAAATCTATTATCGTATCCAAGTGATTATGGATAAAATAACGATTTTCCATATCGCCGCGTGGCCGCACTTTAGGGATAAGGTCGATAGTCGTTCGGATCGTTGCCAAATTAGGAATAATTCCTAATTTTGGGTGTTTTTTTGTATTACGGATATCGCAAATATTATCTTAAGGTATCTAATCAATCACGCAATAATAATGGAATATTCAAAATATTCAAAATAAGAATTTAAATATTTTGAAAATATACCGGATAGAGATTTTTACCTGATTTGCGGATTACTTCCAAATTTGAATTGTCTCGAGATCGGACTCGGGATCGCGGATCAGAGCCAACGGGTTTTGCGACTGGGGCTCGACGGTGTGGTCGGCAATGGAGTAAGGACCGGCGGTGAACGATCACTGTGATAGCAAGGGCGATGGCCTCCGAGCTTGGGGATCACAAGTGGGCCTCCAAGTCAGTGTGCAGATTCCTTCGTGGGTTTATTTGTCCAAGCTTCCACTGAAGACTTTGACCACCACTATACTCAAAAGAAATCAAAAGATGGTGTCTTCTGCATGTAATGATGACGAAGCCATGGGACTCGTGGACAGCTAGGGATCTGTTGAAAACTTGCTGCCTTCACTTTGAGAACGTGAGAGCATCAAACTGAGGGAGAACACGGCGTGAACTACGGCAGCAGGGGGGTGGCGGCAGGATGAAGACGGAACGGCGCACGAGCTGCAGCTTGGCGATCAATGGGCTTGTATGCTTAGCGTGCTTGAGCGATGAGCACGCTTGGGTAGCGATGCAGTGGCGCTGGTTGGCGCGGCGAGGGGTGGCGCGACCAACCTTCTCTCACTCTCACTCACGTATATCACTCGCGCCTTTCCGAAAATTATTTTCGGAATTCCCCCACCCCCCAGTCCTCCTCCTCGCTCTTTTTCTTTTCTCTCCAGTGTGTCCTCTTGCCCAATTCCCTTCGTGATCTCCTTTCTCCCCAAAAGACCAAGCCCCTTTTATAATATATGATCTTCTTTTTTGGTGCAGGGACGACGACGACGTGGGCTTGGAGTTATCCTTCTTTCCTTTCTTAAAATTGTCTTCCTTTTCAAAGTCAAACTCCCCTTTCCTTTATATTCGGCTGCTCGTGTACATATCCTCCCCTTTCTTCCGAATCTTCCATGATCATCTATAGGCCAAGTTTTTATTTTTTTTTTCTTTTCTTGCTTGCAATTATTTCCTATTTTGATTCAAAGAGAATATTGCAATATCTTTGTGATAACATCAATTCATTCAGTTTGAATCGTGATATTATCAAACCAATATTTTCCAACTCGACGTATTCCAATTAAAATTTCAGCTCTTATAATGTTCATGGGCTTTGTCCAAGAATTTTTTTTTTTTTTGAACGTGGGCTTAGTCCAATTTTACAAAGTTCAGAGCTACGACTTTCCCCATCCACCGCCAAACTATGTCAATGCAACTATACTACATGAACTTAAATTATATGCTATGCAATTTTAATATTTTTGTTTAGGGGTTAAAATTTAATCCCTAATTTTCTATGCAAATTATTATTAAATGGTCGATCGAAATTTAGGTGTCAAAAAAACAATGAACGCGGCCAGCACGGCGTTTTAAGTATTCCAACCATCGCAATTCGACATGAGGACGAGCACACGACAAGACGTACAAGTACAAGGAATTACATTGGCGAAACTCAAATCTCGGTACGTTGTAAAGAAATATAGCCCGGACACGGACACAATCGCCAACACAAACAAGCAGAAAGATCCATGCAGCCTTGAGTCTTGGAGACTGATATGCGGGATGAAATTAATCTGATCCGTGGGTAAACGGATGAGTTTTTATTAGGGGTGATCGGTTTTAAGGTGGGTCGATTCCCACCTTGGAACCTAGAAGCGGACTGGGCAAGATTGGTTCCTAACTTGTGGAATTGGGAACCGCCACACATCCCCGGAGCTAGACAGAAATCACCTGTTCCAGACAGATCATGAACTAGACCAGACTGATCAACTGACCCACCCAATCTTGGAACTGGACCAGAAATCACCGGTTCCGGACTAACCCTAGAACCGGTGATTTCTTTTTTTTTTTTGGGGGGGGGGGGTTTATTCTATTCCTTCAAGTGGAAGTTTCCCAATGGTAAAAAAAATTATTAATAAGGGTTTGCTTCAGCATAAAAAAAATATTTTTTTGAAAAATCTTGACTGGTTCATCGGTTTGGTTCCTTATTTGGAATTGGTATCTGGACCGGTAAATCCCGGTGCCAAATTTTTTAAACTGGGAACCGGACTGGTCCCCTCGGGTACCACCCGGCCGGTTCGGTCCGGTCTAGTCCAGTCCAGTTCCCGGATTGTACCGCGACCGGCGCACACCTTTTTATGCAGCGTCGCGGCTTCTTCGTCACTGAGAATATGAATTTGGGACTACTTGGGCCACCGAATTGCTTCATGGGCCGAAGGAGTAATTTCATTTGTTTAGCGTAATGTTCTGAGTAGTGTGATGTTCTCGCGGCGGTCGCCCTTTGAACATATTTCGTACATGCTTGATTATTAATTTTTCTGTTCAATGAAAATTAACTTCATAGACTAGAGATAAAATGGACTCACATAAAAGCACTTTCAATATATCCTTCCTATTTGATTTATAAATTTAAAAGTAATGGGGAAATTAATTCCACGCAACAATTTGCAATATTTCATTTACTAATCAAAATTTTCTCATTATTTATAAATTTTTAAATTTAAATAAATATATTGCATGATACATTCGTAATCATATTCAGCATAGGCTATATGTTTTAACTTGCATTGCAAATTATTAATTTTTACCTATATGTTCTATTAAACTCACGAGAGATTAAACTTGTGAAGCAACAAAATCAACGTACTAAGAAAGATTCTATTAATGGATGGTGCCCTGAGGACACTTATTAAACGCCCGTTTAAGGAAAGATTATATTTTTCCAATGCATTGGCTCCCTCAGTGTTATGTGTAATCAATACAGTGAAAGTAAAAACATTTCCTTATTGAGAATGCTTAATAAGTGCGCGAAGGAAGGCACTCGTTTAACAAACCTCAATTGAAAATAATAAAGATTGCGCAAAATTGTTAAAAATTATTTTAATAATTTTGAGAATTACATTTTCAAAGAATCTAATTTTGGAAAAGCCGAAAACAATTGGATAGGAGTTCACTTCATTATCTGAAAGACCGAGAGGGGAATGGGAAAGAGGGGCTTTGTATTCAGCAGCAGAGCACGTCAAATGGATGGAATGGACCTATTGAGACTTTGAATGTGATGGCGACTTTTCAAAAGGGCTACAGAGAACTCAACAACCCAATGAATTCACCCCCTCATTTTCCTAAAAATATTTGGGGTCGATACTACGAAAAATTTTAAATTGATATATCTGTGATAGATTCACTTTAAGTTTAATTTTTTGATCATCAAAAACCCTAAACCATTACACCTGTGATAAATTTATCTCAAACTAATTTTTTGACCACCAAAAATCCCAAACTAGTATATTTGTGATAAATTTATCCTCCGTTAGTTTTTGTTTAATTGAATTAATACCACGAAAACCTACAAACTAATACACATGTGACAAATGGAGGCTAAAACTTCAAACCGGTACACCAGTCAACTGTTACATGCCTTCCAACTCAGCAGTTTGATGGTAAAATTTAACGGAAACTAACGAAGGGTAAATTTGTCACAGGTGTATCGGTTTGGAGTTTTTCGTGATATTAACCTAACTATTTAAGATTCTTTGCTGGATATAGCAACAAAAATGCTATTACCCACTTTTCGGGTTAGGAACCAATAGTTGTGGGTCCGATTCCTGTGTAATGAAACTCGAGCTACCGTGCTAGTTTCCCTTCGAATAGTCGGATAACTACGGCCGTGCCCATGAATTATAAAAAGAAACCATAAATTCTATTAAGGGTGCATTATTTCTACAAATTTTCTCTCTTTTTTTTTAGTCAACTTCTTTTTTATAAGTCAACAGCTAATCAAATGCTAAAAACGAAACTATTTTGGGCGGAGAAGAAAAAGACAGGAAGACCTATTAGGGTTGCTGTGAAACACGTGCAGGGTTTGAGTCATTCCTGTCGTGCTTGGTAATAGTACAGTGAATTTGGGTTCAAAAAGATAAAAGGAAAGACAGCTGGAAGTTTCGTTTCTTAGAGTATTTAAATTACAGCAATCAACGTCTAACCAAACGTCATTTGTCTCTTGCATGGTCGTACACTTACTGTGAAATTTTAGTCAAACGTTTCTGCATTACGAAATGCCATATATTATGAACGGACGAGGCCATTTATGTCAATTACGCGTTGCTCTATTCATAGTCGGTAGGTATACCAAAGATGTCGAACCTAACAATTAAGGGTGATCGGTTCCAGGGTGGGTCGATTCCCATCCTGAAACTAGCCCACTCTAGAACCGGAAATCGGACTAGAAGGGTTGGTTCCTAGTCTGTGGAACTGGGAACCGGCCCACCTAGTCTTGGAACTGAACCCATTGATCCAGTTCTTAGGTAGATATAAGAATCGGCGTGATTTCTTTCTTCTTCTTTTTTTTCCTATTCCCTGGCAGGGAATTGAACACTGGAATCGGTAAAGGGATTGGAAAGAACGATTTTTTGAACTCTTGCAGGGAACGGAATGCTCTTGCTTAGTGCAAGTGTTTATGAATGTTGTTTTTGTTCTCTTCTCTAGCCTTTTGGCAATAAAAAAAAATTGGTTTGGTCCAATCTAGGTGGTTGAGTCCACACCCGAAACTGAGAATTGGACTCATTATCTCCTTCAATTTGCAAAACTTCATTTACTAATCAAAATCTTATTATTTATAAATTTTTTAAATTAGGTGGATTTATTGCATGATACTTTCGTAATCATATTCAACATAGGCTATATGTTTTAACTTGCATTTCAAATTATTATTTTTTACCTATATGTTTTGTTAAACTCACGAGAGATTAAACTTGTGGAGTAACAAATCAATGTATTAAGAAAGATTCTATTAACAGATGATGCCTTGAGGACACTTATTAAATGCCCGTTTAAGAATTCTATTTTCCAATGCGTCGGCTCCCTCGTGTTATGTGCAATTAGTACAATGAATGTCAAAACATTTCCTCATTAAATATGCTTAACAAGTGCCTGGAGGAAGGCACTCGTTTAAAAAGAACCAATTGAAATAAGCTCTTGGTTGCATGCAACTTGATTTCGATTTCAATTATATATGATATATTAATTCAAAAAAAATAATGAAATTTTGTGCAAAATGCTAGAGATTATTTTAATAATTTTGAGAATTACATTTTCAAAGAATCTAATTTTGGAAAAGCCGAAAATAGGAGTTCACTTCATTATCTCAATGACCAAGAGAGGAAGGGGAAAGAGGGCTTTCTATTCAGCAGAGCACGTCAAATGGATCGGAATGGGCCTAGGGAGACTTTGAATGTGATGGCGACTTTTCAAAAATGCTACATAGAACTAAACAACCAAATTAATTCACCACTTTCTATCCTTAAAAATATTTAACCGAAGCTCCGACAGGGGCCTTTGTAGCTTGTCCGTTTACAATGAAGTGACGACGGACTCTACGGATATGTTCCTTATTTTAATGTGTCGGTACCCGAACATCCTACTCTCTCCCCAATCCCTCCCAAATCTTTTTCTATCCCGAGAGAAGAAAATACCCTCTTATTGTTTTATATTAGGGCTCCTGAGGTCCGGACAAGGCCTAGGATGAATTAGTTTAAGGACATGCTTAGGTCCAATATTCTTTGCTAGATATAGCAACAAAAATGCTATTACCCACTTTGGAGCAACGCGAGGATGTTCTCATGTTTTCGGTTCAAGAATCGATGATTGAGGGTTCGATTCCTGTGCAGTGAAACTTGGGCTTAAGCAAGGGGCATGATGTTGGGTTACGGTGCTAATTTTCCTTCGAATAGTCAGCTAATTACGGCCGTGCCCACGAATTATAAAAAGAAAACATAAATGCTATTAAGGGTGCGTTATTACTACGTATTTTCACTTTTGTTTCAGTCAACTTCTTCTTTTAAGTCAACTGCTAATCAAATGCTAAGCACGAAACTTTTTTAGGTGGAGAAGAAAAAAACAGGAAGACCTATTAGGGTTGCTATGAAACACGTGCAGGCTTTCAGTCATTCCTGTCATGCTTGGTAAGAGTATAGTGAATTTGGGTTCAAAAGAAAAGGAAGCCAGCCGGAAGCTTCGTTTCTAGATTATTTAAATTACAGCAATCAACGTCTAACTAAACATCATTTGTCTCTTGCATGCAGGTACTCTTACTGTCAAATTTAAGTCAAACGTCTCTGCATTCTGAAATGCTATAATTATGAATGGGTGAGGCCATTTATGTCAATTCCGCACTGGTCTATTCACAATCGTTAGGTATACCAAAGATATCGAACCTAATAAATGGGGGTGATTGATCCTAGTATAGGCTAGTTCCCACCCTAACTGGGAATCAGACTAGAAGGTTCAGTTCATAGTTTGTGGAACTTGGAACCCTACCTACCTGATCTTGAAATCGAACCGATTGGAACAATCCGATTCCCATGTGGGTTGAAAAACCGGCGTGATTTCTTTCTTTCATTTTTCTATTCTCTGGCAAGAAATGGAACACTGGAAGCGGACAAGGGAATGGAAGAATGTCGTTTTTGAACTCTTGCGGGGAATGGAACACTCTTGCGGAGTGCAAGTATGTATATGAACGTTGTTTTTGTTCTCTTCTCCAGCCTTTTGGCAATAAAAAAAAATCAATTTGGTCTGGTCCAAGTGATTATGTCCACATCTGGAACTGCCCAGAATCAGTCGGTTCGATCCGGTTTCTGTACTTGCCCCTACTAACAACGTAGCATCTGCCAATAAAGCGAACAATGTTCGGGATTCATAATCGATATGGGATGCATAAACCGGCCTCGGTCGATCGATTTACGAATCACGATGGTGAAGGTTGGTCACGAGGTTGCCCAGAAGGTGGCTCGATACAGTACTCGGAGTAAAACAAGTGTCGGCACCTAGAACTCCTAAGTTGAATTTTCGACTATAAAGAACTCTCTAGTTGCCCTAAGCTGTCTCCACAACGACCTTTAGAGGGGGCTATTAAAATAACCCCCTCCTTGAATCTCATGCAACTACATGATAATACCATCATCACCTTACTTTAATCATTTGATCTGTCCTATATCAACTCGTCCCAAGACCAAAAAGTGGCTAGACTTTTCAAGCCTAGCACTGGAGGACAAAAGCTAGGTGAGTAGGATGCCGGGGTCAGCACAGAGCAAGTTCAATATTCAAACCAAAAAGAAAGTCATGTGGCTGTGGAGCCATCTGACGCTGCCTTGGTTTCCTCTTTGCAACGTGATAGATGACGATAGATAAGGCGGGTGCTCACTCCGAGGGGGAAATCATTTTCATATTTGCATTAGCCCACTTGACTTGACTATGGACAGTGATTAAAAAACGATGATAATCAGGGTCTAGTCAAACGGTCAACCTCCTGTTTTAAAAGAGCATGTGTCATGATACTCTTTGTTTGTCCTGTGTTGTTCGAGACACCGAGAAGATAAGAGGAAAAATGAGAGCATACGCCGGTTTTGTGAAGAGAAAACTCTATGTATGCGATCTAATCTATCCTTGATTCGAGTGTTTTAGTTATCCACTCTCTCGGTTAATATCGAATCTAGAGCAAGCTAGGTAGAAATTTGTGATTGTACCGGTAGCGCATGCTATGATAATTGATAAACAAAAGTCAAGTGCTGGTGATTGGCGATTTCCACCTTTAAAAATCTAAGGTAATAATTGTGAAAGAGTGACACGACGGACTTTGGATGGTCGAACAGTAGAGTACTATATGAGACGTTAACAAAAACAAGTTAGGTAATCACAATTTTGTAGTGAAGAATCAATGTTAGTTTGCCAACAACCTCTTGTCTAATTTCTTTAGGCCTTTGTTTCATTTGCCTAGAAGCCATCGAGCTAGGAAGACAAATATATGCATTGTTATTGTGAGGGAGAACTTAGAATCTAATCTTACGAATCGTCTCTTGATGTAGAACAGAGTGGCAAAAAAAAAAATCTATCTAATTTCGGAATCTCTTGCTTCCCGAGATAGAAGGTCCTACGACTTTATCTACTGCGCTAACCCATATGAGCACTAGCAAGATGTTCATTTTTTTGCCTTTTGATTACATAACTAGCTTGCTTTATCTACGATACAGATTGTGTATAATTACGCGGTCGTCCACGAGAAATGCACACATTTCTCATTTTTACTATCGTAACTTCTTTGTAATTTCGTGCTTGCCAGAAAACTTCTTTCGAAGCAACGTCTCTCGGCAAGCACGAAATTACCATATGAAAAAAATAAGCAATTAGAGCACATTGACTGTTACTGATCCTGTTGCAAGAAGTTAAGGATTCTCCCGAACGGGCTTTAATAGCTTGGTTCCTCGTCTAGGTAAGCATTAAATGTAAGTGTGGGCAGGTGTCGAGGTACCTGTAGTACCCTAATTTATACATTCAAGCTCTTACTTTAATTTTTTTCCAAGGGGGTGGTTGGGGTAGGAAGCCACCATATTGATCTTGTCTTTATTGGCCCGTACAAGGGGCGCCGTATATGGACTATCCACCAAAAAATAAAAAAAATAATAAGAGGTCACGACAAAAATCTCAAGCGAGTTTTCAATTTTCTAACATTTTTATTCTAAATTAATTTTTTAACCATAAAAAATCCCAAACTGATACACATGTGATAATTTTACCTTAAACTAATTTTTTTACCACAAAAAACTCCGAACTGGTACATTAGTAACATATTTACCCTCCGTTAAATTAGATTAATATTACAAAAAATCACAAAATGGTAAACCTGTGACAAATGGAGAGTATAACTCCAAACTGGTATACCCATCAATTATTACGTGTCACCAAATTTAGAAATTTGAAAGTAAAATTTAACGAAAACTAACGGAGGATAAATTTATTACATGTATACTAATTTTGTGATTTTTCATGATATTAAACCTTTAAAAAACTAATTGGAATTATCATCATTTAAGTGGAGATAAGCACTCGAGAAGGTAGAATGTACGAAGACAATAAGAATATCGATTGCTTGACCCAATGTTAAAACTTTCTAGCTATGACTTAATTTTTAGTTTTCAAAGTACATAAACAGAAAATCAGCTACCCTATGAAGGGTGAATATATTGCATACAAAATAAAGGCAAAAAATCTAGCTATGTACAGGATGGACAAATATAAGTATTTCGATTATTTCCAAATTATAGGTTGTCTCAATATGATTTTCATAATCTGTGTAGTCTCCGTGATATTTGACATATCTTTCGAACTTTTTTTTTTGGGAGTTAAAGAAACATTTTATTCATTTCGACATATATACAATAGAAATACGCAATCCAATTGCAAATTAAGACAACAAAATGAGTTCCATATAAGAAGATGAATCATAACAACAAGGTTATGGGTTATACACTTAAAGAGCATATCTGGGACAATCTTCAAATCAAAATTGGCGGCCAATCATTGAATTCGTCTTTAGTAACGAGATTTTCATATGTTGCTATGGCTTTGTCTTTTAGTAGTGCGCGCCTAGATTCGGTGTTACCAACACCATCGCCGTGCAAAGTAACAAGATTGAACGCGCACAAATTTGATACTTGTGAGAGCGAAACCTTCACGAAACTCCTTTGATTTCCTTCTAAACTGGATTTGTACACCAACGAAACTCGAGAAAAGCGAAGTCTCAAAATCATATATGCAAAAAAAAAAAAAAAAACCTTAAATCTAGCTAGATTGGGATAAAAGCCTTCCCGAAATGGGAGAAAGAAACTTCTAGATCTAAATTATATCAGATTAGAAAAGCTCATCAAAATGGGAGGAAAAGCAAGAAAAAGAGAACAAATAACCAAATCAGCTAGAGAAGAAGCAAAAAGGAAGGGGAGGGAGAGATCTAGCTCAAACCCTCCCCTCCATAGAGATTGAAGAAGAAAGCTGTGTGAAGGTAAAAGGGAGAGGAGAGATCTAGCTCAAACCCTAAATCTCGCATTCATTGATCATATGCTTCGAACTTAAGGTGATAGAGAATGCCGGCAATAAAGACCGCTTGGAAGTAAGTGATGTTGAAATTAGCTTTAGGGGATAAAGCTAAAGCAATGAAAATCATTTTAAAGCTATCACATTTCAAGCAAATTCTATGTAGAGCGAAATAGCACATTGTGAAATCGAGCTACATCAAAATCGACTTTTTAGACTGGTGGTTTTAAAGGCCAAAACACCATTCGCAAGAGTGCATCATCATGATCACGTCTCGGATAGATGGTAAAATGATACTTGATGTGTTGGAAGCACGTAGTAGAAACCCGATATCTTCACCCAGGGAGATTGCTATAAGAAAGCCCAAGTTCGAGTTCGTCAATATATCCAGTTGCACCCATATTCACTCAAAAGTTTAAACCAATGAGTTATGAGCCAACTAAAATATATTAACTGCTCCATACTATACCAATTCTTCGATATTGAACTTCTCTAACATGATTCATGCATACATCCTAATATAATGCACTCGAAAAATAACTTCATGATGCCGAGTTATAATCATTTGAATATAGAGAGGATATTTACGGGCTTACAACTTATGGCTTATTCACGGGCATCAAAAAGAGTTCGAGAGAATTCAGTAGAGTACATCGCATCATAAATTTATACACAAAATGTAATAACACAATACCCACAATTAACCCAAAACGATTTGCAGAAAGTGCAAATTTTTCATAATCAATATAAAATCTCCAATGAAAAGAAGAGCACGTGCCTTGAAAATTATTAATTTTTACCTATATGTTCTATTAAACTCACGAGAGATTAAACTTGTGAAGCAACAAATCAACGTACTAAGAAAGATTCTATTAATGGATGGTGCCCTGAGGACACTTATTAAATGCCCATTTAAGGAAAGATTATATTTTTCCAATGCATTGGCTCCCTCAGTGTTATGTGTAATCAATACAATGAAAGTAAAAGCATTTCCTTATTGAGTATGCTTAATAAGTGCCCGAAGGAAGGCACTCGTTTAACAAGCCTCAATTGAAAATAATAAAGATTGTGCAAAATGTTAAAACTTATTTTAATAATTTTGAGAATTACATTTTCAAAGAATCTAATTTTGGAAAAGCCGAAAACAATTGGATAGGAGTTCACTTCATTATCTGAAAGACCAAGAGGGGAATGGTAAAGAGGGCTTTGTATTCAGCAGCAGAGCACGAAAAACTCAACAAACCAATGAATTCACCCCCTCATTTTCAAAAGGGCTACAGAGAACTCAACAAACCAATGAATTCACCCCCTCATTTTCCTAAAAATGTTTAGGGTGGATACTACGAAAAACTTTAAATTGATACATCTGTGATAAATTCACTTCAAATTAATTTTTGACCATCAAAAACCCCAAACTATTACACCTGTAATAAATTTACCCTAAACTAATTTTTTGACCACCAAAAATCCCAAACTAGTATATTTGGGACAAATTTACCCTTCGTTAGTTTTTGTTTAATTGAATTAATACCACGAAAACCTACAAACTAATACACATGTGACAAATGGAGGCTAAAACTTCAAACTGGTATACCCATCAACTGTTACGTGTCATCCAACTCAGCAATTTGACGGTAAAATTTAACGGAAATTAACGGAGGATCAATTTGGGGTTTTTCGTAATATTAACCCAAATATTTAAGATTCTTTGCTGGATATAGCAACAAAAATGCTATTACCCACTTTTCGAGTTAGGAACCAATAGTTGTGGGTCCGATTCTTGTGTGATGAAACTCGAGCTACCGTGCTAGTTTCCCTTCAAATAGTCAGATAACTACGGCCGTGCCCACGAATTATAAAAAGAAAACATAAATTCTATTAAGGGTGCATTATTACTACATATTTTCTCTCCTTTTTTTTTAAGTCAACTTCTTTTTTTATAAGTCAACAGCTAATCAAATGCTAAAAACGAAACTATTTTGGGTGGAGAAGAAAAAAACAGGAAGACCTATTAGGGTTGCTCCAAAACACGTGCAAGGTTTGAGTCATTCCTGTCGTGCTTGGTAATAGTACAGTGAATTTGGATTCAAAAGATAAAAAGAAAAACAGCTGGAAGCTTCGTTTCTTAGAGTATTTAAATTACAACAATCAACGTCTACCTAAACATCATTTGTCTCTTGCATGGTAGTACACTTACTGTGAAATTTTAGTCAAACGTCTCTGCATTATGAAATGCCATATATTATGAATGGACGAGGCCATTTATGTCAATTACGCGTTGCTCTATTCACAGTCGTTAGGTATACTAAAGATGTTGAACTTAACAATTAAGGGTGATCGGTTCCAGAGTAAACCGATTCCCACCCTAGAATCGGCCCACTCTAGAACCGAGAATCGGACTAGAAGGGTTGGTTCCCAGTTTGTGGAATTGGGAGCCGGCCCATCTAGTCCTGGAACTAAACCCATTGGTCCGGTTCTTAGGTGGTTTAAAGAATCGGTATGATTTCTTTTTTCTTCGTTTTTTTTCCCATTCCCTGGCAGGGAATTGAACACTGGAATTGGTAAAGGGATTGGAAAGAACGATGTTTTGAACTCTTGCAAGGAACGGAACACTCTTGCTGAGTGCAAGTGTGTTTATGAATCTTGTTTTTATTCTCTTCTCTAGCCTTTTGGCAATAAAAAAAAATTGGTTTGGTCCAATCTAGGTGGTTGAGTCCACACCCGAAACTGAGAACTGGACTTACTATCTCCTTCAATTTGCAAAACTTCATCTACTAATCAAAATCTTCTCATTATTTATAAATTTTTTAAATTAGGTGGATTTATTGCATGATACTTTCGTAATCATATTCTGCATAGATTATATGTTTTAACTTGCATTTCAAATTATTATTTTTTACCTATATGTTTTGTTAAACTCACGAGAGATTAAACTTGTGGAGTAACAAATCAACATATTAAGAAAGATTCTATTAACAGATGATGCCTTGAGGACACTTATTAAACGGCCGATTAAGAATTCTATTTTCCAATGCGTCAGCTCCCTTGTGTTATGTGCAATTAGTACAATGAAAGTCAAAACATTTCCTCATTAAGTATGCTTAACAAGTGCCCTAACAAGAACCAATTGAAATAAGCTCTTGGTTGCATGCAACTTGATTTTGATTTCAATTATATATGATATATTAATTCAAAAAAGATTGTGCAAAATGCTAGAGATTATTTTAATAATTTTGTGAATTACATTTTCAAAGAATCTAATTTTCGAAAAGCCGAAAATACGAGTTCACTTCATTATCTCAAAGACCAAGAGAGGAAGGGGAAACAGGGCTTTCTATTCAGCAGAGCACGTCAAATGGATCGGAATGGGCCCAGGGAGACTTTGAATGCGATGGCAACTTTTCAAAAATGCTAATTAGAACTAAACAACCAAATTAATTCACCACTTTCTATCCTTAAAAATATTTAACCGAAGCTCCAACAGGGGCCTTCGCAACCTGTCCGTTTACAAGGCAGTGACGACGGACTCTACGGATGTGTTCTTTGTTTTAACGTGTCGGTACTGAAACATCCACTACAAAAAAACATGAAATTTGCGACGGAAAAAAGTTCGTCGCTAATTTCCGACAGAAAAAAAAACCGTCGTAAAATCCGTCACAAATTTGCGACGGAAAAAAGTTCGTCGCAAATTTGCGACGGAAAATAAATCCGTCACAAATTTCCGACAGAAAAAAAAAACCGTCGCCAAATCTGTCGCAAATTTACGACGGAAGAAAAGTCGTCGCAAATTTGCGGCGGCAAAAAGAAATCCGTCGCAAATTTGCGGCCAAAACGGCTGTTTGTTGCAAATTTGTAGTTTATCAGCCTGTGATATTCCAACCCTCTCTCTCTCTCTCTCTCTCTCTCTCTCTCTTTCTCTCTCTCTTTTCTCCCTATTTTTGAAATCAGCAAAAAATCCACGCACATATTAATCTCGTGAAGCTTTTGTACGGTAAGTATCATAGCTAGCTTCGTGACTATTCGTCGTTGAATTGTAATATCTTTTTTTTTATATATGTTTATGTTTGTTTTTTTTTCGTATCTGCATCACCGGTTTAACGACCGGCGACCGGCGACACCTCGCCGCCTTTGGATGAGGCCGAACGGCCACGCCGTTTTGCGATGGATCCTTGATTCCGTCGCAAATTTGCGACGAATAAATGAAAATTCCGTTGCAAATTTGCGACGGAATTCAAGGATCCGTCGCAAATTTGCGACAGAATTCAAGGATCCGTTGCAAATTCGCGGAATCGGGATCCGTAAAAATCCGTCGCAAAATCAAGGATCCGTCGGAAATTAAGGAAATCAAGGATCCGTCGCAAATTCGCGGCGATTAAAATCAAGGATTTTATGGAAATTTTTCATTTATTCGCCGCAAATTTGCAAGGGATGAATTCCGTTTCCATCGCACATTAAAAATTATTAAAAATGATTCTTAAGTTATTACTCTTTTTAGGTATGTACCTAATTGAAGGTCTACAAATCCAAGTGGACGTTGCAATTCTTATCAAATTGATTACTTTCTCCTATCAATATTTTAGTCAAATATTTGGGTAAGTCTTCTTTACATAGTAATTTTTTTTCTATTTTTGCAATTTCATATTAATTGTTGCATGAATAACAAAAATTATAATTTCCAAAATTTGATGGTTTTAATTAAGAACAATAGATATGATATTTTAAATATTTTACCAGAATTTTTTATTTTAATATAGACACAATGCAAAGAGAAAGGGCTTGGATATATAATAAGAACTTACCTAGACGTCAAGGATTGACAGATGAGTTTCTTTGGGTTGAAACTATTTTTAGATTTTGTTAGTAGTAAATATGAGTTTATGGATGGAAATAAGTTAAAGTGTCCGTGTAAAAAAGTGCGTAATGGTAAATTTCTTGTGTGTGATCAAGTTAGAGAACACCTTACTAAATTTGGGTTTACTCCGAACTATTATAATTGGACTTCCATGGTGAACCATTTATATCCGATGAAGGATATGGAAGAAGTGACCAATTTTCAGTTAGGGAAGAATGTGGTTATTATGAGCAATTGAACCCATACGAGAGGATGGTGATTGATGCAGCTAGTTATAATTTTGTCACAGAATCAAATCATGCAAGTACTAGTTTTACTCCTATCGTGAACAAGTGGGTACAAGTCATGCTTCACAATTGGAAGATATAGGAGTAACGGGTTTTGATGAGAATGTCTATAATGAAACTTTTCAATCTAATCAGTTAAGGGATGTGTTGAAAGCAACAGATGAACCTTTATGGGCAGGTTGTGAGGACCACACTAAGTTATCGATGACAGCCCGATTATTAAATATTAAGGCAAAGCATAATGTGTCTCACGGATTGCTTTAACTCTTTTGTTGAAGTAATGCGAAATCATTGCCTCGATAACAACATGCCAAGTGATTTTTATGATATGAAAAAGCTAGTGGATAACTTAGGTTTTTCAGTTGTAAGGATTGATGTATGTAGTAGGGGTTGTATGATATATTGGAGAGATGATGAAAATGCAGAATCTTGCAAATTCTGTAGCCAACCTAGGTACAAAATTAACAAAAGGTCGGGTCGTAATCGAAGCGTAGACCATGCAAGCAAATGTTTTATCTGCCCTTAATCCCCAGTTTGCAAAGGCTTTATCGTCTAAAGCCATCTTTGAACACATGACTTGACATGCAAATCATGAAATAGAAGAGGGTCTAATATGTCATCCTTCGATGCGGAGGCATGGCAACATTTTGATAGAACATACCCTGAGTTTGCAATGGAGCCTCGAAACATCAAGTTAGGTCTCTGTGCCGATGGATTTGCTCCATTTGGGAAAAAACAGGAAAAAGTTGTTCATGCTGGCAAGTTATCTTAACGCAAAGACAATCTTCCACCTAGTATATGCATGAAGATACCTTATATGTTTTTATCATTGATTGTGACAGGGTTGCAAAATCCGAAAAAGTTGATAAATGTTTATATGCAACCATTGATTGAGGAGTTACAATGGCTATGGGTTGAAGGTGTCCCTACATATAACGTTTTTACCGATCAAACATTTGTAATGAAGGCTGCCCTTCTTTGGACGATAAATGACTTTCCAGCTTACGGAATGTTATCCGGATGGAGTACAAATGGGATCTTAGGATGTCCAATATGTTTGGAGAGGTCAAAATCATTTAGATTAAAACATGGAAAGAAGCTTAGCTATTTTGACTATCATAGATAATTTTTACCGCCAAGTCATCCTTTCGGAAGGAATAAGAAAGAGTTTATCAAGAATAGGATTGAAAGAACACATCCACCATTGAGGTTGACCGGCGATCAAATTTGGGAGCGTGTCTGGGACTTTCCAACTGTTGTTGAGAACCATACGGCATGACTTTTTATGTGTCGTGGAAGTGACACATAAGTGGACAAAACGCAGTATATTTTGGGATCTACCATATTGGAAGGTCCATCTTATTCATCATAATCTTGACGTCATGCACATAGAAAAAATGTTTTCGACAATGTCATAAATCTTGTGATGGATGTCACGGGAAAAACAAAAGAGAATTTGAATATAAGAAAAATATGAGAGATATTTGCGATCGATCAATACTAGCTGTGGATGCAAGCAGCGAGGGGACCAAAACCAAAAGCAGTTTATACATTGGATAAGGAGCGGAGGGCGAGTTGTTTGTCAATGGTTGAAATCAGTGCGGTTTCCTGATGGATATGCTTCGAACCTTGGGAGATGTGTTGATTTGAATGAATGCAAGTTGACAGGTTTGAAGAGCCATGATTGTCACATCCTGATGGAAAGACTAATTCCAATAGCTTTGAAGGAAGTTCTACCGAACTTTGTATGGGGCGCCATTACAAAATTAAGCAATTTCCTCCATGATATTTGCTCGACAGCGTTAAAAGCATCGCACATGGAAAAACTAGAGACAGATATTCTAATTATTCTTTGCAACTTAGAAAGGATATTTCCTCCATTTTTTTTTGATTCGATGGAGCATCTCTTAGTTCACTTGCCTTATGAGGCCAAAGTTGCAGGTCCCGTCCAATTTCGATGGATGTATCCATTTGAGAGGTAATATTTTTTTTTAAAATACAGTTCAAATTAGTTTATCATATAATATGTTCCGATAAGTTTCTTTCTATTTCAACTAAATTCTTATATCATTTGAAGAAAAAATGAAGAATAAGGCACGTGTTGAAGTTTCAATTTGTAATGCATATATTGTGGAAGAAGTGACAACATTTGCATCATACTATTTTGAGCCAGTACGTTCGGTGCAAGAGGCGGAGAGCAGTCAGAAATGATAAGGGCTCCATTGATCCCAATTGCACAACATTCTCTATTTTCAATTATCTAGGGTCGACCAAGCGGGCGCATGTCGGTTCGTTACTTATCGGTGCAAAAGAATTTCATGTAGCTCATACTTATATTTTACTGAACTGCCCAGAAGTCGAGCCATACTTCAAGTAAGTGTAAATTTGCAAATATATATTTTGCGTGTCAAATATTTGCTAATAATGATATTGTTTTTAATATTAGGATTTTCCAAACTTCAATGTTTGGACTACAACCAAATGAGTTTGACCGTTTGTGCGATGAACAATTTGCAGCATGGTTCAAGACATATGTAAGTTGCCTATGAATCAAAACCAAGTTATTAAAATTATATACATCATTTAGTAAAATATATATTATTGACTTTGCATGTGTAACCTTAGGTTCACAGTAATTATGATGAAATTGGAGGGCAAGGATTGCTATATCATCTGTCATGGGGTCCACAGTTAAGAGTTCGAAATTGGCCAGCATATTTCATAAATGGATATAATTTTCATACTCAAGAATATGGAATGGGAAAATCCACAATGAATAGTGGTGTGTCTGTTCGGTCATCCAATGGTGACAGTTCGAAAATGATTTTTATGGCTTGTTGGATGAAATCATAGAGATAGAGTACCTTGGACCATTAATGATGCGGGTTGTGTTATTTAATGATGTTGTGCTATTTAAGTGCGTGGTTCGACCTCGTCAAAGGAATGAAGGTGCATCTGAAGTTCAATTTTGTTAAAATAAATCACAAGAAAAGGTATATGAAGTATGAACCATTTGTCTTGGCACAACAAGCAATTCAAGTATGTTATGCATCATATCCTAGTTTGAAACGTGACAAAGCTGATTGGTGGGCTGTATGTAAAATCAAAGCACGGAGGAAAATCGAGGAACACTAGAAGGATAGAGCCTACCAACAAGAGGAAGTGTGTAACACGGTTGAAATTGAGGAATATAACATACCAACTTTACGAGATCCGTGTGGAGCAATGATAGATGTGGATCCAACTGAAATTTGCGAATTAAATGTACAAGAATGTTCAGAATCTAATTTTCAGATAGATGATGAAGACGAAGACGAAGACGAAGATGAAGATTAAAATTTTTGTCACAAAACACTATAGATGTGTAATTATTAATGCTACAAGTGCTATTTTGGTTGTTATCATTATTGTTCTTGCTATTATTGTTATTGTGCTTTTTTATTATTGTTATTGTCGATTATTCTTTTTATTTTAATTGATCGTCCGAAATTTTGTCCCTAAATGTCGACAAGTCAAATATTATTGACGTGCTCTAACATTTCCGATATTCTAATTTCCATTGCAAAATTTAAGATGCCAAAATTTTGGACTAAAAAAAAGACGTAGCAAATTTAGGACCCAAATAAATGAGACGCTAAATTTTTGAACGAAAAAAAGACGTCACAAATTTACAACGATTATTTAGTATGTGCAAAATTGCGACGGACTCAAAACCTGTTTGTCACAAATTTGCAACGAAATATACTAGTTAAATCGCAAATTTTGCTATGGAATTTTACCGTTCAAAATTTACGACGGACTAAAATGGTCCGTCGCAAATTTGCGAGGGAATTTTTACCATTCGAAATTTGCGATGGATAATTTAATCCGTCGCAAATTTGCGACGGACTTATCTATCCGTTGCAAATTTTTTGGTCGGTCCGGAAAATTTTACCGTTGCGAATTTTGCGAGGAATTTTCCGTCGCGTAAATTTGCAACAAAACTCAATATCCGTCCGGCGTAAATTTTTTGTTCCGTCGAAAATTTGCGACAATCATCGCCAAATTTTTCGTCATTATTTGCTCCCCAACTCCTTCCCGGCCCCAGCAAATTTGCGATCTAAAATCTAGGTCCATCGCAAATTTTCGTCGTTTGTAATCTGTCCATCCTCCTTCCCTTCCCTACCATCGCCCCCGCCCGCGCGAGCTCCAAGATGCAGAAGTTGCCGCCTGTTGACCCCCGCCCGTCGCGGTGCGGGCGCCCTCCCCACCCGCCCCCGTTGCCGGAAAATCCTTTGCCCCGCCCGTCCACTTGTCCCGCCGGTCGTACTTCGCCGCCAGCCGCCCGTCCGTCGCCTCGCCCGCCCGCCCGCCGTCGCTTTCGTATCTCCGTCGCCCTCGCCCCGCCCTCGCCCATTGCGTCGCTCGTCGCCACCGCCGCCTCGCTGTTTGCCGGTCGCTTGTCGCCCTTGCCCCCCTCCTTCGCCCCTTCGCCTTCGCCCGCCCCGCCCGCCCGCCCACCTCGCCCACCGCCCCTACGCCCCCGCCCCACCCCGCACAGCCGCCCGCCCCTTTTGCACAGCCCCCCGCCGTCGCCCGCCCCAGGGCGTAAAACTCGGCCGCCGCCCGTCGCCGTCGCCGCCCGCCATCACCGGACCAAGGCTCTCGCCGAGCAAACCGCCGCCGTTGCCGCCCTCGCCGGAAAGCACGCCCATCATTCTTACCGACACCGCCGAAAATTACCATTGCCGCTGCCGCCCTCAAATTTGCCGCCGCCACGCCCGTCGGACCGCCATTGTTCGATCTGCCGGTTTTTGTTGTCTTTGAACCAAATAAGCCAACTCCCTAAACCCTAGTTAGTATAATTAGGTAATTAGTCGACTTGTTTAGGGATTATTTAGGATCACTTTTCGCTGGCTAAGTTACTGGTCGATTTCGGGGATAGCAATTGGCTTTCATCGATGGTCGATTGGTTAATTTGTCTATTATGTGGGTGATTAAGTGTTAAATGATTATAGGGTGATTGATTAAAAGCGTTTTCACGTAAAATGCTTGAAAATTGAACAATTCTATACAAAATCATGAAAAATTATGGAAAATTAAAAAAAAAGATATGTTGACAACAGATATGAAATTTGACTTAGTAAAAAGTTTTTTTTGAATTTTTAAAAAACTAAAATTTCATAATATCACAAAATTGCAAACATTAATAGTGACCACCCATTTTCAAAGTGGAATTTAGATTTTTAACGTTCCGGAAAAAATATTAAAAATTAAAAAATTCCATAACCTGATAAAATGGCTTAACATAAATGTGGTCACCCATTGTGGTTTTTGTTGTCCTTGAACCAAGTAAGCCAACTCTTAAACCCTAGTTAGTATAATTAGGTAATTGTCGGATTTGTTTAGGGATTATTTAGGATCATTTTTCGTTAGCTAAAAATTATTAAAATAAAGACGATTTCAAGATAGCATGTGGCTTTGATCGATGGTCGAAATTTTTTAATTTGTTTATTATATGGATAATTAAAATTTAAATGATAATAGGGTGATGGATTAAGCATTTTTTTTTCACAAAAAAATGCTTGAAAAAATTTTTTGAACAATTCTATATAAAATCATGAAAAATTATGGAAAATTAAAAAAACAGTATATGTTGACAACAAATATGAAATTTGACCGTGAATTTTTTTTTTTAAAATTTTTAAAAACTAAAATTTCATAATATCACAAAATTGCAAACATTAATAGTGGCCACCCATTTTCAATGAAATTTAGATTTTTAACGTTCCGGGAAAAAAATATTAAAAATTAAAAATTTCCATAACCTAATAAAATGGCTTAACATAAATGTGGTCACCCATTGTGAGAGAAATTTTTATTTTTTTGGGTGAAAAAAAAATTACAAAAATATAAAATTTCAAAACTATTTATTTTCCGAATTGCCTAAAAATATGTGGCCATCAACTTGCCCGGTGAAATTTAAATTTCTTTATATGGCCAAAAAAAAAATTAGAATTTAAAATTTTCAAAACTTCACGGAATGGCTTATATAATTAGTGTTTAGGCCACCCACTTTTAGTTATATTTAATTTTTTTTAACATGCCGTAAAAATTATTAAAATAAAGAAGGACTAAAATTTTGGAAACCTTCACCCAAAAAAAAAAAAAAAAAAATATTTTGGAAACTTTACCTAATAGCTTGGACTACCAATTTTAGAAAATGATTTGAATTTTAATATGGAAAATTTTTTTTTATTTCATATTAAAAAATTTTATATTAAAAAATAATAATTTAAAAATTCTTAAAATTTTAAAATTTCAAAACTTTTATGAATGTCTTAGAATATCGGTGGCCACCAACTTTTAGTGAAATTTTTTTAGGTCCCAAAAAAAAATTAACAATAATAAAATTTTTTCTTACAAAACTTTCTGAAATGACTTAGAATACCATGTGATATTGGCCACCCACTTTCATGGACGACAGGCTGAAATTTAAATTTTTATGCGTGGTAAAAAAAATTTAATCAAAATGAATCAGTCTTGATTCATATAGTGATGTTTGATACTTGTGGCCACCTATATCGTGCTCATACATTGATGTTTCATATCAAAATGAATGGGATTCATAGTATATTTATTTGTAGGAAATTGCGTCATAAACACTGGATAGAAACCGCGACATTGGCTCATTTCAAATCGAGGAAATATTTGCTCTCGAAATCTTTCCATCAAAATGGTAAACTTTGTCATGTACATCATTATGTATCCGTAATTAGGGCGTGTCGTGTAGTTCTTTGTTTGGAGTTGATTTTTGATATATTAACCCCATAACCTTCCTAAATGCTTTTTGTCATCGAAGAAAGCGTGGAGGTCACATGCCTAGAAGACAAGCCTCTTCATCGTCCTCGTCCCCGTCCCTTTCCTCTTCCCCTGTCCCGGCATCTAACCCTCAACCACAATATGGTCCGTCACAATATGGACACGTTGGCCCTTCCTCCAACACTTAACAACATGTTACGGGACTTGGCCACATGCAAACTAAACGTTCTCCAGTTCAATCTCCTTTAGCTCCCTCTCCTTCCATTCCACCCCATTATTTGGCAAAACAATCAAATATTGACGGAAACAGATGTCAAGAAGATAACCGATTTTTCATATGCCCATTTGGAGATTCGTAAGTACTTCATTTTTATTTTAGTATATGTAATATTTAGGGCTTTAGATATTGATGCCAATTGAATTGTCCATGTTGCACAATATCCGTATGAATGCAGATTCACGGATGCTTCGTCTGTTGTGAGGGAATTGAACAAAATAATAAGAAACTTTTGGATGTGAGAATATATTACTTACAGAAGTGTTCCACAAGAAATGAAAGAAATGTGGTGGAATGAGTTCAAGGTAAGTTTTACATATTTTATTTTCTCATCAATTAAGTTTGGTGTAGTATATTGATGGTCAAGAATGATGTAAAGGGACCAGAACAACTTTGTAGTTTTCGATACCTAAAGGACCAGATATTTTCCTCGACATGAACTTTACAAAATTTGTCTATATTTGTCTGGTGCATGATTATGGATATGTGATCATCACAATAATCTTCAATTTATGTTTTTATTCATTGCAACGGAAGTTCAAGTGGGAGGAAGCGGAAGACAATGAAGTGAGAAGAATTTTCGATAAGAAAATAAGTGATTTTAAGTGAAATGTCATGAATAGAGAGCGAAGAGCAAGCAAGCGAAGCCGTCTTTCTTTACAGCTGACAATTGGGAGGCAATTAACAGATTTTGGGCATCTGAACAGAGTCGGCAACTCTGTGAGCAAAATAAGAAGAATCGATCTTCTAGTTCTAGTGATGGGTCAGCCACATATGTTGGGGGCTCTATCAACATTGCGGAGCATCGCAAATGACTGGTAAGTCTGTTAAATGAGTTATAAGTTAATTTAATTTAATTACTCATGTTTACATTTTGTAGGCACAAGAATTGGGGACGGAACCGACATTTGCAGCTACATTTGAACGCACATTTCAAAAGAAAGATAAGACATGGACTAGCGATCGAGCAAAAGCTGTTAAGGTATGTGAGGTTATGCTTTGGCTTATATGTAAACTATAATGAAAACCGTTGAATGCTTTCAATATTTATGGTAGATATATATATATAGTGATTTTATTTTCATCTACATTGTTAATGTAGGAAAAATATGATGAACTTTTAATGAGCAGTGCTAGTGGTAGTGATGATTGTCCTGAGTCCAGGCCATCAAGTGATAATATGGCATTATGGATGGAGGCAACGGGTGGGGTGAAAAAAGGAAAAATATTTGGGATGGGATCGTTATCAAGGATGTACATGCCGAATAGTCCTGGAAGTTCATCATCCACTGCGACTGGTCGAAGGAGGTCACGACAAGACGAGCAATTGACCCAAGAAGTGAATCGTCTGAATAATTTACTTGTTAAGAAGGATGGACAAATAAATAACTTGGAACAACAAATGAGACTCGTTATGCAACACCTTAACCTCAATCGCTATGACGATCCTCCTGTACCTCCAGCCAATCCAATAGATGATGGGCACAATGATGACCAACACATTGATGCCGAGAATGATGATGATGATGATGATGATGATGATGATGATTTTCTCCGGACTTTCTAGTTAAAATTCTCAAAATCGGGGTAAGCTTGCTTCATAATCTTGGTTTTTTATAATTTTACTCATATTCATATGTAAGAACATTTATGTTCGTCTGAAAACATATTTTTTTAACCCTCTTGTTATTTTACACCTAGTTTTACATCCATGCATAAACGCTTTTTTATATTCTCGACTGATTTATGTATCGACATTTCCTCAGGTCTCAACAAAAGTGACTACTTTTGGTGTCCTGCCATCGTACCAAAGCCGCGTCTTCTTGTGTATGGTTTTTTTGCTGTCTTCTATGGTTGTCCCGTCTCTTAGTTCATGTTTTGAATATATTGTAAGATTGGATATCAAATAACATCATGTCAGACTTTGCAACTTTCCTTCAGTTATTTGTTTCAATTATATGTCATTGTGGCGAGTTTGTCAGAATCTATGGTTTGTTCGTTTTTCTATGTCATTGTCTCCTTTGTTTGATATGGATAAGAATTTATGGCCGAAATGATGTAAAAATAGCGACGAATATTTTAAGCCGAATTTTGCTATCATTATAGTTCGTTGCTAATTTTGCGTTAAATTTTACGAACGAATTTTGCGATGATTTTTGCGACGATTTTTATTGACGATTTTTCCCGAATTTTCTGGCAATGAATTTTCCAAAGATTTTTCGGCGAAATTCACGACGAATTTTCCGACTAATTTTATGACGAATTGTGCAACGGATTTTGTAATGACGGATAGAGTTCGTGCTTTATGGCGAAATTTACGACGAAATTTGCGATGAATTTTTGCGACGGATAGGGTTCGTCGCAAATTTGCTACTTAAATTTATGATGAATTTGCAACGAATTTTGCGGCGAATTTTGTGACGGATAGAGTTCGTCACAAAATTCTGACGAAATTTGTGACGGCTTTGCGACGGATAGAGTTCGTCGCAAAATTCCGACGAAATTTGCGACGAAATTGCGACGGATTTTGCGACGGATAGAGTTCGTCGCAAATTTGCGACGAAATATTTGCGACGAATTTTTATGACGTATTGTATTAACGGCTAATTTTTGATTTATTTTTGTCTCAATTTTGCGACGAACTTTTAAATTTTCCGTCGCAAAATTTTGCGACAACCTAGTAGCGACGGAATTTTTTCCGTCGCAAAATTTGTCGCAAATTCGATTTACGACGGATTTTTCCAAATTTTTTGTCACAAATTTCGTCGCTAATCCGGTGTTTTTTTGTAGCGGTCCTATCCTCCAATCCTCCCCAAATCTTTTTTATCCTAAGAGAAGAAAATGCCCTCTTATTATTTTATATCAGAGCTCTCGAGGTCCAGGATGAATCAGTTTAAGAATATGCTTAGGTCCAATATTCTTTGCTAGATATAACAACAAAAATGCTATAACCCACTCCGGAGTAACGTGAGGGCGTTCTCATGTTTTCGGTTCACGAATCGATGGTTGTGGTTCGATTCCTGCGCAGCAAAACTCAAGCTTAAGCGAGAGGGAATGATGTTGGGTTACTGTGCCAGTTTCCCTTTGAATGGTCAGCTAATCATGGCCATGCTTAATTGGTATGAAGGGTGCATTATTACTACGTATCTTCTTTTTATCCCCCTAAGAAGTGATAAAGTCAACTTCTTTTTTCAAGTCAACAGCTAATCAAATGCTAAATACGAAACTATTTTGGGTGGAGAAGAAAAAAAAAAAGGAAGACCTATTAGGGTTAGGGTTGCTATGAAACACGTGCAGGCTTTCAGTCATACCTGTCATGCTCGGTAATAGTACGGTGAATTTGGGTTCAAAAGTTGAGATCAAAACTTTTGCCAATACTTATTGATAGTCTCGTGATAAAAAGGAAAACAGCAAGAAGCTTCGTTTCTAGATTATTTAAATTACAGCAACCAACGTCTAACTAAACATCATTTGTCTCTTCCATGCACGTACACTTACTGTCAAATTTTAGTCAAATGTCTCTGCATTATGAAATGCCATACGTTATCAATGGGCGAGGCCATTTATGTCGACTACGTGCAGTTCTATTCACAGTTGTTAGGTATACCAAAGATGTCAAATCTAATAAATATGGGTGATTGATTCCAGTATAGGCCTATTCCCACCCTAATTGGGAATCAAAAACCCTGCCCACCTAATTCTAGAATCGAATTGACCAGTCCAATGTAGTTCCCGTGCAAGTTCAAAAATCGATGTGATTTCTTCTTTCTTTCTTTTTTACCAAATAAGGGATTGGAAGAAAAAACGTTGTTTTTGAACTTTTATGGAGAATGGAACAGTCTTGTGGAGTGCAAGTGTGTCTAAGAACGTTGTTTTTGTTCTCTTCTCCAACCTTTTGGCAAAAAAAGAATTTATTGGTCCGGTCCGGTCCAATCCGAGTGGTGTAGTCCACACATGGATCCGGACCGATTATCACCAGTTCCAAATTTTAGGAACTGAAAACTGCCTAGAATCGGCCGGTTTAATCCAATTTGATCCGGTTGCTGTGCTCGCCCCTATTGACAACGTAGCATCCGCCAATAAAACGAACAATGTCCGGGATGCATAAACCGGTCTCTATTGATCGATTTATGAATCATGACGGTGAAGGTTCATCACGAAGTTTCCCAGAAGGTGGCTCGATACAATACTCGGAGCAAAACAAGTGTCGGCACCTAGAACCCCTAAGCTTGGAATTTTGGACCATAAAGAACCATCTAGTTGCGCTATGCTGACTCCACATCCACCTTTAGAGGGGGCTATTAAAATAACCCCCTCGTTGCATCTCATGCGACTATATAATAATACCATCATCACCTTTCTCTAATCATTTGATCTGTCCTATATCATCTCGTCCAAACCAAAAAGTGGCTAGACTTTTCAAGCGAAGAACTGGAGGACAAAAGCGAGGTGAGTAGGATGACGGGGTCAGCACATAGCAAGTTCAATATTCACACCAAAAAGAAAGTCATGTGGCTGTGGAGCCATCTGGCCCTGCCTTGGTTTTCCGCTTTGCAACGTGATAGATGACGATAGATAAGACGGGTGCTCGCTCCGAGGGGGAAATCATTTTCATATTTGCATTAGCCCACTTGACTTGACTATGGACAGTGATGAAAAAACGATGATAATCAGGGTCTAGTCAAAGGGTCAACCTCCTGTTTTAAAAGAGCATGTGTCATGATAGTCTTTGTTTGTCCTGTGTTGCTCGAGACACCGAGAAGATAAGAGGAAAAATGAGAGCATACGCCGGTTTTGTCAAGAGAAAACTCTATGCAAGCGATCTAATCTATTCATGATTCGAGGGTTTTAGTTATCCACTCTCTCGGTTAATATTGAATCTAGAGCAAGCTAGGTAGAAATTTGTGATTGTACCGACGGCGCATGCTATGATAATTGATAAACAAAAGTCAAGTGCTGGTGATTGACGATTTTCACCTTTAAAAATCTAAGTTATAATTGCGAAAGAGTGACACGACGGACTTTGGATGGTCGAACAAGTGAGTACTGTATGAGATGTTAACAAAAACAATTTAGGTAATCACAATTTTGTAGTGAAGAATCAAAGTTAGTTTGCCAACAACCTCTTGTCTAATTTCTTTAGGGCTTTGTTTCATTTGCCTAGAAGCCATCGAGCTAGGAAGACAAAAATATGCATTGTTATTGCAAGGGAGAACTTAGAATCTAATCTTATGAATCGTCTCTTGAAGTAGAACGGAGTGCAAAAAAAAAAAAATGTATCTAATTTCGGAATCTCTTGCTTTCCGAGATAGAAGGTCCTACGACTTTATCTATTGCGCTAACCCATATTGAGCACTAGTAAGATGTTCATTTTTTTCCCTTTTGATTACATAACTAGCTTTCTTTATCTACCATACAGATTGTGTCTAATTACGCGGTCGTCCACGAAAAATACACATTTCTCATTTTTATTATCGTAACTTCTTTGTAATTTCGTGCTTGTCAGGAAACTTCTTTCGAAGCACGTCTCTCGGCAAGCACGAATTTACCATACGAAAAAAAAAAAAAAGCAATTAGAGCACGTCTCCCGTTATTCGTCCCGTTGCAAGAAGTTTGGGATCTCTCGGATGTGCTTTAATGGCTTGGTTCCACATTAAATGTAAGTGTGGGCAGGTGTGAGGGTACCAATAGTATTCTAATTTATACATTTAAAGCTCTTACTTTAATTTTTTCCAAGGGGGTGGTTGGGATAGTAGCAACTATACTTATCTTGTCTTTATTGGCCCATACAAGGGGTGCCGTATATGGACAATCCACCAAAAAAAAAAAAAAACAAATAAGAGGTTACGACAAAAATCTCGAGTGAATTTTGAATTTTTCACAAGTAAACGAGACATATTTACTTTAAATTAATTTTTTAATTATTAAAAATTTCAAAGTAGTACATATGTGATAATTTTATCCTAAACTAATTTTTTAACCATCAAAAATTCTAAATTGATACATTTGCGATAAATCTACCCTCTGTCAAATTGGATTAATATTAGAAAAAATCACAAAATGGTACACTTGTGATAAATGGAGAGTAAAATCCCAAACTGGGACACCCGTCAATTGTTACGTGTCATCAAATTTTGAAATTTGACGGTAAAATTTAATGGAAACTAATAAAGGTTAAATTTATTACATGTATACTAATTTTGAGATTTTTCGTGGCATTAGCCATTTAAAAAAACTAATTGGAATTATCATCATTTAAGTGGAGATAAGCACTCGAGAAGGTAGAGAATGTACGAGGACAATAAGAATATCCATTGCTTGACCCAATGTTAAAACTTTCTAGCTGTGACTCAATTTTTAGGTTTCAAAGTACATAAACAGAAAATCAGCTACCCTATACAGGGTGGATATATTGCATGCAAAACAAAAAGGCAAAAAAACTAGCTATGTACAGGATGGACAAATATAAGTATTTTGATTATTTCCAAATTATAGGTTGTCTCAATATGATTTTCATAATCTATGTAGTCTCCGTGATATTTGACATATCTTTCGAACTTTTTTTTTTGGGTTAAAGAAACATTTTATTCATTGCCATAGATGTACAATAGAAATACACAATCCAATTGCAAATTAAGACAACAAAACAAGTTCCACATAAGAAGATGAATCATAACAACAAGGTTATGAGTTATACACTTAAAGAGTAGATCTGGGACAATCTTCAAACCAAAATTGGCGGCCCGATCATTGAATTCGTCTTTAGTAACGAGATTTTCATGTGTTGCTATGGCTTTGTTTTTCGGTAGTGCTCGCCTAGATTCGGCATTATCAACATCATCACCATGCAGAGTAACAAGGTTGAATACACACAGATCTGATACCTGTGAGAACGAAACCTTCATGAAACTTCTTTGATCTCCTTCGAAATTGGATTTGTACACTAATGAAACTCGAGGAAAGTGAAGCCCCAAAATCATATATGTAATAAAAAAAACCCTAAATCTAGACTATATCGTGATAGAAACCTTCCTGAAACGGGAAAAAGAAACTTCTAGATCTAAACTATATCATAAGAGAAAAGCTCCTTGAAACAGGAGGAAAGCAATAAAAAGAGAACAAATAACCAAATCAGCTAGAGAAAAAGGAAAAAGAGAAGAGAGGGAGAGGTCTAGCTCAAACCCTTCATTCCATAGAGGTTGCAGAAGAAAGCTGTGTGAAGGTAAAAAGGAGAGGAGAGATCTAGCTCAAGCCCTAAATCTCGCATTCATTGATCATATGCTTTGAACTTAAGGTGATAGAGAATGCCGGCAATAAAGACCACTTGGAAGTAAGTGCTGCTGAAATTAGCTTTAGGCGACAAAGCTAAAGCAATGAAAATCATTTTAAAGCTATCACATTTCAAGCAAATTCTATGTAGATCGAAAGAGCACATTGTGAAATCGAGCTACATCAAAATCGACTTTTTAGACTGATGGTTTTAAAGGGCGATAACACCATTCGCAAGAGTGCATCATCATGATCACGTCTCGAATAGACGGTAAAATGATACTTGATGTGTTGGAAGCGCGTAGCAGAAACCCGATATCTTCACCCAGGGAGATTGCTATAAGAGAGCCCAAGTTTGAGTCCGTCAATATATCTAGTTGCATCCATATTCACTCGAAAGTTCAAGTCAATGAGTTATGAGCCAACTATGGTATATTAATTGCTCCATACTATATTAATTCTTTGATATTGGATTTCTCTAACACGATTCATGCATACATCCTAACACGATGCACTCGAAAAATAACTTGATGATGCCGAGTCATAATCATTCGAATATAGAGAGGATATTCACGGGCTTACAACTTATGGCTTATTCACGGGCGTCAAAGAGAGCTCGAGAGAATTCGGTAGAGTACATCGCATCGTAAATTTATACACAAAATGTAATAACACAATACCCACAGTCAACCCAAAAACGATTTGCAGAAAGTGCGAAATTTTCCATAATCAAACATAAAAATCTCCAATGAAAAGAAGAGCACGTGGCTTGACTTTACGAGCGCGAGATAGGGAGCGAGACAAACGAGAGACAAAAGACGACTTGTCCTTCCATACTCGGATGGGGGCAGGCGCTTGATGTTCTGACATTTGATAAAGACGCGGGCCTCTCGCTCTTCTTTCTGCCCTCTTTTATTTTAAGTGGTGGGGCTCTCCCTTCCATTACGTAAGGCAGGTCCCCGTCCCCTTGTGTCATCATCGCTCTGGGATTTAATATATAAAATCGACTCCTGACTTTGATCGCGTCCTAAGCGACCCAGCGCTAACGCGGAAATCACGTGAACCCTTTTGGTCGCAGGTAAACGCCTAAACGGGTCCATGTTGCATCGTAAGACGGGGTTAAAAAAGGGGGTCGACTCGCACACGACGCGTTTAATGTTCGCGCATAAAATGTGTGTTTGACTCGTTTCGTACAGGAGCTCGTTTCGAGCTAGAGAGGGCGCGGTCAAGCACGTGCTGTGCGCCCGCCGGGTGAGATTCCATGCCGTGTGAACGAGTCGGGTCGACAATTGTCGGCCCTCGATTTGAGGACATGTTTGGCGAATCCAGTAAGGGCCGGAAATTTTACGATGTATGCGCGGTATTTACCTCCATCTCTGATTGGAAGAAAATTTCTTCCGCCGGGGGCTTCTGATTGGTAGGTCATGAGCCAATGAATATCACCCGTGTGCAGAGATTTGGCTAAAACGGAACATGGACGGCGTTTTTAACCCGATTACGATTAGGGAGTTAAAAGTATCGGCTTAAATTCGAGAGGGGGAATTCGATGCGGTTTAGCTTAAGGCTCGAAAGCCGCTCCTCCAATCACGCCACGATATTTTGGCTACGAATTCGACTTTCGAATGGCCGATTACAGTCGCTAATTAGTTATTTTTACTAGTTACTTACAAATTTCAAATAGGACATAGACTTTGACGGTTTTTCATATAAAAATCACAGTCCAGCTCTCCAACCTCTTCTACCTTCGCATAAAAACACCTTAATGGGGGGATTTGTGTGCGCACTCAATCGAGTGCGTTTGTGGGCTCGACCGTAATCACGATGGTGTCGAGAGCACAGCCACCATGGAAAGGACGGCCGGTTCGACCGGGTTACTCCTGTTGTGGATCGAACATCCAAGGGATCGAACCGGGTTCAATAATCATTAGTCAAAGTGGACCACGTGATTCACCCCGCGCACCAAAGTCTATTTTCGTCGCCTTCTTCGTCTTCTTCTCCTGCTCCTTCCTCTTTCACCGCTTTTCCTATTGCTTTTTAACCTTTTTCTTTTCCTCCCTTCTGGACTTCATTTTCTCAAGCAGCAAAATCTCCGATAATAACTGCACGCATGATTTCCGAACTTTTAATTCCCACGACGTGGTCCCTGAACTTATGCCCCAAATGCAATGTCATCCCCAGACTTTAAATTTATACGACATGGGTTTCAATATTCGATGTAGTCCCCGATCTATACGGAAATGTTTAACAATTCACAATCGACATTGCCTATTAGATCAAAATTTAAAAATCATACCGAACAAATTAGAAGTTAAAGGACGGTATTGCTTATTGGACGAAAATTCAAAAATCGCATCGAACGTATTCAATTAAAAAGTTCACGAAGGCATTGTATATTAAATTAAAGCTTGGGTGATAGCGTGTCTCGAGATTTTCCACGCGAGCAGACAAGAGTCCCACCGTCTCTGACCCTCTCCCTCTCTCTGTCTCTATCGCCGTCTCTTTCTCGGAGCCACGGCGCGTGCGTAACAACCGCCCGTTTTTCTCACTAATAAAAAAAAAGTTTTGCCCTCGTTGACCGTTCAGTTTCCCGGGAAAGCGAGCAGTCCCTCCCACCAGTCGCCTCCCACCGCTCGCATCCATCAGCAGCGCCCCCCACTCCCCATCACCATCTCCTCCTCCTCCTCCTATATAAACTCCTCCTCCTCCCTCCCTCCCTCTCCCTAGCTCGATCCTGCCGTGCTCCGGCCACCGCGTATCTTTTTAGGGTTTCTCTGCAAACCTCATTCCCTCCCTTCCCCCCCCGCCGTCCTCCTCCCTTGCGCTTCGTCGGTGCTGTGCCGATGGAGTTCGATGCCCTCCGATCCCCGCCGGACTTCGAATTCCGGGAGAAGCTCGTGTTCCCCCGCTCCCTCCCCCCCGCCGCCGCCGCTCCCCCCGACCTCGACCCCCCCGACTCCCCGGCCTCCGCCGCCTCCACCACCGACGTCTCCATCGCCAGCGGCCCCGAATCGCCGGGCAATGCCGTGTCCGACGGCGAGCTCCCCGTCGAGCGCGAAGTGCCGTGGCGCCCCGCCGCTGGCGGCGGGGGATCACGCGAGTTGATCCTCGGGCCGCGTGCGGGCGTCGGCTCGGGCGGTTCGCCGGCGGCGGAGGCGGCGGCGGCCGGCGGTCAGGAGGAGCCGGGGGCTGAGGAGGGATCGAACGTGCTCCGCTCGCCGGGGAGCGCGCCCCCTGAGTCGAGTGCCGCGGTGAAGCTGCAGAAGGTGTATCGGAGCTACCGCACGCGGCGCAGGTTGGCGGACTCCGCCGTGGTGGCCGAGGAGCTGTGGTGGGTGTACTGGAATTTCGTGCCATCCGTCCGCTTTTCCTCCTCCTCCTCCTCCTCCTTCTTGGTCTCAGCAATGGCTGTGAATAATTTTTTGCAGGTGGCAAGCACTGGATTTCGTGAGATTGAATCGCAGTACCATCTCTTTCTTCAATTTCCCCGAAAGTGCTGCTTCGAGGTGGACTCGTGTCGGCCTAAATGCCGCCAAGGTTTATAAATTTCTCCTCGTTCGATGTACCGAATGGTTCGTTTTGGATTTCCGTGTCGGAGCCGCGAAATCGCACGTCCAGTGGACTGTTTCTCTGATGCTGAATTTTGTCCCTGTTACTCATCCTCGCTCGAACGCGTTGAGGAAAAAGACGGCTCTACGTTGACTGAGTTTTGGACTTTCTTGGACAGGTGGGAAAGGGTTTGTCCAAAGACGCTAAAGCACAAAAATTGGCTTTTCAGCATTGGATCGAAGCTGTAATTAGCTTGCCTTCTCCGTTTCCTTGTTTGAAATTAGCGTCTCTTAAAATTTGGCCTGGCAACTTGAAGATTGAGATGTAGTTTGTATCTTGATATTCAACATGCACGTATCGTCTTCTGGATTGTAGATTGATCCCCGGCACCGCTACGGGCATAGCCTGCACCTGTACTATGAAGAATGGTGCAAAGCCGAATCAGGACAACCGTTCTTTTACTGGTGAGTAAAATGTTTGTCGGGCTAAGAATGGGTGATTCTTATAAGCACGTGGAAGCGATTTACTTGATGGCAGAAGCTTCCAGCTTGGTTTTGCTCGGAGTTTTCTGCGAACAGTGCTTGATTTTCTGAGATATTATTTGAACTCGATCCTGCTGCTGAACCTCTTTCCATGGGCTGGATGGCAGTTTCTCTCCCTCTTCCGTGTCATCAAAATATGTGAACACTGAGCATATATCTTGTTATTTGCTTTTGGTCATTTCGTGTCAACGCTTTCTCTGTCTGTTTTATAGTTAAGTAGGTCTTTAGTCTTTATGACGGTGATTGAATTAACATGGTGACCAGAGTTAGGAATCTAAGCAAGGTTTTTCTTCCCCCCTCATTCAGAGATTCTAGTCTGGAGTGTAGTAGGCTTGGACTTTATATGAGAGGCCAACATGCTTCGATAATGCTATGTTTCTTGAGTAATTCCTAGTGAAGGACAAGTGTGCAGGGTCACTTGGGAACTACTTCTGGTGAAAAAAAAAAAATTTCTTCAGAGGTGCTACTGAAGAGATGCTGTGTCACTGAATGGACATTCCCTTTTTGAGAAAATTTTCATGTATGAAGTTCATCTCAGCCTTATAATCAGGCGTGCTTAATGTGGGACTCTCGTGATATCAGGGCTGGTTCACTAATTTCATTCCAAAAGAAAATATGAGAACTGTAGTTGTAACAGAAATTGATTGTACTAAAGGTCGGGCATTCTGCTGTGGTTTGTTTCTCCTTTGTGTTTTTTGTGGTGCATTCTATCATAGCCATTAATGTTTGGGAGAGGGCTGAAGAATGAAAATGGTTGGAACATACAAAACAATTATAAACTTTGGCGTCCATATCCTTCTCACAAAAATTTCAAAAATTTCCAACCAATTTTCCATTTCTCTCATTTTCCCTAACTTCCCAAGCATAGGCTAAGTAGAATGGCTGTGTTCTGACGTTTCTCTGTTTGATTTTTGCAGGTTGGATATAGGAGATGGCAAAGAGCTTGATCTTAAAGAGTGCCCAAGATCAAAGCTCCGACAGCAGTGCATTAAGTACCTTGGACCCGTGCGTATCTATATTCAGTAGTCGTACTCCTATCGATTGACTGGTCTTACAATGCATTAATTGTGTTTCTTTTATCTCTTCAACCATGACTAAACGCTCGCTTGCTTTCTCCCTTTGCTTCTTTTTCCTCACTGAAATCAGCAAGAGAGAGAAAGCTATGAGTATGTTGTCATCAAGGGGAAGATCATCCATAAGCAATCTGGAGAATTCCTTCATACAAAGAAGGGTTCAGAAGGTGCTAAATGGATATTTGTGATGAGTACTTCAAAAAAGTTATACGCTGGTGAGGTAAGCTGATATTTCTATGCAGATGCAAACCTCTGATTTTATTAATGATTGCTGATGTTTGTGTCGTGAGAAGTTGATCCTCTAAATTGTTTAGAAAAAGAAAGGAGTATTTCATCATTCCAGCTTTCTGGCTGGAGGAACCACTATAGCGGCTGGAAGGTTGGTTGCAGAGCACGGAGTACTTAAGGTACATTGCACATTTTGTCGTGTTCTTAACGTTCTTCTAAAATTTAGATATACAGTTTTCTAGTTTTAGTTCCAATTGCAATCTCCTTTTTTACATTCCAAGTCCTAGATGTGAGTTTTTCTCTCTCCTTCCCTGTTATTTTCATTTGGATCATTAATGAAATCGTACAAAAATAATTTCCTTATTTCAGTTTGACGACATATGGATGTTAGTTCTTATGAATTGGTTGTGAAGCGCTGTTGAAAAAGGGATTGAAAATGATATGTCGTGCCTTATGGTAGCTCTTGTTATAAATACCCTCTGCTTCAATGTCTCCAAGTGGTTTCTTGTTGTTCCATTTACTGAGATACGCAACAAGTTGAAGGTCATCGAGACCTAACTAAAACTGCAACGCGATATGCAAGTATCCTGCTGGACTGTTGGCAATTTCAAACGTTATTGTCCAAAGCTGCCAAAGAAGCTTATTCAGAAACCTATCTCATCCTCTATAATAACATCCGTACTTCACATCGAAGTTATGTTAACGCAAGATCTACAAATAGTTCTTTGAGCCATAATGTCGTTTTACCTCAAATGATCCTGCATGCAGCTTCTTCTCCAAGATTTCCTATCGAAGAATCACCTCCTGTTACCTTTACCCTTATAATGCGATCTGCTATTTCTTCTGTTGGATGGCAAAGCAAAAACCGAATCAACAATTGGACACGCGTTTGTTCTTAAAAGGAATCGTCGGTTAGGGACTTAATATTTATCTGCCTGAAAGTTTCTCATGCTCTCTTTGGTGTGCTGGCAAGCATTAATGATCTTATTAAATGTCAGAGTCTTGGCTAGTCTGGAATAATTTGTCAGTATGAATTGACTCTGGGCAAGTCGAGACAGGTCAGGATAGAACATTGGTTTCGTTCATTCTTTTCTTGATAAAGTATCAGCTTTCGAGCTTCAGCTTTTAGTGCAGTCTTAACATCAACGTACTGACTGCTAAAGCTGGCATGACATCTGTATTGCTTTTTATGGTGCCTGACAGTGGCTTGTTTTGCTTTTCCAAGTCCATCTCTGCTTATAGTGGACATTACCGACCAACTGAAGATAGACTTGACAGCTTCTTATCCTTTCTGAAGGAAAATGGAGTCAACCTGGAAGAAGTCGAGGTAGCTGTACTCCTTTGTTCAACTGAAAATTGTCTCTCTGTCTTAAGTGCGCAATGGTTTGTTTTTCTTCTTTCGGACAATATAGAAATCCACAGAATTCAACTCTTTCAGAGAGGTGAAGCATCCAGTGAGAGTCATGGACTGTCTCATGATTTCACTATCATGTTCAGCCCAATTCAAAATTGGCTGGTCTTTGCACACCTAATGCCCGTGGAAAGCATTCTATTTGCTTTTCTTTCTCTGTTTTATTTTTAACACCTAGTATTCCCAGGTGCTGTAACTCTCTCTCTGATGGTTTGTTATATGTCTCATTCCAGATACGTAAGGCCAGTGAAGATTCTGATACGTACGAAGATAACAAACCAAGAGTAAGGGGAAGTTTGGTTGAAACTTCAGGAACCTCAGAACTTTCCCAACCTGAAATTCCAAAAGAGGAGATGGAGAGCGAATCTATTGAGTTGACAGAAGCCACCGCCCCTCAAGAAAAAATCAATTACCAGAGGACCTTGTCTGGGGGTCTACAAAGCCCTAGAGCCGAGGTACCAAGGACGGCAATCTTGCAAAGAATAAATTCCAAGAGTGCGGCGAGATCGTATCAACTAGGGCGTCAACTCTCACTCAAATGGTCAACGGGTGCTGGTCCTAGAATTGGATGTGTTGCCGACTACCCATTAGAACTAAGGCAGCAGGCACTGGAGTTTGTTAACCTTTCTCCTAGAAGTCCGCCTACTCCTTCGACCTATCGGGATATCGCCATTCTCTCCCCCTCGGGCCTTTGTCCCTCTGCATGATCTAGCAATGGCTGTGGATCCTCTCCCCAAACCGGAATAATCATTAGCTATCCTGCAGTATTGGAAGGTTCTTGTGGGTGGAAATATCTCTCTCCATACTATGCCGATCCTCGCCTAAGTGCGCATAGCATTATAATACTTACGCTCAATTGTCTGGTAATCACTGCTCATCCACTATGAGTATCGTGAAGTTTTAAGTGCTCCAACATTTGTATCTGATGGCGAGGTGGCATATTTATAGCCTGAGACTTAGTATCATGTGATCAAGGTGACATGACTTGGTTTTCGTCCTGAAATCGTTGTAACTTTGATGCGCATACCACTATTTTCTTCTAATGTAATTGTCAGGCCAAAAATATCTCTTCGCACACATGGTATTTCGTCTTCATTTTAGGGCAATTTACTTTGGGCCATTCAGGGTTACTGTTATCCCGAAGCTTTGTCTGGGACTGTAAAGGCTCTGCTTTATTGGACGACAAATGGGACTATCCTGACAAAATAGTTTCATGGCATCTTTGTTGGTCCCATCATCGCTGTCGTTCCTTTTAAGCTCTGGATTAGGAAAAGCACTGGATCGAGAGAACAGGATCTTCTTTTCCTACCCAGCGCATTGCGGCGTCAACCATTCATTAATGTGGAAATTAAAGAGAAGGATACGAAACACCTGCATCGAATTCTAGCTCCAGAACAGGATTAGCCTTGTGGTTGAGACAACATAGCCAGATCAGAAGACAAGATTTTATCTACTCTATACTATAATTGGTTGGTCTGTGGTGAAAACTAAGATTGGACTCTTAACACGATGTCTCGAGTCTCTCCATTCAAGTGACCCTGACATGGTGTGTGTGCCCTTCTCTACACGACCACCCTTCACCACGACCTTGAACGACCGGTTCTCATGCAACTTGTCGAACTTCAGAGTGTCCGGGACGACCTGGATGGAGACACCCTTTGGAGCAGTCACTCTGGCCTTATACACCGTTTTGACGGGCCCAACGTTTGTCACGGTTCGGTAAAAGACGGCGGAGATGCGAGCACTTGTATCTGTGAGTTGGAGATGCATGGAAGGGTAGTTTAGGCCATCGGTGCCTTGTGCAGGCTTAAAGCTTGAGCAATTGAATTTCTTCTTGCCGCCAGTGAGCAAGGCGATGGCTGTGCCATTGTACCCTTCCTTGCATAAGAAGCTGATGTATGATCTCATAGGGATATCGTACACGAGGCCAGGATTCACCGCCTTCACTGGATTTATTTGGCCTGACCCCGAACCTAGCTCGGCAAACTGGTCCTTGATTTTCATAGGCACGGCTGAAAGGAGGAGCTGATTAGTAAGACTCTCCTGATTAGTAAGACTATCCTTGGGACACAGAAAGGAGTGAAAGCCTCATCCTTACGAAAATTTGCTCAAAAATGCCTCTTCTTTGAACATCTGAGACTAATATCCAAAAGGGCGGGTTTAACTCTTTCAGTCCTGCTGAAAGTAATAACATTTGGTTTGGGGTTGTTCTGAAGGTTTTTGAGACAGACTCACCGGTAGTCATTAGAGCAGACTTGATCGCGGCTGGTGACCAATTTGGGTGAAATCTCTTCACGTAGGCTGCTGCTGCTGCCGCGTGAGGACAAGCCATGGACGTTCCTGATAATATGTTAAACGTGGCATGTCGATTGTCTAATGGATCCTCCGTCACTGGCGGAAGTTTTGAATAAGCAGCCAGTATGTTGAGTCCTGGTGCTGCAAGGTCAGGCTGTGCATATACACAGATGTTGACATGAGAGAGAGAGAGAGAGAGAGAGAGAGAGAGAGAGAGAGAGAGAGAGAGAGAGAGAGAGAGAGAGAGAGAGAGTTTCTACCTTAAGGATGTTGAGCGTGATTTGTTGGGGTCCTCTGGAAGAGAAAGCTGCAATGAACGGTGCATTCATCTTGGTCGTTCTTGTCCTGGATATGACAGCTCGAGGATTTCTGCTCAACATAAATTGAAGAATATGAGTTCAGACTGTTACCAAATGCGGAAAAAGAAAAACCCAACATTGCGAAACTGCCAGTAGCCACATTTTCATGAACATTCATCTGACTTTTATCTAGGAATGATCCAAGTGGGTGCGGGAAGTCCAGTAGAATAACCTAATCAGATCAGGTAGAACCTACTTGGTAGAGTTAATATAGCGGTCTATCTTTTCACTGTCCTTGCTGCTAACTGTAGTTCCAGGCATAGACATGATGAAGGCGACGTCTACATCCGCTGAGCTATCACTGGAAGTGACGATTCCAATCCCGCCCAGTTGTTTGATTGTATCATCCTGGCCATAATACCCCTCACAATATACAACTCTTCCCTTTACCTTCTCCTGGCTTAGGCTCCCATAATCACAAGCACTGTCGAAAGAATGATTGTCAGGGACAAAATACTGGCCAGTTACTGAACAATTAAACAGAGAGGACTTTGTCGAGATGTTTGACAATGTGCCAGAATCACAACTAAAACAAGAAATCATCTTCATTTTTTCTTGTACTAATGTTTTTTGATTTGGCGCAAGATCAGTTCTGGTTATTTGACGAGTTACGCATTTATATTCCTACCTTGCATTCAGATAGCCCTGCTGGCTAGCATTGGCCGCAAGTGTTCCGCTTATTAAAGGGTACATCCGCTTCTTCGGTGAAAAAGTATTGATTGAAAGTCCCTGTCATGCAACGGGAAATATAGTTATGAATGAGAGAGAGAGAGAGAGAGAGAGAGAGAGAGAGAGAGAGAGAGAGAGAGAGAGAGAGAGAGAGAGCACATTATACGATACGCCATTGCCTAACTTAAATTCTGTTTGGAACTGTCGGTCGATGCTACTTGCGGCAACCGTCATAATCCACGGTGCAACATTTTCGACAGTGTAATCCGAAGGCCCATCATTCCCTCCTGAGCAGGAAGTCAGAACCCCCCGCTTCATGGCATGGAACGAGCCAATTGCGATCGGGTCGCTGAAGAAGTCCTTGGAGGGACCGCCTATTGACACCGAGATCAGATCCACGCCGTCTGCTATTGCATGGTCGAAACCGGCCAAGAGATCCATGTCAGAGCAGCCATTTCCCCAGCACACTTTGTACATGGCAATGCGGGCTGATGGCACGCCTCCCCTTGCAGTCCCCTTGGCTATGCCGTAAAAGCTAGCTCCTTTCACAGCTACGCCGGCTGCAGTGGACGAGGTGTGGGTCCCGTGGCCATCGTCATCAGCAGGGGTCACTGGTCCGCTCGCGATATTGTCCAGGTTGAAGTACTTCGCACCAATCACCTTGCTGTTCAAGTCACAATGGGACAGGACATGAGAAACCTAGGAAAAGCCAAACTGCAGGGACAAATTTTAGCCCGAAACATTGATCTCTCGGAGTAGAATCTTGAGGATCGTGTACATAGCCAAATGCTGTCACATTACATATTCAATTTTGACAAAAGAAGAAATTTTGGAACATCCGCGTCTCCCATTTTGTTATCAGAGAGAGAGAGAGAGACAGAGAGAGGGGCTACTTGTTGCAGCCAGTGAAGTTGACACCCTTCATACATTTGCCTTTCCATTTGGCTGGGGCAGGTCCAAAGCCCTTGTCATCAAAACTTGGGGCGTTTACATAGATGCCTGCATCATTCAAATCCTAAGAAACATTACCAAAAGATAAAAATACAAAAAACAAATTGACATCCTTGCAATATAATTTGTTAAGTGCACATTTGACACGACTGTGTCCTTACCTGTATCTAGAAGGCCTATGATAATGTTACTCCCAACCTTGGAGATTCTTCTCCCCGAGGTCTCTGGCATTCCTAGGAAGTCCCAAGATCGAGTTGTGTGAAGCTTCCGTTTTGTGTTGGCAAACACCGACACGACCGTGTCTTCATCTGCAGATGAATTAAACAGATTGAAGAATCCAGAAGACTACAATCCTAGCAATCAGGGAGCATTTTTGTGTTGCTTGTGTACCTGACAGCTTCTGAGCTTCCCGTGGCAGGAGCCTGGCCGCAAACCCATTAAAGCTCTTACCATAACTGTAGATCTTGGCTTGTCTTGCTATGTCCTCACTGAAAAAGAAATATTAAACTACACTAGGTAAGATAGGCGATGACATGATCAAAACATTCTAATTACTGCGAGAAGAATCATTACTCTCCGATTGCCGTCATGAGCAGGTTGTGGTGTTCGTCCTCGATACTGGTTTTGGCCTCCGGCACTTCTCCCATGTATACAATGTATGGCTGCATTTTGACAGGGAAGAAACAAAATCATGAATCAGATAGGAATTTGCCAGAAGTACACCGACGAAAAAGTTGAACGCTGAGAGAGGAAATCATACCGATGTTGCATATAACAAAGTTTTATTATGAATTCTTGTTTAGATTTGCCAATGACATTGATTCAATTGACCATATGTATTTCCTGGACCATAGGCACTTGCTTCCCAAGGGCCTACAAATACTTATTTGTTGCGCTGGCCTAATCTATCATTAATACGATTCACTTGCCTATTGCAACATGGGTAATACTAATTCCTTAGGCCATACATATTATAGTTCGATGTACATATCGAGGTGACGGGATTGATTTTCTACGGGCGATTGGCTTTGACCAAACGCGCTCACCATGTTAATGAAACCAAATAGTAGATTGCACGAAACAAGACTGTACATTTCTGAGTCGATTTTCATGCCCATTATGCACCAGCCATCAAAACCTACCTTCCTCTCATTGTCGTGCAATCCTCGGACGAGAGTGGCAAAAAGACAGAGCACAAACAAGAACACCACTGACATCCCCGACATCCTCGCTTTAACTCTTTAAGCTTGTTAGAAAGCGCAAATTTCACTATTTGCTCTGCTAAGAAAACAAGACAAGTTTGCGGTTTTATATAGAAAAAGGTGGGCTCGAAGGCGAGTGAAAAGCCACGCCTCGAGGGTCAAAAGATTCACTCTCTAACGCGTACAACCACACAGAAATTTTCTGCTCGAAACAAGAGAGTTAAGAGGCACGTAATTTGGATCGCTACTGAAACTACTAGATTTATTCTCAAGTGTGTAGCTGAGCGATCATATAGGAGATCACCTTCACAAGAATAATGCCAGTTGGTTTTGAGCCAATATAAAAGCCCAATTGACGTGGAAATGAATGGTGATCTCTTCAGAGTTTTGATAAGGTTGCGTTTTGTGAATTCGTGGTTACCGAAGCTTCTGGGCATGCATCGTCTTATGTTGTTTCGCTTCTGCAGAACCATTTGAAACTGTGTCTGAACTGAATCAATGTCACATTATAAGCGAGAAACATGGACTACCACATGAATGATTATGGGCCTGGGCTTCAAGTTATACAGCCACGAGTAAGGGTGATCGGTTTCAGAGTGGGTAAGTTCCGACCGGAACCTAAATCTTACCCTGTTAGAACTAGTTCCCAGTTTTTGGAACTCAGAATCTATTCTGTTTGTCTCGGAACCGACCTCGGAACCTAAACTGTTTGTCTGGTCTAGTTCTAGGGTTTATTCGGGAACGGGTTTCTTTTTTTTTACTTTGCCTCATTATTTTAAAAAATCAAAACAAATAGCAATTATAGTAAAATAGTATAAGCAACAAAACGGCTCAAAGTAAAATATTGATACAAAACAAATGGAAATATAAATCAATGGGGAAATTAATCTCATCTAAGAAAGATAAATCATTTTCTTCCAACTGGTTCCTAGATGAGTTGGTTGGTTCAACACCCAGAACTTGAAACCAACCTGCACATTACTAGTTCTAAAAATTTGAAATCGGGAATCAAATTTGTTTCCATAGGTGGTTGGTCCAATTCCCGGATAGCACCAGATTGGCTGCATAGCCCTAGCCACAAGTCCACAACAAGAGCTCTCCATCTTTTGGAGATGAACTAGAGACCCTTTTAGTGTTCTTGTCTTCATTTGGAAATGTCAAAATGGACGACTTCACTCATATTTTGTTGTTTTGGTCCTCAATTTACGCAACTTTTCTAATCCAATTTCTCGAACATTCAATGTGAATTTTCTAATTAGATTTCTTCAACAATATTGCCGATCAATTCCAGAGCTAACGTGGCCGCCGGACCATGCTAGAGTATGATGGCGAAATAAAATTTGGCTTCATGCACAAGCTGCTACCATAGAAAATTTTGCCTCCACCGACGAGCCACAAAGTCACGGTGGAAAAAACTTTTTCGATGTCATACTCTGGCATGGTGCGACAGTAATGTCCACTTGAACTAGTCGGACTTGATTAGAACATTATGTTAGTTCAAGGATTTGGTTAAACAAATCCAAAGTTTAAGGAATTGGTTGGAAAAAAATGTAGGTTTAGCTTTTGTGACATAAACACAACGACAGAAATCACACTTTTAGATTCGGACTTTTGTTATTAGATGTTAAATCTTGACCCACGAACTCTTACACACGTATGTTTTTTATTCGAAGAAATATCAATTTGATTCCCATTCTTTTCCTGATAAAACATATATTCCATCATTAAATAGCCCAAATAGTTCTTATACTAGCTATTTTCACTGCATCAAGAAGAAGTATTTCCAAGCCATCTCAAGAGTGATGGAGAAAGCAAGTTTTTTAAAGTGAGAATAAGAGAGGCCGGAGGTGTGAGTAGGCCCACCAATGATAGCCCATTTGAGTAAATACGATGGGCCAAAAGCCTATAGAGCCTAACACACCAGTTTTAAAAGGTTAACCTTATAAAGTAAAGTGAAGATAAGAGATGATAGAGATGTAAGTGAGCTTATTGGTGGAAGCCCACTCAGCACATAAAATGTGGTAAGAGCTTATAGAGTTCAACGGCCAGTTGCAAAAGGGCTTACCTTAGAAATTGCAAAATCGGGTTATAAGCCACTCAACTTAAGGCATGGGTATTCGATGTGAGACTTCAATTCACCTCATCCCATCATAAGTTTGTGCTTTCTCAGGAGTTTCACCCTTCTAAAATGATGTTTTAACTTTCTCTTGATAAGTAAAATGAAAATGAGAGACGATAGATGTACAAGTGAGCTTATTAGTGGAAGCCAACTCAATTTTAATCGCATTTCAAAATTTTCTCAAAGCGATCTGCTTTTTTAGACTCTAGCACGAGAAACATGGTTTAGCTTTGTACAGTCCAAAATAATCTTGAATTCCAAATATATTTGAATTTTAAAAATTTAATAGAAAATAAATAAATTTTCCTTAGGAATCCTAATATAACCCTTAACAAGTTCTAATCAAATAAGTAAAAATCAATTGAGGTGGAAAATAACGTGCTGTTGGGGTCGAATTCGAAAGAATGGCCAGAAAAGTGCCATAAACAGTTAATTTTGATGTTGAAAGTGGCCTTAAGAAGGTCCCCAATTTACCCCTAGCATGACACTCTCAACAAGCTTTTCCATTGGGATAATGACACAAAGAGTCCCCGAACTTTGACTCAATGTGCAATTTGATCCCTGAATTTTTAATTTGTTCAATGTAGTCTCTAATCTAATGTTTAATTTGATCCATGAACTTTTAATCTGTTCAATATGGTCATGGACTTTTGGTACATATTCAATTTAGTCCCTGAACTATATGAAAATATTCAATGTAGTCCATGAACTTGAATTAATGAAAGGACTATATTGAACATTTTCATATAGTTTAGGGACTAAATTGAACATATACTAAAAGTTCAGGGATCACATCAAACAAATTAATAGTTCAGGGACCGAATTGAACATTTGGCTAAAGTCCAGGGACTATGTTGAACAAATTAAAATTTCAGAGACCAAATTATACATTAGGCCAAAGTTCAAGGATTGTTTATGTCATTTTCCTTTTCCCATTGGTATCATGGGCATAAATCACAGTTCAAAATTAGTGATTTGTGTAAAGGTTACATTTTTTTTTCCTATATTAGGATCGAACTACATACTGTGCTCAGTTTGTTTTAGATATCCTTAAATGCCTGGCCTGAACCACTCCGGCGCAACTATTGCATCTCCATGTACCTTTTAGGATTTATTATAATCTATATAGGCAATAGAAATTGAGAAAATATAAATTACTAAAGTCAAACAGTTAAATAGTAACAATAATAATTGTACTAATCAATTAATAGACTTTGTCATTAATAATATGTTATGTTTAGGTGGTTATTGTAGCTAGGAATATCCCCAATAAGATAAAAAAAGTAAAAAGTAATTTAATATTCCACTTCGAGTCATAATACTATTTTCCATAATTTTAAGTTAATTTTCATTCATTAGATAATATCAAAGTATGAATAATTCTAGTTTAAGTTCTAATTGTCCTGCACACTTCATAATTTTTGCCACTATTTTTCTAAAAAAATATTTCCAATTACATATCTATAATAAAAATATATATTTATGAAACGAATTCATCTATGTACTATTCATAATTTTTTATTTATATAAGGAATTCTAACTTTAGAATTCATTGTATTTAAAAAAGGAACTATAGTCATATCCAAGTGATTTTATCGTAAGGGAGTTCATACTTCATAGTTAAAATAAAAGGATTACTATTGATAAAAGGTTCATAGTCTATCATTATCAATTATAAAGCTGTTTCTCTTCTATTATTTAAAAACTAAATTGGATATTTGTTCTGGTAGATTAAAACGAGTGAAAGGGCAAATTGATGCTGTTAATAAGTTATTCCTCATGCTGTTCCAGTGAATATTTAGCCAAACAAAGACAATTCTGAAGTTGGTTATTCTATCCCATAAACCAAACTAAGAAAGCGATTGTACTGCTATTCATACTCTATTCTATATCTAGAGAAAAGTATTTCATACCAACGATGTATGATTAGAAAGTATGAATCTTTCAATTGAACTTTTGCACTAATAAATTACCCAAAGAAAAGCACTGACTCTTTGCATCCTAGAGCGAATTTGAGTTTCAGTTTCAGGATAACTTTGGCTTTTTGATAACTTAGAGTCACTAGCCCAAAGATACGGTTATTTACAGACTTGTGGAAAGCCCTACAAATCCCATAAAGTGAGCAAAGTTCACGCCTTTGGTCTTTGTGGATGTTTCTGAACTAAAATAATTTATACGTAATTGGTAGAATTTGAACGGTGTAACCTCTATTTTCAAGAGATGGAAATTCCCCGGCGACCTAAACCTAAGATAGTTAACTCCAGGGTAACTTTCCACTGTTTAGCCAAAAAATGACAAAAAATTGCTCGACCTGCTACAAGTTGACTGCAGTGAATCACAAAGCCTAAAAACAACTATCAAGCAACGATGTGAATTTAAACCAAATTGGTAAAGAGTTTTGGTCTTCAATTCATGATTGTAGAATCGTCCGCCTTGTTTGTGGCGTATTCTCTTTCCATTACTTGATTTTTCTCTTTCTACAAGATCCTTTCGATTCTTATAGACATTTGACCAATGGCTTCTTCTTCTTCTTCTTCTTCTTCTTCTTCTTCTTCTCGTCCGCCTTGTTTGTGGCGTATTCTCTTTTCATCACTTGGTTTTTCTCTTTGTACAAGATCCTTTCGATTCTTATAAACATTTGACCAATGGCTTCTTCTTCTTCTTCTTCTTCTTCTTCTATAGAGCTAAGAACCTTCTGCATTAATTATACGTCCAGTTGTTAATATCATGTGTGCATATAAACTTGGTAACAAGAGGCATATTTTCTCGGCTCTCTGAAATACATGTATTATAAATGTGTTGCCAAATTAGTCAAATGGGTGGGTCAGGTTGGATTTGGGTCGGATTGAAAATGGTCTAGTTCAAATTGACCAATTTAACCATTTTGACCTATTTTTATACAATACAAATTTAGTGACGTATACCTGACCTAATCTATATTGTTAAAACGCTTATATATTTAATCTAATTTAGGAAAACTCATACCCAAACTAAGGTGAAAGCACGAAGTGAGCAAGGGTGAGATCGAGTAAAGGCAAATGCGAGTGTTGAGTTTAAAAAAATTGAAACCCACTTAGCACCCATATTAAACCCATTTATTACCTTGTGTTTAAACACATTTATGACCTATTTATTGAATATAATTAACCAATATAATAACACATTTCATCAAATATGGGTTAAGAAATAGATTTATGATCCATTTTGACACATCTATTTGCAAAAAATAATTTTATCTTTTTTGTCTATTCTAGACATGTCCATTCCGCTAGTTAATATGTTGAATTACTAATTAAGCTGGTGATTGGCTTACTTAATAGTGAGGCAGACGCACTCATAGCTTGTAAAAACTTTTGATATTTTGACTGTGGTGTTTGGGGTACGTGTATGAACGCATGCTCTCCTTTTCGAATTTAGTATTATGTGCCCAACAAAGAGAATATTCTATTTTTTAAGGATCTCAATCAGTTTTTTGTTCTCCAAAAATCCTCAATTATATCAGGGCAACCACTATCCACAACCTTTTTGACTTAATACTTTATCTCTAAAAGACAAAAACACCCTGCATTTAAACAATGTAGCAACTTCAGCCCACTCACAAAATATTTAGGATCTATAACGCCACATCAGCGGCTGATGTAACAAACGATTATTTTACTCATTTCTAATTATGACTTGACATGAACATTGACTGGGAATTAAATAAGAAAATTAAAAATATGATTTTCTATCTTTTCCTCCTCTATCTACAGCCACCCCTCCAACCGGCTATCCATGGACTTGAGAATCCAGTTCGGTGTCTCCCCCGCTGAAGCCGCCACAATCTGATCCATCGTCAAGCCCACCACCTTGCCGTGGCCACTGCACCCACCGGCGAGCTCCCTTCCTCTGCCTTGTTGTTGCATCTCCATGTATCATCACCCTCTCTTTCAAAGCCTGCTATTGTTTGGATCGGCCAACACCACCGTTGAGCTCATCGCCTGTGGCAAACTCGATGCAGCATTGAGCTCCGTGTTGGCCCGTTTGGTCCAAATCTGGAGGCGTGCCTCTAGATTTCACCTAACCGAACGCCATCATGCTTATGTCCATGCCTGCGACTAGCGAGGTTGAGATCCAACGGAGCCAACCATGCTCGGGAATAGAAGTCATGCTTGGGAAGACTGAGCCGACCACAAAGACGATAGAGAGGCTGGCTTGGCTAGGACACCTGATAATGGTTGGCCTGGACGCAGTGTGGGGCAATTCTGTCGGTGGCAACGGCGGAAGTCGGTCTCAAGGTGACTATAGATGGAGGAGGAAGCGAAAGGTGGATGGAGGAGGGATAGAGAGAAAAACCAGATTTCTATTTTGTTTCAATGTCCATGTGTCAATTTCTGAGTGGATATTAGGACATATATACTCGCCACATTAGCTAGCAATATGGAATCGCCGAATAGTTTCACCGTTCCACGTAGTGTTCCGCAACCTTCTGTTGTAATTTAACGCAAAAATTGATAGGCTCTTGCAATTTAAATCAATGCGAGAGAATTAGAAAAGTAAACAAGGAATAATAAAGGACACCGGAAATTTACGTTATTCGATCTAAATATTAGTATTTACATCTACGAGGAGAGCCAACAGTAAATAATTTAAGATAATTGGAGAATTAGAGTTATAATTGCTCACACATTCGAGCGTTTTTCACACATACCCAAAATTTTTATGAATAAACAACTCAATTGAATATAAAACTCATAACACAAATTATTGGGTATATAAAGCTTTGCCCACGACCAAGCAAAAGGAGCTCAACTCGCGGCGTTGAGGGGTTCACTGTGCGGCCGCTCTTCAATTCCTTCATTGTGCGTGCAGCTTCATTCAACAACCCACTAGCGGCCACACTTCAAGGAAACGAAAGACCAAGGGTAAGAGCCAAAAGAGAACCTCTATGTTTTCTTTTCTTTTCTTTTCTTCTTAAAACTCTAACTGAGCTTGCGTATCTTATAAATAAATATATATTATAGGAAAAATTATAAAAAAAGTTATAAACCTATTGACGATTTGCCAATTTACTCATAAACCTTTTAATTTTGCTAATTCAGTTCTAAACTTTTTTAAGATTTGCCAATTCAGTTCTCTCGACCAATTTAGTTTGGAAAAAGCTTACGTGGATACCCAGTCAGCGCCTGCTGTGCCTGACATCATACATGGCTAGACCAACGGATGGCCAACGGTGACATGGACATTGGTAAATCAAAACGGCATCGTTTTCGCAATTAAAAAAATCTATCGCTATGGAAGTGACTCTTTTCTTGCCCCAAATCCTCGAACGCTCACCAATGCCCCAATCCAAAGAACCCTAACCCGAGATTTTGCTCACCCAACGCCCCAATCTCGCTCAAATCTCTTTAATCTCAACTCAAATCAAACGAATTCACTCACGCCTGAGTTGTTCTTTCTGCAATTAAGAGAAAACGCAGATCATTGTTTTTCTGAACCCCTCACTCGCTTATTTTCCCCAAATCTCAACTCAAACTGCAAATTACAATGGAAGTTGCACTATAGCTTGGACTTGGAACTGCTACAATAACCTCACTTCCTTGCTCGATTGCAATTCGTGGCCGACAACCATATTATCAAAGTAAGCTCCTCTATTCTTCGGTTTAATGATTAGGATATCAACATTCCTGAACATATTTTGGATGAAAAATCGTTTGCAATGGAAGCATTTTCAATGATGTAAATGTGTTTTGACGACTTGATCATTAGTTAGGGGCGAATCGTTGTTTCATTCTTACATCTATACCTCTTGATTGAAGTGTTTGCTAGTTGTTTGTGAAAAGGGAAAATACCATAAAAAATCTTAAATTATGCCACTTATGATAAATTTACTCTGAATTTTTTTTTTGTGACACGAAAAACCTCAAATTATGTCATTTGTGATAAATTTTTCTTGAACTTTTTTTGTGATGTGAAAAGCTCCAAACTATGCCACTTGTGACACATTTACCCTGAGATACTTTGGCTATGGGCATTTTCGTCTTTTTTCTTTTTTTTTTCCTTCCCTGGCGAGGACAACCCTCGCCGGCATTAGGCGAGGGCTACCCTTGCCTGCCTAGGTGAGGGCGACCCTCGCTTGATGTCGGGGAGGGTCACTCGATGCCAGATCCGGTGAGGGCAGCCTCGCCCGATGCCGGCGAGGACTGTCCTCACTGGAGAAGAAAAGAAAAAAAAGGAAAAAATAGAAAAAGGAAAAAGACAAAAATACCCATGGGTCAAAATATTGTGAGGTAACTGTGTCACAAGTGACATAGTTTGGGATTTTTCGTGTCACAAAAAAAAGTTCAGGGTAAATTTATCACAAGTGATGTAGTTGGGACTTTTCGTGTCACAAAAAAAGTTCAGGATAAATTTATCACAAGTGATATAGTTTGAAGTTTTTGATAGTATTTTCCCTTGTGAAAATGCCCAAGCGAACTTTTGTAAAATCTCCCCATGGATCAAGAGATCCAAACATTGATCACATATCCAAATCATAATGACCACTTTTGATCCATTTATTTACTCTCATTATATGATTTTTGAATCTGAAAATAAGAATAATGTAAGGATATTTGTTTCTTTGTTTAATGTGCTATGTTTTGTGGCCTTTAATGGTGGTTCTCGCTAAGAGATTTGTTATGGAATCATTGATACACATGGTGATTTTCTGATGACCTTCAAGCTGGCTGCACCCCAACTTCTCTTATGTTCACATACCATGTGTCTCTATGATTTGTGGCATGTTGAATGGTTGGAAATCAACAACAACAAGCCAATTGTTCTGCAATCAGAAGCAAAGATTTTCTTGGAAATTAAGAGGGATACCAATAAAAAAAGAAATAAGAAACTTACCTTTTGCCAATCACCAATTATGACTTAACCTTATCTATATATGCTTATTATGTTGAGATCCCACATCAAATTTGTCAAGAACAAAGTCCAGCTATCTTCACTCTCAACTTTGACAACTGTCTATGCAATTTGGAACACCTGATCATTTGCATCCCTTCTAATGGCATACAAGATCTCCCATTTATAAATTTTCTTTAAGAAGCAACCTTATAACCCTACAAATTTCCTACACCCATTAAGGAAGCCTCTTTTGCAAGAGCAAAATAGATATACACTCTCTCAAACAATGCCTTTGAGTGTTTGTCGGGCTTTTCAATTTTCAATGTAACAGTACTCCCGGGATTTATCTCTCTAAACTCCTCTGCATAATCCCGCAACTTTGCATATTCCTTCTTATAGTTTCCCTTCAAAACTTCAAAAACAAACAGCTTAGCCTTAGTTTATCGAATCATATTTACATTTAAGCCCAATTGATCTTTGATAAGCTTATTCAAAGCACTGATTTTTATTGTTGGCATTATTCTAGTTGTACCAAGATAGTGCTTTGCCAGCCAAAAATTGGTGACCCTCTTATTATTGAAGCTAATGATACATGCATGTTCTTCGTGGTAGGTCTTCACATGGAATGATTCATTGCTAACATCAAAAGATTTAAAAATCTTCCAAGGACAATTTTCATCTGCACATTTAGCTTTGATAGATTTCTTTTAATTCTTGATAAATTTTATTCCTCTATGCACGACCACAAAACACTCTTTGAGAGCATCTTTCTATTGCCTACTATCATCAAACTTCATAAACGTAGTAAAAAAATGTGTTGCATAGTGAGGACCATAACTTAGAAACTTGCTTTTTCTTCTTGTTACATCAACTTCTTCTTACTTTACGTCAGAATCCAAACTCTTATCTCAATCCATTTCATAATAGTTGGTGTGCTAACTAGCGTTAGCAATGACCATATCAGATCGTGGGGATTAGATGATTCTCCAATAGATTGTTAAGATGGTATAACTTCTATGAGTGGTTCGGCTATAATTCAATCCTTTGTGGCCCTTGTGTGGAATTCCCTCATTTATCCCTCCTTCTACAAGGTCCTTATAATCTTTATTCTTATCATCAGTCTAGAACTTTGCATCGACTATAAAGTCTGATTGTTTGTTATCCGAATCAATTTTCTTACCTTAACCAATGTTCTTATGAATTAAGAAATCATAACCTAAACCAACACACTTGCTGGCACCCCCACAAATACCTTCACCCTAGACAACACCCTTACCGACACCCTCGTCAATGTTCTCATCTTAACCAACACCCTCACTAATGCCCTCATCCTAACCAACACCTTAACCTACTTTATCTTCAAGATATTCTCTAAAAACCTCAATACACCCCTGATGCAACTAATAGAAAAGTAAATCAACAACAGTGCTATCTTTAAATATGAATCTCAAACCATCTTCGAGAGACTTCCTAGGAAACTTAGAATAAAGCTTTTCAAATTTACCATTTTTCGCATCCTCAATGTTTGGGGTGAACCTTTCATAACTCATTGAGCTAATATCTAGGTATACTAGATTCATCTTCCTCCCAACATACTCAATCATTGGGTGTCAGACAAATATTCCACTATGGCAAAGACAAACTAATGCTGACTTTCAACTCATCTCAACGCTATACAAAAAGACAAAGTATATTATAAGTAGACACATAATAGAGGATCAATATAATAGCATACGTGAATATAATTTCCACAAACATTATGTATTGATAGTACAATCAAAGAATCTTTTACGACCAAATATTTAACATGTTATAACGTAGAGAGGGTCCATGAAATTAGCAATTTAAATGGATATGATGCAACTTAATTATCATGTGAAGTGAGATTTGTAGAACAATATAAGTTCTTTTTTTCCAAATATCTTGAGTCTCACCTCACACAAAGGACTACATAAACCATCACTCATGGATCAAAATTCTCGACAAAAAATCCATCTTTTAGGCTTCCAAGCATAGAAGTGTTGAGTGCAATGATGGAAAATGAGATATCCAAGTTTTAGGACCCCGTTTTACGATCCTAATAGCATTGACAAAACATTTCGAGAAAAAGCATAACAAATGCTAACCATCGACTTCAAAAAACTTATATATGAACATTATTTCAAGAATAAAAATGTTGGAAAATTCAAATGCCGCAAAGACAACGGATATATCTTTATGTCGCACTCAAGTGCTTGTAATGATGTGAGAAAATTCTAACAACACACATGAAGACAACCCCTTTTTTGTCACATTCAGGACTAGGAAAACATACCTTTATGTTGTGTTGGCTAAGTGTCGACAACACAAGCAAATCGGGACCACACACTTTGTTGTGTTTGCTGTAGAATCTCAAGTTCAAATTGGGTCACCACCGGGTTACGAGTGAATCGAATCTGCGATTTGGATGAAGGCTTCCGGACTTTTGGACCTGATTTTTTAGCATACACGTTAGAAAGCGAGCCTCGAATGTTTAAAGAAGCATTGTCATATGTAGATGCTCCTTTTTAGAAAGATGCTATTGATAGAGGTTGCAAAATGGGTCAAAAATCCATATTTTAACTCACATTCAATTTTATGAGTCATAAATGTGTTGACTTTAGATTTAAAGATAAGCTTAAATTATTATAAATGTGTTACTTATTAACTTAATGGGTCTTAAATGTGATATAAATGGGTTGTCTTTAGTTTTTAAAATAAGCTTAAATGGGTTGGGTTTAGTTTTAAAGACAAGCTTAAGTGAATCATAAATATGTCATTTTTTTAAGGGAAAATGACACAAACAGTCCTCGAACTTTGACCCAATGTGCAATTTGATCTTTGAACTTTTAATTTATTCAATCTAGTCCCTAAACTTTAGCCTGATGTTCAATGTGGTTATTGAACTTTTAATTTGTTCAATGTAGTCCTTGGACTTTTGGTTCATGTTCAATTTCATCCCTGAATTATATGAAAATATTCGATATAGTCCCCAAACTTAAATTAATAGAAGGGCTATATTAAATATTTATATATAATTTAGGGACTAAAATGAACATGTACCAAAAGTTTAGAAACCACATTGAACAAATTTTAAGTTCAAGGAACATATTAAATATTAGTCTAAAGTTTAGGGACTATATTGAATAAATTAAAAGTTTAGGGATCATATTGTACATTGAGTCAAAGTTCGGGGATTGTCTGTGTCTTTATCCCTTTTTTAATTTTTTAATTTTAATTTTTTTATAAATTTCTCTTTTCATATTTTTCTTTTTCACTTTTTTATCTTTCATGGGATGAGCTCACTGATTTGGCGAGGCCGAGGCCTCAAGCCTTGTCAGATTAGCAGGTTCGAAGCTTGCTAAAGGCTTGCAAGCTCTTCAACAAAAAAAAAAAAGGCTTGCAAGCTCGAGCTTCGTCGACGGCTGGCGACCGGCTGACGGAGAAGGAAAAAGAAAAGAAAAAAATAAAAATTAATAAAAGAGTGTTGGTCGTCGGTTGCCGATTGTCGCTGGTCATTGAACGTAGAAGAAAAAAAGGAAAAGAAAGAAAAAAAATGAAAAAAAAGAAAAAAATTAGATTTTTTTAAATTATAAAAATTATCCATAGTATTTTAGTAGTATATATACTTTAAAATAATTATGATTTTTTTTGTCTAAATTGGATTTAATATTAAAGTGTTTTAGTCATATGGGTTGGTTTGAGTTTGGGTCACTAGATTTGCACTGCATGAATATGGATCAAAACTGGTTAAATGGGTCACTATGGGTCGAACTATTTTCGACCCGATCTACCCATTTGACACTCCTAGTTGTTGACAATGAGTTTGATTCTATCATTAGTACCATATTTGCAATTGGTTGATCTTCCCTTTGGAAATAAACCAATTAGATGTAAATGAATATTTAAGAAGAAGCACAATGTTGATGGTTCCATTGATATGTATAAAGTAGGTCTTGTTGCCAAGGAGTTTAGAAAAAGAGAGGGTCTATATTATTTTGATACTTATTCACCTCTAACAAAAATAACATCATTTAGGATGTTGATTGTTATAACTTCACTATATAATTTGTAGGTACATTAGATGAATGTGAAAGTTGCATTTTTGAATGGTGATATTGACAAGGAGATTAATATGAACCAACCCAAAGGATTTAAGGTCAAATGACAAGAATACAAAATGTGTAGGTAGACTTGTTGAATCATTGTATGGACTTAACAAGCTCCTAAACAATGGCATGGGAACTTTGACCATGTGATGATCCAAAATGGGTAGAAAATTAATGAGCGTGACAAATGTGTGTACACTAAATCTACGATAGTTGGATGTGTGCTTATTTATTTCTATATCGATAATTTTCTTATTCTCAGAGATAACGCCTCAAAAACACCAAAAAATGTTGCAAGAAGAACTTCAAGATGAAAGACTTAGGTATTGTAAATGTTATATTTGACATTAGAACATCAAAATTCTAAGAAATTCTGATGGTTTATGTTTAATACAATCTCATTATATTGAAAAGGTAATTGAGAGGTTTAAAGGGTTCGGCATTAGATATGCGAATAATCATTTTTCTTATACACATAACTTTAAGAAAGAATACTAGAAATAATATCAGGTAGTTAGAGTACTCTCAAGTAATCGGCAACATCATGTACATCATGAACTGTATTAGATCGGATATAGCATAATTAGTGGGAAAACTAAGCAGATAATAGGTAATCCGGGTAACGATCATTGGACTATTTTTTTGAGAGCTTAGGTTCAAACTATGTTGTGTAATATGACAAATATCTTGCTATTTTGGAAGGCTAAAGTGATGCCAATTGGATTTTGGATTTTGATGACTTAAAATTGACTAGCAGATATGTGTTTACGCTAAAAGGTGGTGCAGTATCATAGAAATCCTTGAAGCAAACTTTAATAGTGTGCTTCACGATGGAATCATAGTTTGTTGCTTTGGATAAAGTTGTTGAAGAAGCAACGTGGCTTCGACAAAACTTAGAGGATGTTCCATTGTGACCAAAACTTGTACCTATGGTATCAGTTCATTGTGACAATTAAGTAATGATTACAATGGTGCAAAATGTAATACATAACTTTAAGTCTAGACACATTCGTCTTAAACATTACATTGTAATGAAGTTGTTCTCGAATAGAATAATTTCTTTAAACTTTGTAAAGTCGAAGGAAAACATTGTGGATTCGTTGATAAAATGTTTGTCAAGAGAGCAGGTAAACTGAGCATAAAGGGGAATAGGGTTAAAAAACTTAACTCAATAAAGATGTTCTAAGATGGAAACCTAACCTAGCGATCAGAGATCCCATGAATTAGGTTCAATTGGACAACGCAAATTTTGAAAACTCTAGCGTGCATACTGTCTCCTACTTCTGTGATGGAGCAGTGCTTCCTACAGCATTTTAAGGGTACATTATGCATTTAATGCTTCCTATATCTAGGGACTCAACATCCTTGCAGGGTATGGTAAGATACCTTTAATAGAAATGCACCTATATGCGTGGAGTTGACCGACTCTATGATAATCCTTTAAGGATAGATTTTCTAAAGCACACACGAATCCCGAGAGGCTCAAGGTCGAAAAAATGAACACAACCAAGAATCAATCTTGAATTGAAGAGACAACGTGTGAGGTCTATTGTTTAGGCTTACACCAATAACTGGTGATTCAAGGCTTAGTCTATCATCTAGTTAAGTAAGTTCGATAGACTTTCACTAAAGAAGGTTCAAAGCGAAACCTACCTATCTTGAAGTAGTGTTCCTCTACAGGCACACTAAGAACTCTTTGAGTAAAAAATGTTTTGTTGAGCCATTAATGTGGGGGATTGTTGTAGTCGTAGATTATTAATGACTCAACATTAGTGAGATGTCTTCAATCCACATGCATAAGATTTAATAGTCGTCTCTTTAATTCATATGCAGAAGATTTAATTGTTGTCTCTTCAGTTCACGTGCAACAGCTTTAATATATATCTCTTTAGCTCATGCGAAAGGTGTGACATCCGGAACTTTCTATGTTCGGTGATAATATTTCGAATGGTTTTTCAAGACCGTATTTGTCTAGAATTCGATGCTTTGAGATTATATGGAGAGATGGCGGTAGTTGATTTATCACCATATTAGTTGTGGAAGAGGACTAACATGCTCCAAATTATATTTTGATGATTTTTCAGTTTAAATTTATTGAATTAATATTTTCCAAGGATCCGATATCTTATTCTAATAATTTTAGTAAGTTCAAAATATTTTTCTAATTTAGTAATGCTTGGAATGGACATTGATTTTTTTTTATTTATATACTAATTTACTAAATATTTTTGTGTCTTAACAAAACATTTACTTTAAGAAAACCCTATAGTAAAGTCATTGAGCCTTCTTTAATATGTGCACGCATTTCCTAAGAATTTTGATTCAAATGCTCTTAAGTTTGAAATATTGAATTTGGCCAGCATTACATCACTAATGCCAACATAGCACATTAAAGTCCTTGATGATTCATTCATTTTACTTGAACAAGAAACTTAACTCTCATCATTTCATTTTACTTTGACAATAAGTTTAACTCTTTTTTAATTATTTGACTTGGCTAAGAAGGCTTTCTCTCAAAATATCTCCTTTATTAGGCCACTTGGACCTTTTAAATTGAAACACATATATCTTTCTTCAGGCTCAAGGCTTTCGACCCCAAGATCATGAATTACTTTAACCTTAGTTATTGTTCAAGTCAATCAAATATGGCCATGTGTGATATTTTTGATCACATCCATCCAAAATCTTGCCATTTGTCACTCAAATAATAACTCACATGCTCTTAAATGGTGACATTGAAAGGCCTATCAAATTAGATCATGCATGACATCATGAATGACATAATGTTCTAATTCTAGTTTCATAATTATAACCTTAGCCCATTAATGCTTGATGATTGATTTCCTCTTTGCTTGGCCGAGAAGGGGCTATCTTCATTTGAATCAATATATCTCCTCAAAGTTCATCTTATTAGAGCACTTGTATACCCTAGCTTTGTACACCCTAACTACTCTTAGGGCCATTTACAGCATTTCTATTGGAACACACATTCTTCTACCTCTTAGACCTAATGATTTAACCCAAGGACATTTATTATCCTAACCTTGGTTAATCTTCTCATTCTTACAATCTATATCTTGGTTGAGTGTTTTGACCTTGGCGAGCTTTCACCTTCCTAAAATTAAAAACCTTCTCATCATTTACTTCTATTTACCAACTTCTTTTTCCTACTTTCATTTTCAAGTCTTGAGAACAAAAGCAAAGACACCACTTCATTAACTTCCAACTTCTCCTCAACTTTCGTTTTCAAATTCCGTGAGTAAAAGCGGAGATCTCGCACTTGTGTTATTAGAGTTTCAGTTTCAAATCTTTCTAGTTGGACAAGGTTATTAAAGCTTTGAGTTATCAAGTCATTTTTAAGGTAAGTGAAAACTCTAGGGACTAAGTTAGATTAATCTACTTAATACTATTGACTTTGTTGTTTGATGGTTGTGGATTTTAGTTTGATCTTTGATGTTAAGTGTGAAAATGTTTCAATGATTTATTGTTGATTTGTCGATGTTCATTTGGCTTGAATCAAACTTTCAAAAGACATGGTCGTATAATGGATAAGAAAAAGGGTAAAGACGTGGAATTTAGACTTGAAGATGATATTATGCAATCTTTGCTAAGTGATCGGCTAGTTAAATTAAATCGCTGTCGATTCATTGATTTTTTTTTAGATACCGATTTCCATTTTAAGTTGTCAATTTCTAACTTGTCTTTTTCTAGTGATAATATTACATTGTGTTTGTTGACTTGAATAGATGAGTCTCTGCATGCTGAGTTGTGATTAATTGATGTCGTAAGATTCGATAGTGTAGAAAGCGGAAATGGTGAAATTAAATTAGAAAGTGATATATTTTTTTTTAATTCAATTAAGCTACCGATTTACTAGCTAAGTGTTGCTTATTAATCACGTTATTGATTATTTGGGTGTCGATGTTCACGTGATCGATTCTTTGAGTTGTCAATGTCCACGTTGTTGATTTTCAAGTTGATTTTTTTATTAAGACCAAGTTGTCGATATGCAAGAAGTTGATTGATAAGTTATGTATTTTGTGTTATCGATTTATAACTTGTCGATTGTTGATGAATTTACCAATATATGATTATGTTATTATGGTTCACTTGGAAAATGAAAAGAGGTAAATGTGTTATTACTATTTATGTAAGTGATACATGGAAAAGACATGATAATTGTTTTGGTAACGTTTTTGCATAAGATGATATCGTGTACCGAATGTTGATTTTGAGGATGACTATGCAAGAGATGATAAGTGAGTATTGGTTTTGTTGTTGATGCAAGGGTGATGTTATCATGTGCACTATCGCCATGTGATTAATTGTGGAATGAGTATTATGAAAAGTAAATTCCGTTGTCCACATATATGTGGCGACGATGCCTCAGAGTTGGGATACCCTGAGGAGTGTTCTGGGATGTCTCAGAGTGGGGATGCCCAATGTGTCGGGATGCCTCGGAGTTGAGATGCCCTATGTGTTGAGATGTCTCGGGGGAGTGTTTTGAGATGCCTTGGAGCGAAGATGCCCCATGTGTTGGGATGCCTCGGAGTTGGGGTGCCTTGAGGGTTAGGATGAGATTGAAATGCTAATAACGAATATAATGCATATTTATGCGTATAAATGCAAACATTCATACATGCCTATTAATGAATTAATTGGTGTTAATCATGCAACACAATATGCTATGTCATTCTGCTGGCATTTGATCGAATGATCTTATGCAATGCTGTTAATGGTTTCTATTGGCATATCATGATTGTCTAGAAAAGATATTCCGTCTGTATAGCCACTAGGTGATATTGATGTATCATGAAATAATATGTCATCTACTTGTTTTGAGTGAATGGACTTCTATTTTGTTGATTAATGGTTTTCATCATCATATCATGATAAAAAAAGAAAGACTACTTGCTTATGTATTTGTAGTACATGGTTATTACCTTAAACTCATGTTGTTTGTATGCACCAGATTGAGTGTTAAGATGATCTCTTACCTTAGACTTAGATATTTCATTTACTGGGTTTCGGCTCACCCCTTATTTTTCAGATTTGTAGGATGGTTCCTTGGATATGTTGATGGAGACGACGAGATAATGCTAGAGGCCATCAACCCTTGAGTTGGATGGTGGCTTAGTTAATGTTTAGACTCGCCTTTTGGTTTAGTATGGGAGTAGTGGTACTAGTGGACTTGACCTTCTTCTCAAAACTTTTTTAATGAATTGTATGTGTTGGTAACTAGTGCTGCTAATATAAAGAAGCATATGTGTATTAATCAAACTTGTGCGATTTCTTTTTTTTTTTTTTTTGTAAGGAACTTGTGCGATTTCTTGTATGGGGTGTTGTGAATAAAAATTTTGTTGTGCTTTTACATGTTTATAATAAGGGAAAACACCACCAAAAACCCCAAACTATGCCACTTGTGACAAATTTACCCTGAACGTTTTTTTGTGATACAGAAAATCCAAAACTATCCTACATGTGATACATTTATTCCATAATACATTTGTCCATGGGCATTTTCGTCTTTTTCTTTTTTCTATTTTTTTTCCTTTTTTTTCTTCTCTCTTCCCCTCCGCCGTGGTCGGTGGATGGAAGCCGGCAAGGGTGATCCTTGCCGGCGTTGGGCAAGGGTGGCTCTCGCTAGCTTCCCTCCACCGACCATGGCGGAGGGGAAGAGAGAAGAAAAAGAAAAGGAAAAAAAATAAGAAAAAGAAAAAGATGAAAATGCTCATAGACAAATGCATTGTGGGGTAAATGTATCACAAGTGACATAATTTAGGGTCTTTCGTGTTACAAAAAAAAGTTCGGGGTAAATTTATCACAAGTGGCATAGTTTGAGATTTTTGGTGGTGTTTTTCCTTATAATAACTATAAGTAAAAATAGAATAGACACGTGTCGCACTTGACATTCTGGAGCGTCACAAAGAGGGTTCTTTGTCTTTAAGAAGATGTGTCTCTTTAATTTTTCAACGTTTGTACTATAGGTGTACTGATTTTGAGAAGTGTTTGACAAAATCCTATTCGTATAATGCTAATACAAATCAATTAAAGGTATTGTATATTGGAAGGTATAATTCACAAATCTGTAAAGTACCATTGGCAAGAACTAATCGCCTTAAGGAGATTTGCTAATTCGTATCTCACCTCATGTTTAATTTTTTTTTCGATTTTATAGCAATTAGAAAGTTTATATTTGGTGTGCAATTCAGTCATCTTTATTTGTTAAGATTATATAAAAATTGGCTTGGTTGTTGGTAAATTTGTTGTCGCTTTCTTAAAGTTATCATCTCTAGGGTTAATATAATGAAAAACCCAAATTGGTACACATGTGACAAATTTACCATAAAATAATTTTTTGATCACTAAAAATCCCAAACTAATATACATGTGATAAATTTGCCTTCCATTAGTTTCTATTAAATTTCACCATCAAATTATTGAGTTAAATGACATTTGGCGGTTGACGGGGATATTAGCTTAGGGTTTTACCCTCCGTTTGTCATAGGTGTACCAATTTGTGATTTTTCGTGATATTAATCCAATTTAACGGAAACTAACGGATTGCAAATTTGTCGTAAATGTATCAGTTTAGGATTTTTAGTGGTCAAAATATTAGTTTGGAGTAAATTTATCATAGGTGTACCGGTTTGGGGTTTTTGGTGGTCAAAAAATTAATTTAGAGTAAATTTATCATATGTGTATCAGTTTAGATTTTTTGTGATATTAATCCTTATCTCTATTTATATGTTTGGGTTACAACAAATAGTATTGCACAAGAATAACAACATCTTGTGTTACTAGAGAAAAGATTCTAGAACTCATCAAAATGCAGTATAGAAGCAATGCCGCCTAGAAAGAATAGGCTAGAGTATCAAGAGGAAAAAGAATAGAAGAGAAAAAAGAAAAGACTTCAGAAGATGTGCAAGAAAGAAGGAAAGATTATTTATTAGACAACCTTGCAACGATCATCTTCATACTCATTTTCACGCTTAGCTGTTGGAGCATGATCGGCAGTGGTTAACGGCGATGACAATCACTGGTGGTTGGAAGTGATGACGATCGGCTCTCGTGGTGGTGGTCTTTCCGCATTGGTTGATGAAGCAAAATTGGATGCGTCTCTTATCCCTCCATGTTGGAAGATATCAAGATTTTGGTGAGATTATTAAAAATTTTTTAGTACAATATAGATTTATCCCACCCCTGTTCCGGATTTTTTATCTCAACATTTTATTATAGGTATATCCGGTCTAGAGGACGTTACCAAACATCAGATATAATAATTTGTTTTTCTATCTAGACTCAAATTCGGACTATCAAATGTAGCCTAATTATATTTCGCTATAGATAGGGATACTCTTATTTTTAAATTTCGAAATTCAAATAGCTTTATGATTTTCCTGTAGCTCCAATTGATGATAAGCGGCATATCTAATAACCAACAAAAAAAAGAAGTTCTTTAATTCGTGGGTCGAATCGCATGTCGACAAATTTGACAAGATAGTATCAGCAAATATATTATAGACGGATGGGGTCTTGAGCAAGCTTTTACAGGCATGATTTTTATTTTCATCTATATTCTTTTGGTTCCAAATATCCGTACTTGCCTTGGAAATCAATTAGAGATTTCAAGCGTGAACCTATACAAATCATTATTGGGTATGAAAGAGCCGACACAAGCCCACGTGAGGACACACCCAAAAAGTGATTTCGCTGTCGACATTTTGGCCCTGTCCACTGCTACCACTCCATGCACTCCGCAATTTCACCAGAAAAATGATTGACGTCGTAAATAGTTGAGGTCGAAATGATAGATGGAAACAACAAGTGACAATTTTGGCCACACTCGACGGCCATCCCTCACCGTGGCTGGTCGGGATGAGGCGAAATTTTTTTTGATTTTTTTAAATGGTCCATATCAATGCTAACCGTGTCATGTAAGATAGCTGTTGTCCATGTCAGTGATTTCTGATCAAATTTGACTGGATGGACGACATTGATAAATTATAAGAAGATTTAGGATTAAATTGATCAAATTGAAAGTTTATGATTGAATTGACGACCACACAATAGATTTTGGCTTCTGCGAGCTCTAGCTAACTAATCTAGACTAAAAAAGGTTTAGAAATGTGCTTAATTATGGGTTAATTACAATAACATTGTGAGTTCAAAATAAGATTAATGAGAGAATCCTTTTTTTGTTTGGGAAAATGACACAAGTTATTCATAAACTTTAGCATAATATTTAATGTGGTCATTAAACTTTTAATTTGTTCAATGTGGTCGATGGACTTTTGGTACACATTTAATATAGTTCATAAGCTATATGAAAATGTTCAATATTGTTCATTTATTAATTCGAGATTAGAGACAACATTGTACAAACTAAATTGAATATGTACCAAAATTTAAGGATCATATTAAACAAACTAAAAGTTGCATATTTGACTAAAGTTCCGCATTACATTACACATTGGATCAAAGTTAAAGGATCATTCGTGTCATTTCCGCTTTTTGTTTTCTTCTTTGACACTTGGAGGACATAATCCAAAAGAAAACTTTGAAGGGGATGCTTCGCGTTGCCATACTGATTATTTATTGCAAATGTATTTTACTATTTTTAACGCATGCTGCCATAAATACTCAATTATTGGACCTTGTTGTGATTTTTTTTAATCGCAGTGCCAAAATCTTATTTAAAAACGAAAATTGACAACGAAATGTCGGCTTTGGATTGAAAAGTGATAACTCTCAATATCCTGGAGTTAAAAATATGTGCAATATCGGGTCTTCTAGAGCTCCACGGAAAATATACGCGACGGGTCCCATATAGATTCGTAACTTTCCTTAAGTTTGTCTTAACCTATGTGAAATCGTTGTGCTCTTTGTCACTCCCATATGTTATAATTTAACTTTATAAGCCGTAATTTTTCTGTAGTTGTAGGAACTTGTTATCGTTCATAATTATTGATATATCTTTAATCGTGGTAATTTGATTATAGAGTTTGTAACTTAAAATTTTGACACTTTATGATTAATAAATAGCACAGTAAAGACAAATGGGCCTAAGTGATGTTGTAACGTATGGTTAGAAATTTTCGTCAGCAATTAATTTTCTGTAAGTATTTGTAAATGACAAGTTAGTAATCATGCTTCAAAAATAGTAACGTCAAAGTCTCGTGAGATTGGATTTCCTAGCTTTTGAAACTTTCCATAAAATATCATGAAGAACTTGAATTTATTACAGATTGTTCTTTTCCTAATCTTAGTAACTTACCTCAATAAGAGCTCTGTCAGTGTGTAATTACCCCAAAATGTCCTTAATTTTGCTTAACCAATGGTAACACTAATAGTCTTATGAATTCGGGCAACTTTTTTTATATGATCATAAGTTTTTATCTTTCTAAAATCATCCCATGATGGAAATTTATTCTTTTTTAGGGTTTGGTTCTTTCGTTGAAAATCCACGTTTTGAAAATTACTTTTCTAAAAACGATTGCTTATATTGCTTACAAAAAATATACAAACAAAAAATATTTTCATCGTCTACAAAAATATTTAGTATTAAATTGTTATATGAAAATATCTTTTTTTGGCTATCCCAAATTCATAACTAATTATTTTAGAAAAAATATTCTTCAAATTGTTCATGCTTCGCGAAACAAATAGATGTTTAGTCTAACTTAAATTATATGAGACCGACTAAAAAAAAAGCTGAGCGAGACCTGTCAGTATTTCTTCTATACGGACCACAGAATATCCCAATTATAGCTACGATTGATTGAAGCATCCTATCACATCTGATAAATGGACTCCTACCGACCGGGTTGTAAGAAGGACCACACCTTCACAATAAATGTCTGGCTTCGTTATATTAACGTAAAATAAATATACGAAATTTATACCCGAGTTTCGTTGGAGACAAAAACATTCATTAGTTTCTTCTGTAGTTGATGTTGCGGTGCATTGATTCGTGTTCGTGATAAACGAATGGAATCCTTGCAAGTAGAGATCGAAAGGAATATCAACGCAAAATGATTATTTTGCTTAAATAATTTTCTCTCTCTCATGGGGTCTCTTAGGGTTTGGACCGACATGTAGTCTTGAGCCTCCTCTTTCAACTGAATATGACCTTTCAGAGATACGACTAAGAACATGCTTGATTTCACATGGGCTCGTTCTATATTTTTAGAATGATTAAAGATGGGGTCGAGATGCAAATTATATAGGTTTGGAATCAATCATAACTCGGAAAGAAAAATTAATTACGGCTCATGTCATTTTACGTGAGGAACGAAGATCCTTATTAGGTGTGCTCTAGCATGGACCTCATCACCGACACAAGGACAAATTCATAGAAGCTTAAGAAATTTTTGGGTGTCTGAAAAGTCTCACACGATATTCCTAACATGGATGGCATATGGTTGAAAATTTTTACGAGAGATGCCCCATGAGTCCGCCCGGAGAGCTCATTCTTACTTAGGATGTATTTAGTACGATCTATAATGATGAGTCTAGATAATAATTTCCCTCGACCCATCTCGCGGGCCAAGAGATAACTGTTTATGGAGTTTGAGCTTATATTGTTCTGCAAGCAAGTACGAGGGAATTGCCTCGTCTTTTGATGAGTTGTGTTCTCAGTCGGGCATGGACCACCATAACTTGATCTCTTATTCAACATTTGATTTATTGAGAAATGGAAGCTCAACACCAAATAAAAGCGTATGAATGTCTTGAAACTGACATGACATAACATGTTTTCATCCCAAATATAACGGGAAAATATTGATCACCAGCCCCAGTTTCAAGCATTGCAAAAATGTGATGAGAAAGTAAAAAGTGGAGGGGCCTCCATTATGGGACACCTTGCAAAATCCATGAATATGTAAAATCCAGGATTGAGCCTATGCTGGTGGTTTTAATCTAGAACGGTTTGTATGCACTCGGTGCCATTTGAACATATGACCCCATCTCTTGAGCAGGAAATCTCTTTAAGCTCCAATCAATTGTACAAACCCTAGGGTTTGGCTGTTTCTGTGTTTCTATAATACATCTTACCATTGTTTCCTTCAAAATCGCCTTTCTACTCCTCACCAAATTATATTAAGAACTTCAAAGAATAGCCATGTTTTCATAAGCTATAAGTAGATAACAAAAGACCCTCCATCTTATTTGGTGAATTAACATAAAATTCAAAAGTCCTCTAGTTTAGTTTCGCTCATGTCCTCGAGATCTCACTTCATTGGCACGCTCAACTAAGAAAAGAATGCATCCATAACGTGTATACCGATAATTTCGCAAAAGAGATTATGGGACGCTAAATTTTTTTTTTAAAAGAATGGCCACCGATAAAGCAAGTATCAATCAAAACAAAGTCATGCAATTTTTAAAAGAGATGTAGACTATTGTAATAAAAAGAATTCAAAGTGCTTCATGACAAGAAGTAACATGGAATGGTCATTCTCATTGAGGCTACTATCATGGAATTCTTCTTATCAAAGATAATACTGAAATCTATAAATTCTACACTGATCTCTCTGATATTGAAGGTTCCTAATTCATGCCATCTCAAAGATTACAGACCAATTTCGTGCTGCAATGTTCTATATAAGATCATGTAGAAGCTACTTGCAACAAGAATAAGTTGTATTCTCCCCTTGGTTGTCGCCCACCACCAAACTGCTTTCCTATTGGGATGACATATTTATCAGAATATTCTATTGTGACAAGAACTCTTGCACAACTACTATAAGGCCGGCAATGGTAAACACATGGCAATAAAATTGATCGCAAGAAAGCTTTTACAATGGTAAAATGGAAGGTAGTACTTGGGGTTCTTAAAGCTATAAACACATCCCAGTTCTTGGTTGATATGATCAATTAGTATATTGCTACAATGAGGTTCTCAATTAACTTCAAGAGCGAACAAATTGGCTATTTTGGTAGCACTAATGGGCTATGATAAGGTGATCCGCTCTCTCCATATCTCTTTGCTTTGGTTATGGAAATTCTTAACAAAATTATCAATGCAAAAGTTGCTACTTCTTGCTTCAAGTACCATTAGCGCCGTAAAATGTAAAATATTACTCACTTATGCTTTGCAGACGATTTGTCCTCTTTGCTCACAGGGATGTAGATTTCCTCCTTTGCCTTGTTAATCCACCGGATGAATTTGCACTTCTCATGGGATTGTAGTTTAACCTAGACAAATTTCAAATCTTTTTTACTAGGTTGATTGAGGATGAAAAAGCTCCTCATTCTAGATCACACGCTTTTCTCTGCAAGTACCCTCCCTATCACATACCTTGGCCTTCTACTTCTTATTACAAGGCTCACACATATTGATCTCTCCCTCCAAAGCAAACTTTCAATGAGGTTGAGAAGAAGATTAAAGAATTTTTGTAGGCAGGAATATAGATGTGCATAGATCCCACAAAGTCACTTGATAATTAGTTTGCTCACCTAAAATTGGGGGAGGGGGGGACTAGGGTTGCTCAATTTGAATTTTTGGAACTAAGAATTGCTAGGCCACATGCTTTGGAACCTCATCAATTATCTATCCTCTTCCCTATGGCGTAATTGGGTTGACAATACTAAATGCAGATCACTCCAACTATGCAGCTCGACATCAAGGGCAGTATGGTCTAGAGTTGGCAAGGTCTTGTTAAGTTGAGATATGGCCTAGAGTATGGCCTAGGATTGCTCGATTTGAAATTTTGGAGCTAAGAACTGCTAGGCCACATGCTTTGGAACCTCATCAATTATCTATCCTCTTCCCTATGGTGTAATTGGGTTCACAATACTAAATGCATATCACTCCAATTATGCAGCTCGACATCAAGGGCAATATGACCTAGAGTTGGCAAGGTCTTGTTAAGTTGAGATATGCTCGAATTTTAGTCTTATTTAGCTCTAGGTAATGTTATAGAGAGATTTATGATGAACTTCGACAAGCTAGACCAGTTATGAAGTGGCATAACCTAATTTGGGCCAATGGTATCAGCAAACAAAATTTCATCCGCTGGCTTCTGACCGCAGAGATCATATCACAATCGATGCCTTCAATTGATATCTAGTGGAATTTCTATGGGACCGGTAAAGAAGGCAGAACACATTTATTCTTCTAGTGCAACTGGATTGGAAGTAAATGATGCAGTATCTTGGCACAACATGGAATTCTATGTTTGGTAGGAGGATGGAATGATAAACTTCAATGGATGATCATGGTTATCGGGGCAAAGACATGGCGGCGAGGCTCCTCAAGGTATCGTTCTTAGCAACCATATATTGCATTTAGATCGAGCACAACCGCAGACATTTTCAAAGCAAGCCAAATGATATCCATATTATTTTTTCTAAATGGGCATAATATTTTGACCAAATTGATACAGATTTGTAATATTTTTACCCATGAACACAAATTTTATTGGAAATATAGCTATAAGAATATTATTATCACGAAAACTAACAATAACAATTCAATAACATACAAATGCTACTATAATTCTGTAGTTAATGTATGATAAATATGTCGTATCATTTTTGTTAGTTCTAATGATATATAACACATTAGAACGGAACAATTCCAATCAACTATTAGATTATTTATTTCTTTGGTTAACAATTAACACGTTATATATTAAAATTTTCGTAATTAAAATTATATGAACCTATGCAATAACATAGTTAGCTTTTTAAAAATGTCACGCCCCGAACCCCACGGCGCGCCACATCCCTCGCGATGGTCGAATACAAGTACGACGTCCCAGGACGCGTCGCCAACCCAATGCCCAATCAGAGTACAGGGCACACGCGAAAACAATACGACACCTGAACAATTTAAAACTACATAACCAAGGATAGCCACACAACCAACAACATGAACAAAAATATACACTTGCATTGATACTGGGGACCATATACAACATCCATTTACAGCTTGCGCTCAAAAATCAAAAGTGGGTCAATGGCCACTACTAACAAAAAGGGGTAAGTGGCTCGGGCGGTCAGGGTTACTAAAACTAGAAGGGGCTCTGGTAAAAAGGTATTGACCCCATCTATCTAGGACTAAGACTAGGTCTACGGAACCCAATCCAAGTCGGATCCTGATGACTCGGAAGAGCTATCAGACAGCTCAACATCAGAGTCCAGGGAATCCTGCTCAGACTCGGCCCTAGCAGACTCTTCCTCGGAATCCATCGGCTTGGCCTCGTCCTCCGGCTCCATGTCCTGCTCCATGTGCTCAGGCTCCTCGTCCTCCGAATCCATCGGCTCCAGGTTTGAATTCCCATCCTCCGGCACACGCTCAGGGCTCGCTAATTCCCCATTAAGACACTGAGGGTCAACATCCCTAGCATTGATAAGCGGAACCTCAAAAGATCGAAAAGGCACGTAGGTCCCCGCGCCGTCCCTAATACACCACGCTATATATTTGTGAACCTGATCAAATTCCTCGCCCGCATCAATCCAAACTGTAACAAGGTACCTAACCTAAAAATCCCCATTCCCTGTGGGGTACACCGTCTCCTTTCAGCCTATTTGGTAAGGGATCCCAAAATGAATAGGCACGGTAGACATCTCAAGGCCGGGGATCTGAAAAATTGGGTTTAATATAATGGTGAGAATAAATCTCAGCGAGTAGGCTCCTTAAACCTAAACTAGGCTAACATGCACCTTCTGACGAGCACTAAACAATCATACAAGTTGAAACATAATTGACTCAAGCCCTCGGGCCCAAATCCAACACTTACTTGACCCTGCAGGTTAGGCACCTCATAAATTTACAATAACAGTACAAGACTCAACCATGGCACATACACGAACATCACTCAGCCACGACGCATGTCATGCATATGCTCATGCTCACACCCATGCTCAAGTCTCATCAATGCATTTCGCACACTTGCAATTATCAATTTCACCGACCCGTGTAAAATGCATCAGGTTTGACAGTTTGAGATCGATCTGTGGCCCGGGGGGGAGAAGGGCTCACCAGATGGAGAGGGAGGAGAGGATGGCTGGTGGTGATGGTGGAAATGAGGGGGAGAGAGAGAGACTAGAGAGTGTATAGAGTGAGTGAGATAGTGGGGTTGGTGAACAACTTTGCCATATTGACAATTTTGCCCCTAATCCAAAGGTTGGGGTTTAAACTTGACAAAATATCTAAGTGCATTATGGACCAATATTTTCAGCATTATTGAGCTGAGATACACTAATATAAAACCCTAAAATATTCTCCAATTAACCCCAAAATTCGGAACACTAAAATTAGGCCTAGGGCAAAATGGTAATTTTCCGGTCCTGGGTCAATTTTTCAATTTTCGACTCCACTGATCCCAAATATGAGTGGCCACACAAAAATGACGTCGTCCTTGCAAAATAGTCGCATACGCTCACGAAATTTGACACCGAAGTCTAGACTCAATTCCACAATCTAGTTCTCGGGTCCACGTATCGTTTTTCCTAGTTAGCTTTTTCCTATCAGTTAGTATCTCGAGAATGATCAATTCTGGGTGAGATTCACTAAAACGATATTAGAAATAATCATCTATTTTATTATTCCTGGACGTGTGGGCGAATTTAGGACGTTACAAAAAATAATTATAATAGCTATTACCTTAGAGAGACTGATTATTGATTTTGAATGTTTTGTCTCTTCAAAGTATCATAGTGTTAAATCAAATAAAGTAGGGCAAATACCATTAAAAATCTCAAATTATACCCACCGTGACACAAATATCCAAAAATTTTATTTTTGTCACCAAAAAGTCCTAAATTTTCCCATAATGACACAAATATTCCCAACTTTTTTTGTGTTACAAAAAGACCCAAAAGTTATACATGTATGACATTTATACCATTTATTTTAGTTCCATTCAGGGTATATTTTCACATTGATATAAGTTTGAGATTTTTTATGACACAAAAAAAGTTTAGGGTATTTGTGTTACAGTGCATATAACTTGTGATTTTTTTGTAGTATTAAACCCAATAAATTAATAGGGAACATCCACTTTTTGTGTGCTGACTCTTGTCAAAAGTAGAGTGGTGTTTTCGTACTTTTATTTTTAAAATAAATTCTAATTTGTTGATTTATTTGATTTGTCCAATGAAGGACTTCAATTAATATTCCATGAATTTGCTGACATTGTGGAAAAAGTTAATATTTGTGACGAGTAATGAGAGGGTTTATCGGACAACGTTGCTTTGATATTTAGCTTGGCTCCTCTTAACTTATCCTAATGGAATTTACTCTTGGCCAACGCAAAGTTTATCAAGATCGGTCTATAGCATCGCTGATGTGGCAAACTGGAAGTGAGACATTAAAATAATATTATCATTTCCAACTATCAATAATAGTTTATTAGTGCCACATTATTTGATGTACAAATTATAGAATAATCTTAGGCTGCGTTTATTTCACGGAAAATAACTTTCAAGAAAATCTTTTTTGGATTTTTTGGCGTTTGGTTTACAGAAAATAAACTAGTCAATGAAAATATTTTTCATCAATAGAAAAAACATCTTCAAAAGTGAGTAAAATGATTTTCTCCTTTTGAAAAGAGGAAAACATTTTCCCTCATCTTTTTTTCACTCAGACCAAGCTTGTTCTCCTTTGTATACTCCTTTTAATTATTTTTTTATTTTTATTGTTTCTATTCTTTTTTCTTTTTTTTTTTAAATTCAAATTTTTAATTTTTAATTTTTATTTATTTCCTTTTTCTTTTTCCTCTTCATCAATTGATCGCCGGCCACAGGCGAGCTTGGCTGGCGACCAATCAAAGAAAATGGAAAAGGAAAAAGAAAAAGAAAAAAAAGAAAAAAGAAAAAAGAAAAAATTGATTTCTTAAAAAAGAAAAGAAAGATAAAAAATTATAAGAAGGATTGCAAAAAGGAAAATCAAATCACGTTTTCCATACTAAACAGTGGAAAATATTTTCTAGTTCATATCAAGTTTCATCAAAACACCAGAAAATATTGTTATTTTTTTTAGAAAATGACTTTTTAGAAAACATTTTGCAGAAATGTTATATTTTCCATGAAACAAACGAAACTTTAATATTCCTATAATTACTCTTTCCTCCTTCTGCGACGACCAAGTAGCATTGAACAGCAACTCGACAAACACAATAGTCAAATTGCTCTCAATTCAATCAAAGTATGCATTTAAGTTTGACAATGTTTGGTTGGAATTTGACTGTGTGACTATATATCTTTTACCGAAAGTCGTTCTTCTCTTTTATTTGGAGGAAACAAGTTCTATGGCGATTCTAGATATAAAATATCACAGTTAGACAAGAAAATTGTTAAATTCACTTCAAATGAAACCGAATGTGCATAAACTATTGTGGAAGCCAAGCGATTGAATAGTAAAATTAATAGAACAAGAAAATAAATCGGGCACTAGATTTATGTAATTTGATCATAGTGACCTACATCCACGGGGAGAGTAGCACAAAATTCCACTATAGAACAAGCGATATAACAGAAATTATAAGCATACTCGAGTCACTCAAACACTCTAAGTATTTTCCAAGCCCCAATTACACTTAATAACTCACGTAGTATTTAGCTCCACAATTCTTCACGAAATAATTTCTCGATCTCACGAAGGAATTATACACAAATCTTATCACAAGATTTAATCGCTACTCGGATATCTTCATAGTATAATTTCCTAGCATAAGCTCATCTTGTATGATCTTCACAAATAACATCCCCTTCTTATTTATAGGCAAGAATTGAATCCAAATTAGGAAACCTCTTTTGAGGAAACATTTTCTAATTAGGAAACCTTTTCCAACTAAGAAACCATTTAATTAGAAAACTTATTCAATATAGGAAACCTACTTAAATTAAGAAACTTTCTTCTTCGGGCTCAAATCGAGACATAATTTAACAATCTCTACCTTGGCTCGACATTTGAGCTAAGTCACAATCACTTCGTTGGATTTTCGCTATTACTCTCCCACAACCCCAATGGGCCCAACCACCGTAGACATCTTTTAAGTCCAAGCCTTGCTTGAAATTCGCCATAACCGTGGATCTCATCAAAACATCAACTGCACATACATCTTTAATTGTTCTGTAAGGATTTTTTGACACAAACTCCTCAACTGTAGATAAAGTAAAACCATCATTGCTTCTATATCTATCAGGAGATCGAATATGCACTTTGTCAATATCAGTAGTTACAGTAATTGTTGGCTCTACATGCTCTACCTCGCTATAAGCACTATCTATATTGATTATTTCGCTAGTACTAACTACCTCAAGAATTTCTGATTGCAACTCCACCTCAAGTTGAACACCGTCCATATCCATATAAACATTGCTATAATCACTTCTAGCCAAAAGTATTGGAGACTCGTCAAACATAACTTCTCTGCTGACTACAGGTGAATTTAATTCTAAGCACCATAACCGATAGCCCTGCTCACGTTGTGCATAACCTAGGAACATATACTTTCTTGTCCTTTCATCAAGCTTATCATCACTAACTTGAACATAACATGGACAACTAAATATTCTAAGAACATAATAATCATCAATGTTACCTAACCACATTTCTTTGGGAGCCCGACATCCAATCACAGTCGATGAGGATCTATTCTTCGGGTGGTTCACCGTATGAAGTGCATTCGCTAAGAATTTCCTAGACATACTAGCACTAAAGAGCATTTTATGGGCCGTCTCTAGTAATTTTTTGTTCATCAACTTTGCAATATGTTATGGTTCATTGGCACTAGTGCGGTGTCTCACTATGCCTTCTTTTATGTAGAATTTATTTAATAGCTCCGAGTAAAAGTCCATAATATTGTCAGTCCGCGCCTGCTTGATCATCTTACTAGTCTCTTTTTCGATTAAAGCTCTCAATTGCCTGACCCTAAAAATAGCAACAAACTTATGCCTTAGCACAAACACCCAAGTCTTCCTCGAGTAGTCATCCACAACTATTAGCATAAATCTGGCACTTTTCTTCAAAGGAAACTGCGATAACCTACAAACATCTAAGTGAATTAATTTTGCCATATCCGTGGTTTCTCTAACAGTCGTACTAAACTACACTTTTCGCTATTAATCTAAGTCACAACACTTGCGTATATTCAGTTTATCAGTAACATAACCACATAACAAATTTCTTTCACTTAGAACCTTCAGGCTTCTCTCGCTAATGTGCTCCATATGCATATAGTACAATTTAGGCTCTCGAACCGATGCATCCAATGCTGTGTGGCGAATTCCTTCACTCTCTTACCTTAAAGCTCATACAAGCTATTGTGCTTAATTCCTTTCATTATCACCAAGGCACCTTGAACAATTTTCAGAACTCTACATTTTAAAAAATACAGACACCCAGCTGAATCTAAGGCACTTAAGGAAATAAGATTTTTCTTCAACTTTGAAACATACCTCACTCCAGTCAATGTACTCAAAATACCATAATGCATTTTGATTCTAATATCACCAACACCCATAACATCGCACTTTGCTTTGTTCCTCAACTGTACTTTATTACTATTCGTGCACTAATGAGTAGTAAACCAATTCTTATTTGATGTAGGGTGAAAAGGAGAATCATAATCCATAATCCATCCACCAAATGATGAATAATTAGTGATAGACAAGTCAAAATCAGCATTATTTGAATTACCATCAGCTATAACAATAACATCATTCGCAGACTCAACTCTAATTCCCTTACCCTTTTTGTTCTTTAGCTTAAGGCAATCCTTTCTAAGATACCCACTCTTGTCACAACTCTAACATACAACACCACCAATTATAGACTAATTATATCTATTCAAGTTTATACAACTTCTACTAACACATGTACTAGTTCTTCCTGTGACATCCCCAATTTAGACAGAGATGACCAAAGGAAAATGACCATGGAAGTAGCAAGCGATCCGATCTAAGGGTCGGTAATGGAATGGATAGTATGATCGGAACGAGTGTATTGAGGATTGGCCAAGGGATTGACAATAAAATGACTCTCCAGTTCCGCAAGTCGATTAGAGTGATTCGACTATGAATTGACCTTTCGACCATAAGGGTCGCTAGTGGGACGGTCTGGGACGACCATGGGTTGGTGCCATGCAGGCATATATTGATCGCGAGTGATTCCGCTCGGCTATGCATCGGTCGTGGGTGACCATTGATCAATCTCGTAGCATTGGGCTCCATGTGGCTACATGATAACCGAGGTTCAACCATAGATCATTGATGCTTGAATGTGGATTGGTCGCGAATCGGCCATTGATCGTTGCGTTGAATTGGGTAAGCCATGGACAAGCCAATAGCATTGCGTCTTGGTCGCGGCATTGCAGCATGGTCGCAGATCAGGCTTTGTGCCGGCATCGAAAGCCATGCCTTGTGCTCGGCCATAGATCAGCCGTGAGCCTGTCTGTTAGGCCACGGACCAGCCCTTTACTCGGCCATGTGCTAGTCATTGTGTCTAACACTTGTGCTAGGCTTTATGCTCATCCATTCCAATCCAAACTTAGTCCTGTGTCGATCAGACTTGGCCACGAGCCATGCATTATGCCCGTTCGTGAGCCAATTCAAGTGTTAGGCCCATGCGTCGGCCCCTCACTCGTGTGGCTCAGCCATGCGCTCAGTACACTGACCATTCAACTTGGCATCGTGCTCATGCAGCTAGCCTTGTACTGTCCGTTCGGCCTAACATTATGCCCGGTGTTGTGTCCATATAGCCTGGGCGCGTGCCAGGCCTTGTGTCTGGTTAGGCTCGACCAAATAGGATATGCCCCTGGTTAGTCTAACTCGTTAGACCTTGCACCGTTCAACCTAGACTTTAGCTCGGTTATGACTAGTCATGTTTGGACATATTTCTACACAAAACTTGGTTCGAATAAGATGGTCGATCGTTTTTAGATACATAAATTTCCCTTTATTTAGTTTGTCTTTGCTAGTATTATAATGGATTTTGGAGGTTGTGCTTAATGAAGAAGGTGAACCATAAGTTAGTTGTTCTTAAAGGATTATTGGGTGTTCTTGAAGGATAAAGAACAAGTGTCACACACCCAAACTTGGGAAACAAGAAGCTAAGTAGACTAAGTCAACATTGGACCAATAATTGTAAACTAATCATTAAGGAAGATCTTATCTTCTAATTTGTCTCTAGCCAATTATTGAAGTGTTCTTGAGAATTATAGAGAGACAAGCAAGCCACATGCCCAAGAAGCTTGGAGAACAAGACAAATAGAAGACCAAGTCGATGGAAATTATTGGAGAGCCATCATTAGAAGCTTAAGTGTTCTCTTGGCAAGTAATGGGAAGGGTGATTCATATACCCTAAACTTAGGGCATAATGACCCTAATAAGAAACTTGTAGAATAAGTAAGATATTTGTTAGACAATTGAATCAACAATAATTGAGCCTAGGATTTTGCAAGATTTTCCCTTTATTATTAGGCGCCAATTTGATACAAATGATTGGTCCATTTGGCAAGGCCATCATTAGAGCTTGGGCTATAAATAGAAGGGCTACCCTCCCATTCTCTTCTTTCCTTCAACCTTGCACACACTCTCACTCTCTCGGCCACTTTCTCTCTCTCATTCCTTCACCATCACCGAACACACCCTTTAGAATTACTTCTTGACACTAGTAGTAAGTGAATTTTCTATTCTTTGGTTAGGATAGGGTGTTGCGTAGTAGGGCTCGAGTGATGACCTTGTTTGTAGTAATTTATGCTTGCATGTGTGATTGTTTGTTCTTGCATCATGGCCGTGAGTCACGACACAAATGGGTCGCGAAAAAGGGCTTTGTATGGTCTTGTATCCATGTTGTAGTGTAACAGACTAAGCTCAAGTTGGTGCGAGTTTACGTTGAGGCATATAGACCTAGGCCAAGTTCAGCTCCAAGCCGACGTTGGGCATGGTGGACCGACCCACGAGCCCCAGATCACGCCCGGCATAATAGGCGTTTTATCTTATAGATCATAAAATATACGAGCACAGCCGCCTTCGGGCTTGGATGAATAGAATAACGTTAACAATATAAGAAATTGGATTGTTTAATGCTTCTTGCATGATCACACGAGGGATTAAAATCCGTCACCGATGGATTTCGGAATGTTACTCGATGGATTTCATATGCTCGGTGAATTCCGGAAGAACCGATGGATTTCGTTTAAGAAATAATGAATCCCGTATGCTGATCTTCGTATGCAACGTTTAAATTCCATGTTTGATATTCTCTTGGTTGGTGTGTGTGACATAATTAACACATAGGCAAGGTAAGATGCATCTTGATATTGATATGCCATCAATAAGTGAAATGGTAATGGTTAATCTCTTGCTCATGGCGAGGCTTCCTCTTAGTCGAAGTATAGTGAATTTACTTATTGAGTTGTGACTCATTCGTATCATTTTCAGGTTTGTAGGTATAACATTGCCACCCTCGGTTCACCGTAGGCTTCCGATAGAAATGCATGTGTTTGTTGTTGACATAGTTGAAGTAGAGTCTGAAGCCACATATCGTAAATTTGCCACTATAGTTTGGATGCAAGAAGATGCCAATGACTTAGTCCCCTACCGTTATGTAGCTTGGTTTATTTGGTTTGACGGAGATTTGCTTTGACCCCTTTTTGACTTTGGCGGGCCACTCAGAGCCGCTAATGACGATGCACCCGAGGGGACCATGGGCGGGCCATAGGTAGCTGAACAAGCACGAGAAAATCGACTTTTGTGTTTTTTTTAGGAAGGAGCCAGGGTAGAGGAGCTAGGACTACCCAAACCATGTGGATACCATGTAGAAGACCGGATGCAATCCGGATGTATGTAAGGAACAAGGCCCATATTGGTAGGGCATGTAAAATATACACGTATCATGTAAATTAATGATGTGCTTGTGAAATATGTTTCTATCCCATCTTGGTTGTTTATTGTTTTGTTGGGTGTCAAGTATAATTGCTTTTGCTTGTTCGTTTCAAAGATAAAAAGCAATGGGATGGCGATGTGCCTAGGACGTCACATCAATAACCCTAAAGTAAAGATGGCCATGAGTCTGGACCGAGTGTCACGGTCTTAGTTCAGGTCATGACACTTCCTCTATTTTCACCTACTAAAGCAGTAGATACATGTTTACCAGATTTTCTTCTATGGATGTCTTTACTCATAATTAAATCTCGAAAACCATCAAATATCAAACTTGTCGACCGAAAGGAATTACTAACAGCAGTAACAGTAGTACTCCAACTATCAGGTATTGAGGATAATAGAATCAAAGCACATATCTCATCTTCAAAGTCAATCTCAACTAAACTCAATTGACTAACGATCATAGTGAACTCATTAATATGATCAGCAACTGACACATCTTCGGTCATCTTCAAATTAAATAGACGTTGCATCAAATAGACGTTGTTGATTGCAAAGGGCTTCTTGTATGTTCGACATGGCTTTCATCAAACTCGCAATGGTCGTCTTTTTCACAATGTTACGAGCTAATGTTAGCCGAATAACACCCAAAACTCGTCTATTTAACAATTCCCCATCAGTTTGCTTCATTGTCTCTAGCTTCGTCCCAGATAGGGGCAAGAGCAATTCTATCTGATATAGATAATCCTCAATTTGCATCTTTCAGAAACCAAAGTCGTTTCCATAAAATTTGTCGATTCTCACTTTTCCTTCTTTTGTCGAGATCAATTCGCTTCAACTAAGCCAAGCCAAGCTTTGATATCAATTGTTACGAAAGCCAAGCGATCGAACAATACATTTGATAGAACAAGAAAAGAAATCAAATACTAGATTTACATAGTTCGGTCGTAGTGACCTACGTCCATGAGGAGAGCAGCATGAAATTCCACTATTGATCAAGCGATACAATGGAGATTACAACCACACTCGAGTCACTCAAATACTCTAAGTGTTTCCCAAGCCCTAATTACACTCAATAACTTATGTAGTATTTAGCCCCATAATTTCTCACGAAATAATCTCTCAATCTCACGAAGGAATTATACACCAATCTTACCTCAAGATTTAATTGCTATAAACACTCAGATAATTTCAGAGTGCAATTCCCTAGCAGAAACTCCTCTTTGATGATCTTAATAAATAACATCCCATTCTTATTTATAAGCAAGAATTGGATCCAAATTAGGAAATCTCTTTTTAGGAAACCTTCTCTAATTAAGAAACCTTTTCCGACTAGAAAATCTATTCAAAATAGGAAACCTATTTGAATTAAGAAACTTTCCTTTTTGGGCTCAAAATCGAGACATAATTTTAACACAAATTGTGCTGGAATTTAATCGACGATAAAGCCTGAGAATGCAACCATTTCAACAAAACTGAACGTAGACAAACTATACCGAAATTTAATTGCCAACGAGGCACCTAGGATATATAGCAAAGACACACACCAAAATTTAATTGACAATGTGGATCTAAAAACTACAGCTAAGAAACATGTTGGAATTTAATTGACGACACAAGTCTAGAAACTATAACAGTGGTGCGTAAATTTAAAGATAATCGAAAGATAACATGTTTGTTTGATTGTGCGCGGGAGGAAGGGGAGCTTCCAATAGACGAACAATGGTATTTATAGTGCTCATGACATAACCGTCTTGGAAGAGTTCTACTGTAGTATAGCCAAGCCTTCATGTCTCCAAGGATATGGGGACCACGTTTTCACGACTCCATGATCTCGTCTTCAAGCAATTGCTCTGTTAAAATCGCGTTTTGAACCTTCGTGTCCATATGTGTTGCCTCGTCCATTCTTGCTCCGCGTTTTACTGGTCTTCCTAGCTTCACTCACTAGTGATTTCAAATTCAAAATTTTGCAATTGCATCCTAACGCCCTCTTGGTATCCAGTCTTCTCTTGGCGTTTCAATTGGTGGTCTATAACCCTTTTAACCAATATCCTTGTCGGCAATCGCCAACCATACGCTGTTGTATATTGACAACTGATTAATGGTCATCGATGTAGATTAATATTGATAACATTTCTTATAGTCGTCAACAATGGCTTACATGTTTAATAACAACTTGCATTCTAGTCACGTTCCTATCCATATCAACGACTTGATATGCCCTCTTTTAAAAAATTTAAAACTAATTTTAATTCTTTTAATCATTCAAAACATATAAGTTTCAATTCCTCAGATAGTACAAGGTGTGTATTGTACCTTTGACAGTTCGTACAATGTGCTTTGACGGCTATCTTGTAGTGTCCCGACACATTGCTTCAATCGATATGATTCACGAATCGTCATCATTATGAATCACATTTTTATGGATCGCCATTCCTTGAATCGTTGCCTTGCTTTGAAAAGTATAAAATGGTAAAGAATTGATTTTTACTCTCAACCTTTTCGTTCCCGACTTAAACCCTATTCACCTTTACGTTCATACTCCATGAATTTGATGAAATGGTAAAAGATTAAAATTCATGACGAGTGATGAGAGGGTTATTGGATAGTGTTGCTTTTATATTTAGCTTGGCTCCTCCTAACTAATCCTAATCGGATTTTTTCTCGGCCAATGTAAAGTATATCAAGATCGGTCTACAACATTGCCTATGTGGCAGATCGGAAGTGAGACATTAAAATAAGTCTTATCATTTCCAACGATCGATAACAGTCTATCAGTGCAACATTATTTTGTACAAATTATAGGCTAATCTCAGTATACCGATAATTTCTCTTTACTCCTTCGGTGATGACCAAGTAGCACCAAACAACAACTCGACGAGTGCAGCAATCAATTGCTCTCAGAGAGAATCCTTTTCTTTGGTAAGAATAAGACAATGCACAAAAAGTTTCGAAAACGTGGAACATGCCTGAACGAGTACAAATGTTCGAGAGCGGAACCGATTGTCAAAGAAAAAACCAACAGGTCGTTCCGAGAAGGTTGGATGGCACAAATCGTTCATGGCGGGTTTCAAGAGGTAAAGGGATTGCATTGCGACATGTCTCCATGTGAAATGAATTCGTACAAATTGACTACACACCGAACGCGATTTTATTGCCTTTTCATTTTCCAATGTCTTATATTTTGTGCGTCTGACTTTTTTGCACGTTATATGTTTTTCTACACTATTCTCCTGTGCAAGTTTGTGGAAGTTATGCGCGAGAAAACACGATCTCCACGTTGGTAATCCTTTATATGGGGATAAATTACATTGCTAATTCTTTTTTTCATAGAAATAATTAAGTAGGAATGATTTGATTTTTAAGCCCATATTTGTTTTTCTGATTGGGTTTTTAAGCTCAGAGAACTGAAAATCCGGATTCACAGGATAGGGTTCCGGTTATGGGCGGCAATGCTGACACAACTTGAACGCGATACGAAATTTACTGAGAGAAATCTGACCCCAAAACGATGCACCATGGCTAAACTTGAAACTGACATAAATTGATATGTTTTCACTCATTGTTAATAAAAATCATGGTGTGATTACGTTTAAACATTTTTATAACGACCGGAATTATTAGCAGACAAGAACACGACCCGCGCACACAAATTACCAGCCCTACTTACAGTGTCTTATCTTTGACTGAATGACACTTTCATGTAGTTGGAGTCATTGGCTGAATAAAGTGGCAGCTTTATATCCTCGTAAGTTAGACTTTTCGTCTCCATTTATCCATTTATCAATCATATGAGGGTGCAGGTTTTCAAAATATATTGGTTGATGGGCTGCCAGTTTTCAAGTTATTTATTGACGAGTTTTAAAACGATTACCAACAAATCCGAAAGTGATACGGACGATATGAACTTAACGTACAAAAGTTTTTATTGCCTAATTAGCGGAAATAAGCCGTGTTTTTCCATTACACGACTTGACACAATTATAAAACTCGAATATGATATGTAAACACGAACTATCAGCCCTTCGGAGTATCATAACCATCAACAATAGGCTATTGAAACCCACAACCTCGTGTGATCGATATATAGATGATTGAAGAAGAAAAATCTAACTTGGGGAAAAACCTCATCTGTTCTCTTAATCTCTTACTAAAGTTGATTTGATCACACGAACTTTCATGTAGTTGAAGTCATTGGCTGAATAAAGACGCAGCTTTATATCCTCGTAAGTTAGACTTTTCATCTCCATTTATCCATTTATCAATCATATTAGGGTGTAGTTTTTCAAAATATATTGGGTGATGGGCTGCCAGTTTTTAAATTATTTATTGACGAGTTTTAAAATGATTACCAACAAATCCAAAAGTGATGCGGATGATATGAACTTAACGTAAAAAAGTTTTTATTGCCTAATTAACGGAAATAAGCCGTGTTTTTCCATTACACAACTTCACATGATTATAAAACTTGAATATTGCATGTAAACACGAACCGTCAGCCTTTCGGAGTATCATAACCATCACCAATAGGCTATTGAAAACCACAACCTCGTGTGATCGATATATAGATGATTGAAGAAGAAAAATCTAACTTGGGGAAAAACCTCATCTGTTCTCTTAATCTCATACTAAAGTTGATTTGATCGCACGAACGAAGCTAATGGCAGATAGTTAAGCCAGCATTGGTTGTACCAACGTCCGAATGATCCGACATGCTGTCGAGTTATCACGGAGAACAAGTCCCTCACGCACAACTAGCTTGTGTTTGGATCGTTCCATTTGACCCTTGCCCTAAGCCATCACCAGTCACTTCCTTCTACAATGTATATGATAATTCTAATAGAAGAAAACGTTTTCTTTATAGCCAAGGGAATTTCAATCATCAAAATCACAAGAAAGCATAGAGATATTCAGATATGAAAAGTATATAGCAAAAAATAAGTCGTTTGCATCACAGAAATGACAATGATCATTCGTTTGATCAGTCGTTTGTTTCCCACAATAATACATTTTCTTCTCTCCCCAACAGTACAGTGGGGCAAAGCACGACACCAGCGATCCTTCCAATAAGCTACATGAACTTTACCTAACGAGAATTTTCAAATTAAAAAAATGGAAAACAACAACAATAAAGAACGTCAACTACCCATCATTTTCCACAAGAAGGAACACAGAAGCCATCCCCAACGCTAGCCAGACATTTCTGTTCATCTGGGGAAGAGAGAGAGAGAGAGAGAGAGAGTCCCTGAAGACCATTTAAATCAATTTCAGACCACCACTCCGACCAATTTCAGACCACCACTTCGACCTTTCATTTCATGGATGACACCCGTCGACTTTTATTTGGTGTGTCAGAAGTGGGGAAAAAAAGGAACACCCACACGCATATTCAGCTATATGCTACCAATACGGACAATGGAGATGCAACAAAAGAGGAAATATCACATGGTATTTGGACAACATAGTAAGCTATCGGCCCACTTATGGAATGCAAGCTAGCAACCCGAACGGGACGAACCTGCGATGTCTGCTAGTGGGACTTCAGATTCCTTTTACAACAACCGCAAGACCCCCGTGGATGGTGGCAGTTAGCCCCGGCGAGAATCGCATCACTTCGTCCGTGGCCACCAGCTCTATCTCGAATCTCCGGAGCAACGAGACCGCCACGCTTTTCAGCTCCAAGAAAGCCATTTCTTTCCCCAAACAAACCCTAAGTCCGGCTTGGAAGACCGGGTACTTGTACGGGTTCTCCGCAGAGAAGACACTGTTCTTTAGCCACCTCTCCGGTTTGTACTCCAAACAATCCGGGCCCCATAAATCCTCGATTCGACCCATCGCGTATGGGTGGTAAGTAACCCTTGTGCCTCTCTTCACAAATGTCCCGTCGGGCAAAATATCGTCTTCCTCACAAAATTTTGAATCGAATTGGATGGGTGGATAGAGCCTCATGCTCTCATAAATCGCGGCTTGCAAGTAAGGGAGTTCTCGGATTTGATTGTAGCTCACCAGTTCTTGATCGCCCATTACACGATCCAGCTCGGCACGAATTTTCGATCGCACTCGAGGGTTCTTGGCCATGAGCCAAAAGAAGCTGGTCAGGGCCGACGCGACTGTGTCGCGGCCAGCTAAAAGAAAGCTCACGATGATGTCCCTAAGGTATGTCTCGTCGCTCACTGTGCGCATGAAGCGGGACAGGAGATCTCTGTGGTTAGAGAATCCAATCTTGCGCTTTTGCCTAATGACTTCGAGGGCAAGAATGTTGATCATGTTAATTGCTTCCTTTAGTCTCTTCTCACTCCCTAAATTGAACGACCTTTTGATCTTCCACACTAAAGGTGATGCCTCCATGGCTCGTTCAGCGGACAATTTAGATGCCAAGTCGAACGAAAGAGCGAATTCCGACATGGGCAAGGACAACTCTAGGCATCTCGGGTCCAGGCCGAACGAGAACCTACATATGCAATCGAATGAAAATCTTTTGAACACATCTTGCAAATCGAGGACAGCGCCCTCTTTGCCAACAACGGACGAAAAGAGAGTTACGAGCCGGTTCTCGATCTCGTACTTCACAATCTCGAACGCGTAGGATCGAATTGCGAACCTATCGAGCTCTAGGTTCGCCATCTTCTTCTGAAACTTCCACAAATCGCCGTCGACGTTGAAAATCCCCCGGCCGAGGAAATCCCCCAAGATCGTCGAGAAGGGTTTCCCCTTCGGGTAGTTCTCGAACCTCGTCTTGAGCATGTACTCGACGTTATCCGGGTTGCCCGTGATCATGTTGCCGAGGACGTGTATGTGGACTGTCTTGGTCGGCGAGCTCCGGAGGAGATGAGCGTACCAATCGCAGAGATTGACATACCTCTTCGACCACCCGAGGGACAGATAGGTCTGGCATATCTCGCAGTTGCACCACAGTTTCGGCCTCACGAGGTACAAGACGGAGACGACGAAGACGACCGTGACGAGGAAGACGATGAAGAAGCTCATACGGTCTAGAAGGCTCAGAAAACACCTCCAGCTTGGGGACTCCATTGATGTTTGCTTTGCCTTTTTTAGATAATGAGAGAAGTCTAGTGGAATGAGTGCACTGACCAATGAGGGCTTTTAATCGATGCCACATGAATGGCCGAGGTCTTCTTTTTTTTTTTTTTTTTTTCGATGGCTTTTCTTATTTTCTTTTACCCACTTACAAACAAATGACAATAATAGATCGAATTGGTTGTCTATGAAACACGTGCTCTATAGAATGAAGTCCACAGTTTTTTTATTCCTTCGTCGAAAAAGAAAATTATTTTCTTTTGCCATTGATGAGCGCATCTAGCGCGTCACCCAACGTAATAAATATTATTGGCCTCTCTCGCCCACGTTCTGATACGCCCATTAGCCTCCCACTTGTTGTAGATAACGCTAGTGGATATATTCATAGGGTAATGCCAGGTTATATTTTGCGCAATCACTTGCTAATGCCTGGCCTACCTAGGGTTAGCGAAGAAAGAAAAATCAATGTTCAGCTCGAATACTAAGGAAAAGAAGAAGTGAAAGATCCTTATCTTTAGAATCCATGGTGTCTCGTGTCATTGACACGTGTAAAAGGATTAAGTTTTTTTTATCTTAAAGTCCAAGATTAAGTAATTTTTTATCTTCTTCCTTTCAAAATGATCGGCTCGTCTTTTTACGACGCCACAAAATACTTTCTTCTAACGTTGCTGAGAGGAGAAAAGTTGTTTGCCCAGCAATCTCAGCCCTAGATTATAGGAGCACCAGAAGCTGAGCACGTTCAGTCAGATTTGAGACGATTGAGTGTTAGGCAAAACTTAATGATTTTAAATTGGATCTTGCCCCTTTCCTTGATAAAATTAAATCTTTGTCCAATTTGTACAATTTGACTCATTGGGTGCTGATAATTGACTATTTTATAATTGACAAATTTAGAAAAAAAAAATGCACCTCGTGATTGATGAGCAAAGCAATTCAATATAGAATACATTATGTACTGTTTCGTAGGCTGTATATTCTTTGCTGGAAGTGAGAGAAACTATGGAAAATATAATGTTAGAAAGTCCAATCCAAAAACTTAACTTTATAGATGGAGTAGACAACATAAATTTGAAGAGCTTATAAACCCCGTAAAACAAGTAATGTGTGGGTACTTTAACCCTTATCTCACGTGCAAGCTGGATTAGCAATGATATAGGGAATGTGACACATGCGAGGCTGCACACACAAAATAAATTGTAGCCAAACTTAGCTTTGATACCATATTAAAAATGTCAATTCAAAAGCTAACTCATGAGTGAAGAGAGATTACATGTATATAAAGAGTATATAAACCCCATAAATAAGAGATTTACTATTAAGTAAATCTGTTGTTTCTCTTCATAACAACACCAAATTCATTCGTTCTTTCAAATATCAATACCTTAATTTTTTATAAAGTTTTGAATTTATTAGATTAGAAAAAGCATTACTTGTCCTCTTTGGTATAATGGAAATAGAAGAATTAGAAAATGTGCAATTTGCGCGAATAATTGAATTAGAAGAATTAATTTTATAGAAAGGTTAAAATGCATTTTTTCTTTGAAAAATTAATTCAATTGTTAACCAAAAAAAATGTTAAGGAACTGAAGGTTAGGTTGCTTACTTACTTACTTGTAAAGGTACTCGTGTGATTTTGTGGAACCACTGATAGAAAAGCTTAAGCTGTTAGATGAAGGTATGATTTAATATTTAAGTATTCAATTACTAAAAATTTAAGCTGTTAGATAATGCGTGGTTTAATTTTTAATTATATTATCACTCTCTCTCACATTTGGTAAGTATAGACATATTTAATTAGGGAGATAAATGTGTTCTGAAAAGATTTGAATTCAAGATTCCTCGCTTTGATACCATGTGAGACTCTGTTAGGACTTATGCCAATGGTTTTAAAAATTTAAGCCGTTAAATGAATGTGTAATTTAATGTTTAAGTATTCTACTAGTACTGATATATCCTCTTGCATATCGTTGAACTTTTTTTTTCTCTATTTGGCCCCCCCAAAATTCAATTTCGATAACCCATTTTCCCAAAAAAGCCCCGAATTCCCAATTTGAAAATCTGCCGGCCCCGATGAAAAATATATGTACAGAAGAATGGAATCTCTGTCTCTACTTTTCTTTTATTTACTGTTTTCGAGCTCCATTTATCCCTTTAGCCCTTTGACTCTCTGTCGGAAGAGGAAGCATATCTTTTGCACATCCAAACGAATTAATAGTATATTATCACATGTGACTAATCATAGTTAGATGCAATTGATGGGGTCAGTACTTGAGAATACAATTCTTTTTGGTATTGTTGTAACAATTAGTAGTAGTGATGTTAAAATGTAGTAAATTAAAAAGTTACGAGCAAGTAGAAGCGAACTCGATATCTCTACACGCTTTATGCATGTAATGAGTGGGCCGGGCATAATTTTATAACCTTTTGCGGGGTGCTTCTAGGTCCCATAAGCAAAAAATCGTAATTTTCCTAAATTTTTCATAATTTACCGAAAACAATCGCAAAATCGGTCACACTTTTAAGTAGAAATTTAATATTGCAGGTTGTAATTTAACTGTAATGATTGTAACTCGTTTGCACTTGTAATTACTAATTTCCCTTTACGGATGGTAATTTAATTGTAGAGTTCGTTACATGAAAATGTCAACCTTAGTAATTAATCAATAGTATATTAAAGTGCCTCAAATTATCATTAGTGAAGGTACTTATACTTTCTGGTTAAAAAAAGAAAGTACCTAGACTTAGTAATTGTCCTCAATAATTGTACCTTTTCCTATAAATGTTTGTAATGACAAGTTAGTAACGATAATTCATATGTCGTAATTTACATAAAAAAATTTTTAATGTTGAAAATTGTAACGGTCATAACTGTAAGATTCAACTGTTTTAAAAGTTTAAATTGTTAGATGGAACTCACACTTAATTTGGTTTTTTGCCTAGTTTTAGATGTGGAAGTATTTCATTTGAAAGACAAATGCGAGCCTAGAAAAATTTGAATTCAAAACCTCCTATTTTAATATCATATGAAATTTTGTGGGACTATTACCAACTATTTTAAAATTTAAATAAAAAGTATAGTTTAATATTTAAATATTCTATCAATAAATTTCACAGAAAAATCACAAATAGTTTGACTTTATGGTAAATCTTTTGTTTCTATTCTTTAGACTTCATTTATTTCACAGAAAGCAACTTCTTAGAAATGTTTTCTGGATTTTTTAGTGTTTTGTTCACACAAAATATGTTAGTCAGTGAAAGCATTTTCCATCAATAGAAAAAACACCTTCAAAAGTGGGGAAAATGATTTCAAAAGAGGAAAATATTTTCCCTCCTCTTTCTTTCACTCAAACCAAGTACGTTTTCTTCCATGCATTAGTTTTAATTATTTCTTATTTTTATTTTTTATTTTCATTATTTTAAAAAATCAAAATTTTAATTATCATTTCTATTTATTTTATTTTTTAATTTTCTTTCCTTCTTCTTCGGTCGGTTCCCAGCGACGGTGATAACCAGCGATAAGCCACAGGTGAGGCGAGCTTGCTTGTGGTTGGTCATCGGCCGTCACTGTGGCTGGTGACTGACTAAAGAAGAAGGAAAAAGAAAAAAAAAATAAAAAAATGAAAATTTTAATTTTTTCAAAATAAAAAATAAAATAATTATTAAAAGGAGTGCAAGGAGGAAAATCAAATCAAATATTTCACACCAAATGGCAAAAATATCTTTCAGTTCATTTTTAGTTCAGTCAAATACCAAAAAATAACTTTTCGGAAAACATTTTCCAGAAAGATCACATTTTCCGTGAAACAAACGGAGCCTTAGTAACTTATCTCTATGATCATAGTATTGCTTCATAGTTTGTAGACGTAATAACCTTGTCAATGAGTAATTATCCTCAAATATCGGAATTGTCATTAATGATAAGTAGCATTAGCAATCTTATAGTTAGTAATGTTCCCTACACGTTTGTAAGTTATTATTTTTTTTTGTAAACCAACCGACGGTTGAAGTTCTTTTTCTTTTGATCCAACAGTCCAAATTCCGTACGGGCACCCTTCGGAAAACCACTCCCCTTTATGCATCCTTTATGCAACTTATGTGGTATAAAACAACAATAGAAGAGCTCGACAGCCAATCAAAAAGCGACATGTGATCGTCTCTAGAGAGATCTGAGTAGGTAATATCATCTCGGTATTTTGAGGATGTAAACTAGTATCAAATGATGTACATGTACACTAAAAGTTAAAGTATATACTTATATCCAGATGTACAATGCATATTATACATAGATGTATCTTCAAAACCCTAAATCTTTATTAGAAAACAGTTTACTATTTTGTAAAAGTCTTCATTGGACCCATATAATCAAGTACGTTACATTTATTTGTCAACTCCAACTCCAACTCCAACTCCAACTCCAACTCCAACTCTTGTTGATGGCGTCACACCCATAGAAATTCGAACATGACATGTATAATATTCCATAATCAATGATTTGCCTCGTTCAAGCATGAAGAACATACATTAAAAAGTGCTTGGATAAGGCTAAAAATTTTGTGTTAACAAAGAGGTAGTTAGTTAATTAAGTCGCTTAGTCAAGCATGTCCAAAATGTGCATGATTAAGTTAAGAGGATTAGGTAAATGCACCACGTAGGTCCAATTACTTGCATTGCCCAGTCCAAGCGATTTGATGGTTGCGTCGTCTACTCAAGTTTTATCTCTTATCTTATTTGGTTCACAACATTGGGGAGGTATTTCGTGATTCAAGAGTATCAAGAAATAATACACTAGTTTGAGATTTACTTATTTTAGGTAGCTTTTGGCGGAAAAACAAAATAATTCTAGTTTTTGGTTATAATCCAAAGGAAGGAAATTTATTCAATCAACTCTAAACTTTTCAAAATTTTCAATTTATTCCTAAACTTTAATATGAAATTCTAATGTAATTTTTTAATTAATTTTTGCTGAAAATCGCTAACGTTACAATTTAATTTCTAGAGAAAATTGATTGGAAGGATATTATTGAATTTTGTGCAAAAATTTAAAAATAAATTATTAAATTAAAAAATTTAAAATTGAATTGAAATATTGAATTAAGAAATGATTTGACAATTTCTTGTCGGGGGGGATAAGACTTCTGGCACTTCTGTCGGTTCTGTTGAATGCGGCGACATGATGTCTCCACTGGCTGCTTAGGTAGAATTATAACGAAGAGAATCATTACGGACAGCAGGTACTTTTTTTTCGAAAGACAGCAAGTACTTACCAGAAGAAAACTATGGTCATGCTGTAATTTGGGCGAACCGACAGCAAGTACAGGGTTGAATTCCTAAATGTTTCGATTCTCCCTCAAAATTGTCAAAAAAAAAAAGAACATACTTGGATTGCACGAAGCACATGCACACGCCGGTACGGAGTATGGGCAACTGGACGAGGAGCCTCTTATCTCAATTGGTGTCATCATCACCTGTTTCATTCAGTACTCTCGTCCTGCATCCAACTCAATTGTTATGCAAAAAAACCTAACGAATCTTGAGCGCATATCCACACCGGTATGTTAGCTCACGCACCCTTCATTGTCCTTCGCGCCATAGCCACATCCACCACCTGCCAACAATGATGATTATGACCTTCTCTCTCTCTGCATGGCGACCTTTGCCTGAATTAGTCTGAAGATCGTCAATTATGAGGGAGCTCAACATTGTACATTGAGCTCTATTGCTCTTGTCATGATTGCCCATCAATGGGGATGACGGATTTGGAGGAGGGGGCTCCTAGTTTGAAAGCCCTTCCTCAGTATTCCTATGAGATTTTACAAAATTACTGCCAATTATTTTAAAAACTTAAGCTGCTAGATAAATATGTGATTTAACATTGAATTATTCCAACATCATCTTTCATGCGTAAGCTGAATTTTGACCTGAGAATAAAAAGTGGAAATATATAATAGAGGAGACTAATAGGGACTTTGCAAATATTTGAACTCCTGATCTCATGTTCTGATACCATTTGACATTTGTGAGACCACTACCAACTATTATAAAGGTTTAAGCTCTTAGAGAAGACGTAGTTTAATATTTAATTATTCTAACAATTGCGAAGGCCCTCCCCCTAGATTTGGCCAGCACTTTGATTTTAGACTCGATAAGTTCTCAATGATAGTATACATACTTTGTCGATGTTGGGGTGTGGTTCATACTCCCATCAACAGGAGGGCACAAGGGTCTTGCACTTGGGCCCATGAATATCTATGACTTATATATAATATTTTTCTCTTGTAATCAAGGGTTGTAATAAAGAGGTGAGATATTCTAATAATAACGAAATCCTATGTTAGATGTAGCCCTAGTTTAAAGGTGAACCAAGATACAACCTTGCATCTCGATTTCTCTTTCTCGCATTTACTGTTTATTTCGTTTTATTTGTGGCCTAATCCTAACAGTTGAGCTTTGGAGAGAGATAGATTTTATGGCTTGGTTTGATTAGGTGTAGTGAAACTCACTCAAGCCATATACACTTCTCGAATTGGCACTATTAGCGTAGAGGATCTCCCAACGTGCGCAAACGTGGTGGGTTCTAGATGGAAAACTAATTTACAAGGTGATATAATTGTTAGTAAATAACAAAATATGTTCCATCGACTTTGGTAATCTAATGGTTGGTGGGTCAAACTATCTTTCATGAGGTTACAAATTCAACCCATATCATGGGCAAAACTCTGGCAAGTTTGGGCCTTGGGCATTTGCTATCTCATGTGGAGACAGTTCCTTGCTTGTGGCACACCAGTGGGGTTGTGGTGACAAGCTCGTACACCTATGAATGGACTGAATAGCTATGGCTAAAGCCGAACATTTGATAGTAGTGTGAGATTTATACACCTACATATGGACTAAGTAGTTATTACTAACATTCAATTACGATGTGGGACCCATGCAATGATCTAAGTAATTATGACTCAAATCAAAAGTAATTATGACTTAAACCGAACATTCAATAACGGTGTAGGTCCCTTATGTTAATGTCTAGAGACGTGAATACACTAGTTGCCTCTCCCCCACCTTTTAACTAATAAAAAAAAGATCTAATTATGTAGGTGACATTACTCATATATATCATGCATTTCCTTACCCCACATAAACCAAATTGGTTAGCCAAGAGAGATATTAAATTCTTCGTATCTAATACGAGAATGGTATTTTATGATTGGGGTTTACCAATTTAATGTGCTCATCATAAAAAAGAAGTTAATAACTTAAATTATTAAAAAAGTGTGACATATTCTATTTTCAACTACTTAAATAAGTGAGACGTATTCAAGCACTTCATAAAATACTGGAAAATCATTATATATAGATTAATGTTTTCATAAATATGTATCTCTACACCTAGTATCTATCCTTTAGCTGGGAATTGAAACGCCTATTCTAACCTTTATTTGTTAGAAGGGGAATCTTGACATCCAAACATAGCGACAATGCCACACCTTTTGCTGCCAAAGGAGGGCTAGCAATAACGTGATGGAAATATTTAAACCACAAAAGCTAAGAGAAACGACGTGGCGAAAGTACGCTTTATAGCTTTTGGCATACCATTTCTTTGCTCTGTTTCTGCGCTTAAGGAGAAGAAACAAATAAAAGCAAATAAAAAACAAATTTAAGGAAAAAAAACCCGGCCCTTTCCTTCCTGCATATACCAACTGTTACCTAGTGCAGATCATGTTTGTCATGTGATAACATGGACCAAAGTCTAAAAGAGAGGAAAATCTAATGAAAAAGTCATATGATCTCGAATATACGACTTTGTAACATTCAAAAACAGCTACTGCACAAGCTGATTTTCCATCTAATTGAGCAGATTTGATAATGTAGGAGAGATGCATCTATTCAATTATGTGGAGGGATCGAGTCTCATTGTACCCGACAAGGGTTAATGATTGAAACTTTGATAAAGACACGGGTTAAAAGCACTCATTTCTTGCTCACATAATGCAACATCATCTCAACATCTGGGGGGGAGTTGGGTGAATTTACACGAACCGATGTAATTTGCTAACCCTACTTTAAATCTATGTGCGTCGAGGAAGATGCTCCATATGGTTTGAGAATCAATCACGTAAAGTGCTCATCATAACCGACTTGAGATAAAGTGGAAAGCATCATTTGGCATTTGATGGGATGAAACATATAAGGTGGCATCTGCTTTTTCGAGGACATTCATGTGTCTTAGGTTCACTTTCAAGCTTTATCCTCAGTCATAATCATTCCATGTTTCCTAGGTTTTCGATGGCCCGAAGAGTTTTGTACTCAATTAACTTAAAAAGAAGAGAAAAGGCTTGCGCACATGGACATTTATTGGGCGATGTCTAGAAATCTAACAAAAAGTTAAGTTAATTAGATAACTTAATTAGATGATGTAATCAATTCCTAAACTGTTCGACTAGTATAATCATTTTCTATTTTTGTTTTTTATAAGTGAAATCGAGGTATGTCGCCAGCATTCGTCTGTACAATAGCAAAAAATTACTTATGTAGCAGTAACTGGAAAATGCTTTAATTGTACACGTTGTAATTTTTGGAGGCAAAAAAAATTTATAACTTAATTGTACCAAATATTTGTTTAGAATTTGATTGCATTCCGTACGAAAATTTTAAAGTTATAATGATATTTTCTCGATTAATGATTAAGGGTCATGTTAAACTACAACTCCAAGTGTTGATGGCATACGGGAAAGAAAAATGGTGGAAGCGAAAATCAAACAATCCGCGTGCGGAAGAAAACAACGCCCTCTCCATTCAAAGCCAATCATCCCATCGCTTCTCACACTAAGATGGTGTTGGCTGGGTCCGTCTCATTGGTAGGGCCCAGCCAATATGATAAAAAACAAAAGGAAAAAGTCAAAAAGTCAAGAAGAAAGAAAAAGTGTCAGCTTCGTGTGCCCAGGAGAGAGAAAAGAGTGAGACCACCGAGGGGGACTCACCGAGAGAGTACGTGGAAGAAGAAGAACGAGGGCTGAATTTTGCGGTCCGATTTCAAAGGCCAAACATTGTCGGAATTGGCTCAAATTTTAGTATGTTGTTCGTGAGACCGAGGGCTACGAGTTGATCGGTTTTGTTCATTGAGAACCTTCTCTGAATTCTCCAATCGCAATTAAGGTTTTCTCCTCCGGTTATGTAAATTCACCTTCGTGGTAATGAAAATGTTGTTGCATTGTTGATGTTGTGCCTCTAGTGTGTGATTAGAAAAGAATTTTGTGTATCTTACTATTCTTGGTGATTAGTGGAAGTTTTTGGGGTGGTCCGTGATTTTTCCTTCATTGGGTTTCCATGTTAATCTTGATGTCGTTGCACTTGTCTCCTTATTATTGCAAGATTGAATTGCTGGAACATTGTTGGTTGTTGCTAGGATTAAGTCAATTTCGATCGGTTTAATTGTGGGGGAGATATTGATCTTGGATTGGGTTTGGTTCTTCGTGAATTATTGCCCCAGTTCTCCCCAACAGGTGAGTTGGTAGAGATGCAGTCCCAGCCTAGGGAGGAGAGCAAGACTTCAATGACAGAGGCTCGGATATGATCACATGTGCTTGGAGGGAAGTTGGGATTCACATGTAACAAAGGATGATAGACAATTGCTTCCTTTGTTTGGGAAAGTCGGAGCGAGTGTTTTGGAACCCGTGAATACATGGTAGGTTTCGGAGTTTGGGGTATGCACCCACATCGTACCCTGCACCATGCAACCTATGCAGGGTACCCCTAGATTAGGTCGCGGTCACGGCCGGCCCAAGAGAGAGATTTTGGAAAAGTACTTATCAAGGAGGCACCTGAACCATTTCCATTCAGGATAAAGAACATGTAATGTGACTGTAATTAAAAGATGATCAAAAGACCTCAGTGCTCTAGAATAGATATTCTCTCTCGCTTGAGGTTCTTTTGGTCAATAGAAATCTAACACAGCAAAAAGAGACCTTGTGCCGAAAATCCATTACAAATCATAATAAAGACACAAACAAATGTGCATGTCGATTCAAGACATGCAATATATGTAGTGGCTAAGAATATCATATCAAGCGGGGGGGTGGTGAATAATTGATTTTAAGAAAACTTGACGAACTTATGCAGAATTGTAAATGCCGAGTTAAATGATTCGACCAAAAAAAAAATTACCAAGTTATATGTAGGTGGAATAACAAAAGCAAGTTGATATAAGCGAGAACATGTAGTTAAATCAAGCAGATGTGAAAATTAAGTAGAGAGATAGAAAACGATGCGCGCAAAAATTTATAGTGGTTCAACTTGGATAGAAAACGATGCGCGCAAAAATTTATAGTGGTTCAACTTGGTGTAAACTTATGTCCACTCTCCCAAACTAAGAGCCTATTGGCTATATTCCACTAGCAATCTTCTGAATATTTACAATAGTCTATGCCACTTATGCTTAAAGCACTTCTTCCTGAAATTGGTGCTGTTGATAGCCAAGAAGATAGGTTTTAGTATTTCATATCTAAGCACCGACTATGACACTGCTACACTCCTCAAGAGATTACACTTTTCAGTATACACTTAGATTAAGGGTACATATTTAAAGTTTTCTCTATTGCTTGGATTTCTTGTTATTCTTGATTCTTCTCTCTCTTCTTCAGTGTTTGTTAATCTTCTTTTAAACTCATCGGTCTCCAAATTTACTCGTTAGACAACCTTCAACAGGATCAATCTCCAAGCTATTTGTTTGGACAATTGTTGAGAAGATCAATTTAGCCATTGAAGTCAATCGGTCCGAATATTCGAGATTTAATTGTCCATACAATTAAATCTTCCGGTTTCCATAAACAGAATAGATAGAACTATGGAAAGTAATATGTATCTTGGATGATTGTCAATCAATCAAGATGTCATGCATAATTAGGATCTTCCGCGTAAATATTTCTCTGGATTGATAATCAATCAATTTCTTCGTTTAGGAATCAAAGCCAGATCACTAGTTATCATAAATAATCATATTAAATACGTCATGGGATATTCATATCCAGATTTCTAGAGCACGTAATCAATCGTTGCATAGGCAATGTAGCTGCTCCACTAATATTAGCCATTCCCGATGATAATAAGTTTCTTGGTGATATTGTGTTGCATCTAAACTGGCAACTCAAGTATGTTAGTGACCGTTCATTGTGATATCTCCAAGCCCTTTCACATTATTTTAACTTGTTCACGCTTATAAATTCATCCCGTCTTTCACGAATCTTTTTGCTGTGTGCATCTAAATTCTCTTAAAGCGGATACTACCTGAAATATAGATAATATTTGCATATATCAAGTTCATAAGGTAATTATGGTATGTTTCTCAAAAATTTATTCTTTAAAGTAAAAAGTTACCGAGAAGGTTGAAATCGTGCCAACCAATAGATGGAATCTTGACTCAAAAGGAAATCTTTGATTTAGGAAAGAAAATGTGTTTCTCAAGTCAACGCTTCATTATAATTTAGTTTTCCTTTACGGAAAATTGGAAATAGGCCTTCCTTGATTGGCGGTTGCTCCTGAAAATGACGTCTCAAGTAAGCCAAAATAAAAAAAAGACAATAAACACTTATTTTATTCAAAACATATACTTTTAAAATGAGAAACTTTATATTTAAAAAGGCTAGGAGTGCGGGGAGGGCCCGCCATGAAGGTAAGGATAATTCTCATGGTCCGTAAAGTGGAAGACCAAATTTTTTTCTTGACTATTTAAAAATTTCTATCAAAATGGATCATAAAATTAATTCAAGTTAAAATTCGATTATTTATAAAATTTTATTATTTTTTACCGACTTCAATTATATTTTCCTTTTTCGCCCCCAAGCCTCGTTGTTAGCATAAAAAGGTAATAGTTGAGCATACTAAGGTTGGCTAACAGTCTAATTGCTCGATTCCCACTGATGATAACCTTGCAGGCCACACACTATCACCAATTAAGGCTCTGTTTGTTTCGTAAAAATTGAATGGTTTGAAAAAATAAGTTGTTGCAATAATAAAAATATTTTCCAATGACTAATTATTTCAAGCGATGCGAGCGATTATATTTAGAAAAATATTTTCCAAATCACTTATTTTTCGCGAAATAGACGGAGTCTTAATTGAAAGAATCAAATATTTCTATATTCCAAAGGAACAAGCGGAAAAGAGCACAATAAACCGGTGGTCGAAGCTTCACACCTAACTTTTGATTCTTCACATTTCTTAGATGAACAAAATAACTTCCTATATTTTAATAAGAAAAAAGACTTCCTATTACTACAAGGGCAAAAGCCACCAAAAATCCTAAATACTCCCATTGTGATACAAAAAATCTCAAACTTGTATTTGTGTGACACAATTACTTTCTATCAAAGTTTAGTAAATGACCGATAAAAATATGTCTCTATGAACGTCGGAAAGCAAATAATGTTAACTTGGCGTCCACGTGGTTTAAGAGAAATAAAGACATCGTTGTTTTGGCTGAAAAATTATCTAACGTAACCTTAATAGAAGGTAAATGTATCACATATATACATGTTTGGGGTTACATGTGACACGTTTGACATAATTGAGATTTTTGATGTAATAAATTTTTTTAATATAAATATGTCATATGGGCATAATTTAAAATTTTTTGTGACTTTTTTTCACGACAAAATATACCCTTTACGACCAATTCGCCATTTACATGGTTCTTATCCATATCCTCACAAAACATTACATTTTCAAAAGCAGTACGTAATTAATGATTGGGGGGCGTGAAAAGATCCCTACCCTAGAATATTTTACGCACGTCTGACATGCATTTTACTGTAGTTTGTGAAAGCAACAAGCCTCTCCCAGGAAATTATCCAAGAATATTTAGTTCTATATTTAAGATTAATTGGGTGTGAATGACGAATGGATGACGTGGAATTTTAGTTAGGTGAACTTTTAGTGATTTTTTCTTATTTCAATCCCATGCTTTATTATCGAGCTCATACGCATACATTACTTGCAATTCCTACAAACATTTAATATGACATGACATAACTTGATCCAACTCAACTTGAAATTGTAGCTAAATCCTGAATCTAACAATGAAATGATATGGAATTTAGCCGAATCAAAACTGATTCGACCCACCGCTTGTCGAAATATTTGAAATCTGAGAGCACCTAAGACTTGTAATGACTCGATTGATTAGACTCATATTCGGATATAAGACAATTGGGAAAAATCGAACCCGAAATGATGCGGATTTAATCCAAAATGCACTCGCGATTATGTAAATTTAAATGACTAGAAACCCATATATAATCTGAAATCAAATCAAAGGTTTGGACTTGAACTCCTTCTTTGAGATCTCCCTTGTATTCAAAGCATATATGTTATTGCATAGGCAAATATTTGATACCTCATCTTAAAGAGATAAGAGGGCCTAAATCTAAATCCATTAACATATCTAGTTAGATTCACTTTCATTCAAAAAACTAAGCTAGTGAGTTATACGATAATTGCACAAGTTAACTACACCATAAAAATATAGCTTTTTCAATATGACTCTTTCACCAAAAATCCTTAAACATGCACCATAACAATCTACCCCTCACCCAATAATATTTTGTTAGGCTTGTTAGGCTTGCTTTCTCTTAATTCAAATACTTTTCTACACCAGTGTATCACAACTTGACTAAATGAGTTGTGGGTCAATTAAATATATTAACTGCTCCGTATCGATTTGATTCTTCGGTATGGACTCTTTAACCAATATAGAACATGTGCACTTCAATATTATAAGAGGTATTGGAAGTTATTCTAAGATGTGAATTCTTTATCCCGTACGATTCTCCCATAGTTGCAGCAGTACATTGATTTTTTAAAATTAGATTATCATTAATGGTTGAGCAAGCATGCACTCAATGTTCCCGAGGGAGCACAATATCGGGTGGAGGATCCCTAACCCTTAATTCAGCCACATCTTCCTTGAAAGGGGTAGAGAGCTTGGTAAACGGCAAAGGGATTGGGCTTTGAACTCGAGGTGGAGATCCCAATCCAAGACCACATTGATATAAATTGATGCATATCTAATTATTCTTTTATCCAACACAATCTTTCATCGCCGAGTTCACATTAAGATGCTTCTGATAACGACACGAATGATATGCATACTTGACAAGAAATGACATGACACGGATTGTCAATAAAACAGGTCTTAATGGAAACATGGTACCATCTTGTCTAACAAAGATTGACAAAAAGGACAGAGAACATATAAAAAAAAAAATTCATACCTCACTTTTGATCCAACGGTCACTTACATATCTCTATTTTTACAAATACCATTCACACATCTCTAAATAAAAACTCACATCAAAAGGATCAAATTGTTCCTCCTTGCAAACTCACTTTATCATCTTGCTTAGGCTTTTGGCTTTTAGTTGGTTTCGAGTGCTTTGGATGGACGTAAGAATTTGCAATTTGAGGTTGGATGATTTTCAAAAACCAAATGATATTTTGGTAAATAGGGACATATGGATAATTGATGCAAAGGTGCAAAGCAATCTTCAAAAGACCCGAGTACACATTCAGGTTTTTTTCCTTCTAAAATAGAAATATGGAAGTGGTCAATAAGCAAGATGCGACGTGACTTTGGCATTCTTCCAAAAAGAGACGTTTGGGGCTCAAGGTGATGTTGATGGCCATGTGGATGCACCGTCAGCCCTGTCTCTTTTTGTGATAATTTGATTTGCTGATGTCTCTTGATTTCGTCCCCGAATCTCGCAAAGCCTCCCTCGCATCTTTTTCTACACCATGCGGGCATGCCCTCATTGTGGAAACCATACAAAGACTTGGCTCACTCAAATGTCATTAAAAATTGAAAATCACAGTCACAGTCAGGGTCATGTGGAGTTACATGCAATGCACCTTCCACCATGCACACACCTCTCTAGTGATAACGATCCATTAAATATAGACTAAGGAGACATCACAATCGAGGGAGAGCTCTTTGCGTTCTTCTTCATTCGATTTTGAATATCATATCTTTATGATCAAAGGGCCGATACTGCTCTTTCCCCAGATGTGTCACTTTCCAGGCATGGCGTCATTTGGACTTGATGAATGATGCGCCGGGCGTTATCTTATTCTGAATAAGAATCGGAACGTTCAATCGCTCAAAGTTTTTTCGGGCCATGACCGCACTTGCCCGGTCAAGCTAGAACTCATCTAGGATCCTTTGATCACCGAGGTCCATTGCTCTCATTTATGGTAGTCCCGCAGCATTGAAATCGCTTCAGTTACACGAGCCACTTAAGTCAGTACATACACAGCGAATCTCCATCTTGACTTTTAGATAATGGCCATGGCCTAGTCACTACCCCGCCTTGATGCCGCTCAACGCCACCGCTCTCTCCATCTCTCACGGGATCTGCGACCACCGTTTAGGTGCTCCTAAGCCCAGGACCGGTTTGTACCTGGCCAAAAAGATGGACGTCCTTGGCGCATCGGGCGACGGATTCCACATTCACAGACACGTTTCAAGGGTTTTCTTGACACAAGCTTCTGTCCCATTGAAATTTCCAAAGAAACATCAGAGCATATTCGTGTTTGTTGGGAAGTGGGTACCTTTCTCCTTTCCTTTCAGTAAGCCATAGCAGCTGCAGCTTGGTTCATTAGGCTCTATTTGCCACCAATATCGTCTGTTCTGACCTCTCTGCTCCACATTCCAGAGCTAACTTAGTGCTTTATTATTTCCGCATATCATGTCTCCGTCTTCATCAGTCTTTCGACGTCTGAACCTGACAATGAAATAAGACGTGTCCACGAGCACATATAGGCTTCTCTCTAAAGTTACAAACAATCGGGATATTTCTTGCGCTCCTCGACCTCAAACAGAATTTCTGTGGACCTTATTGAACATACTGTACTGTGTCTGTGGTTCATTTGGAGCAGAAATATATTGTTACTTTTTAATATTATGCGAATTTTTTGCGTGCCGATAAATTCCAGTAAAGTGTTGGTAATTTTAATAAAAGGTTGGTAAAGAATGGGTGACCTTTTTCTCAATTAGCTTATTATTGACTTACTATCATTTCACAAAATTACTGGCTTTTTATTTACTTTGCATATTTTACCAATTTTTATTGGCAAAACTTACAAACATATCAAATTTACAAATTCTTAGATTAGATTATCAACCTAAACCGGAGTGATTTTCTAACTTTTGTCAAATCAAATTACCAACTAGAGTTGATGGTGAAAATTGTACCAACAGCTTTCAACGTTGGGCCTAAGTATGCAATCAAGTCTTAAGTGTCTAAAAAGTGCAATCAAGTTCTAAAGGTTTTGAATCCGAGCAATCAAAATCTTTCGGCAACTGCTTAGCCAATTTTTGTCGTGTGGCACATTGAAAATCCACTGCGGCCTTCTCTAACAGATTTTATCATACTAGACTGATGTGGAGAGGTTGTGATGCCACGTTAGGAAGGCAGAAATTGAAAAAAATTGAAAAGAATTACAAATGAAAAAAGCAAAAAATTTGAGAGAAACGAAAAAAGGGCCAAAAGTTATGTGAAAAGATGAGTCAAGCTTTTAAAAAAGGGAAAGAAACCAAAATTCAAAAATATGACAGAAAAAACCAAAAACTAGAAGGAAAATTGAAACAAAATCAGCTCGTTGATAAAGAGAGACAGAGACAGAGAGAGGCACCATAGTAGGATTGAATATTGGGGGCAGCGTCGATGCCCCCACGTTGCTGGCATGGGTCGGCAACCCTCGCCCACTTGTGGTGAAGGGCTAGTTGGCTCACACGGATCTGCTAACCTTGCTACATTATGAGGGCCCTCGCTTAATGCCAACGAGGGTCAACGATACTCCCTAATCTTCAAAACCCCTCATAGTGCCCCCCATCCAAAACATAATGGAAAGCGTTATATCGGATTTTGGTATGCCACGTTAGCAAAATTTGTTAGTAAAATTGGATGAGAGGTCGCTCAAAAAACTTGATTGGACTAGATTCAAAATGTTCAGGACTTGCACTTTTTAACCTTTAGAACTTGAGTGGAAATTGGGCAAAACGTTCTGAACTTTTAGTGCAACTTACACTTTGATATGATAGTTGGTAATGTGTTGATAAGAAAGTGAAACAGAAGCAAATAAGTAGTGAGAGAAATCTTTTGTCAAATACAAAAGGAGTTGATAATTAAAAAAACCAAAAAATGTTGGTAACTAATTCAAATGAGAGTTGAAAATACTCAATTAATTGGTAATTTAACTGTAGAAAAACATTGGTAAGTAAGACAAATATAAGTAAAAAATCAATATAAAGTATGGTTAGTTAAAAAGAAACAAATACACGTTGGTAAGCAACTCAACTAGGGACTTGATAACTAAAAACTAGTTGGTAACTTAATCGGACAAAGTTGGTTAGTTACAAAAAAATGTCGGTAAATTTAAAGTGTTCCTAGGAAGTACATAAAATTGGCAAAAGGTAAGAAATTTTATTTGTTAGAAATAAGAGAAGTTGGTAATAAAAAAAAGTAGGCAAATGTTGATAACTAACTAAAATAAGAGTTGGTATGTTGTTTTTAATGAGTGATTAGTTGGTAACTCAATTGAAGAAATATTGATGATCAATCTAATTGATAAGCAAGGTAGATAAAAATAGTGACACTATAGAATAGTTAGTAAATTTAACAAAAACAAACAAATAAGAGTAAGTAAGTCTAAAGAGAATTGGTAACCTAAACTAGTTTGTAACTTAATTGGAGGAAAGTCGGTAAGTGTCTCAATAAGGGTTGGCAATTTCCATAATATTCGGTAAATATAAGGCTTTTCAAAGAAAGATAAATAATGTTTGTTGTCAGAAATAGTAGAAGTTGGTAATAAAACAAAAAACCAAATAGATGTTGGTAACAAACTAAAATAAGAGTTTGTAACACAAAATTAGCCATTTTTATGATCAGAGAAAAATTTAGTACTCAACCTAATTGAAGTTGGTAATTCAATCGGGAAAAGGTTATAAGTGACACAATTAAAGATGAATAATTCGTAATAGTTATTAAAATTAAGTCGTTGCTAAGAGAGGTAAATATAAGTATGGTTAATGATGATGTTGTAAATGAACAGACACCTTACTATCGTTTTTTTATATGTTATTTCATAACAATTTCTGTGACTCTTTCAACTCTCGAGCCAAAAACACATTGGCACCATATACCTCAAATCTATTTCCAAAAAATCAGTTTTCACAAAAAAGTTCATTAGATAGTCAGTTTGTATCCGTCTAGAAGCATCGTAATCATAACCGAAAAAGCATGATTTCTTCTACTAAAGGATAATAACTTGTTCCACAATACCAATATGAAAAATGAGTAGTAAGAAAAGAAATCTTTAAAACATGCTAAAAGTCCATTTATTTTATCAAACAAAAGAGTGAACCGAAACTAACCTAAAACAACTTCAAAAGAACCTTTGGTTAACCTTACCTATGGAAAATTTTAAAAAATTATTCGAAGTAATTTTCCCTGTTAAGGCTCTATTTATTTTGTGAAAAATGTAACATTCGAGAAAATATTTTCTAGATATTTATTTTTGAGGAAAATGACAATACTTTCTGGTGTTTAGCTGAAATATGAAAATGAACTGGAAAATATTTTCCGTTATTTGGTAAATAAAATTTGATTTGATTTTCTTAAATAGATATACATTATTTGAATGCTAGTAACTTGTGCATAGACAGCCAGTGAACTGAGTACAGGCACCAAGGTCTCGAGTTTGGCCTCGATAGACCTCTGACCTGGGCGTTGGGGATCCAAGCTTGGCCTCGATAGACCCGAGCACTAGGGCACGAGCTTCGGGGTCTTGATCCCAACCTCGATGGACCTGGTGTGGGTGTCGCAACCCTCCTTGACACGGTTGTTGTGGGGAAGTAGGGTTTAGAGGTAATGCTCAAAAGGCAAGCCGACGGCTCTCGATTAGCCATGGGTTCTCCTAAACCCTTACCTTGTGCGAAGTTGGGATTCATTTAAGTTTGATTTAGCCTATGGATATTATATGTGAAATGAGAGTTGCCATTAGCCTATTAGGGTCGGCTAGAAACCAACCGAAGCACAGGAGATTGTCTCACTTCCTACACAACTAGATATTTTCTAGGGTCGGGGAATTGATTACATTAATAGTTTCTATTTGTGTTCATGTGATGGTTTTTAGGGATTTATTATGGTCCTAATACTTATCTTAACCATTTTAAAAATAAAAGATCAACCAATGTAATGAAAGTGCGGGAATTAAACACCTAAGTATTGAAAGGCTAAAAGTAAGGTACGAAAAAGAAAACGCGATACTTATCGGGCAAAGAATATACATGGCTTTGTTCTCGAGTCCCGATAAATGAACCCCATGAGCTTGATGCTGAAGACTGTCTAATTCCTATATTTAAGCTAGATAAAGGCAGGCCTAGCTTCTACTCATTTATTTGGAATGGAAGTACTAATCTAGACTAAGCTACACACTCATTAAGAGAGTGATTCTAAGTCTAAACTGATTTTCATTTCTTAACTAGACTTATTTTGATTAAGTCGATTATTAATTCCTAAGTCTATTAACTAAACTAGCCTAATTAATACTAAGCTAAGCCAATGAATATAAGCCAAATCACCATCATGGATCGCCATTCCAAGCTTTCGGCCGCCTGTCTTCATCGTCAATCTCATCATGCATTCATGTAATTACTCAATCCACACATTAACAAGTTTACTAAATCAAACAATCACCAAGAGTATCGAGTTCGATTTAGGATTTAATGTTGACATAAAATTTGATTACCCATTCACCTCGTAATCAACTAGGGTTTAATTAATTAATATCAAGTGATTATTAATCCCCACTTGCAAAATTCTCAAGTGATGGGCTTACATCACTAAGCACCAAATTAAAGTGTACCCCCCGTCACTAAGCTACCCACCAATGGTATTAGGGGTGTGCAACAGAACCACAACTCACCTGGACTACCCGGAACCGGTGGTTCCCAGGGGAACTGGACCGGTACCCACCGGTTCCAAAAAATTAGAACCGGTGGGTACCGGTCCGGTTCCCGATTTCCGGTGTGGAATCACCCATCTGTCCACCTGGATCGGACTAGTAATATAACAATAATATATTTAATTTTTTAATTTTTAATTTAAAAAATCTGACCAAAAAAATAAAAATAAAAAAGAAAATAGGAGAGTTGTTGTTTTGTTTGCTCGCTGACTATTGTGAACTTGTGGCAAACTCCCATGTGTGATATATAATATAAGCTACGGATGTATTTGATGTGAAGCAAAGTAGCATATGGTGAACACAACCCACCAACGAACAAGAATTATACCAGTCCATTTTTTTATTTGTCCAGGAAAACTTAGTGGGACTAGTTCCATGGACTCACCCAGCAACCAGACCGGATCAGCGGTCTGATTCTTGGGTGGGTCCATGGAACCAACGGGCGGTTCTCGGTTTCAATTTTTTGGAACTGGTGTTTAGCTGGTGGTCCATGGTTCCGGGGGTGGAAACCGCCCACCCGGACCATGCTCACCCCTAGATGGTATCATGCATCATTAATCTAAATTGAAAGTAATCAATCATCAATTCAATCACAAACAAGGTCAAACGGACACACATTGAGGCTAATTGGCCATAGAAATAACTAAATCAATTAGTTGATCAAGAGGTCAACTTCAATTTTACCCATGATTTTGGCCATTTAAGTTTTAATCCAATTGAAGGACTTAATGAACTCCAAATTGAGTGATTTAAATTTTCAATTAAATATTATTAAGTCCTTTACAACTTTCATTAAGATAACTTTTCATAATTTATGGCCCAATTAATACATAAAATTTAATTAAATCGGATTGCTCTATATTTTGCCCTGTTTAGACCTGATTCTTTAAGATTACGAAAAAATATCAAACAACCGTCAAAAGATACCAAATTTGACAGACAGACTATTCATTACACGTTTTAACAACTTTCATTTTTTGAGATTTTATAAAATAGCCTTCTAGCTATGAGAAATTATGCGATTTACCCCATGGACTCACTCTGTATCAGTTTTGTAGAACAATTCTGACTTTGACTTTATTCAATTGAATTGACCGCCCGATCCTACGTAGAATTTTATAAATTTTTGGGCATTTTTAGTTCAGGACCTCCTCTACAACTTTCATATGTTTGCCTTTTGCTAATTATTCCTTTAACTTTTTTATAATTGCAAGACAAGTTTAGTCGACGCTGAGACCAAATTTCCAGATCTGACACTCAATTACTCCAGGGGTGTTTTACTCAATTTTGCCAACCTTAATGATCTTCAAATTCTATAAGTCATATTAAATTAAAGCAATTATTTTCAAATACAATTCATCTGAAGATTATTTTTCTTGATTCTAAGCTGATTTTCCCGTAAAAATCAATGAACTCAGAATAGTCTGATTTTCCCGTAAAAATCATTAAGCACATTCATCTACTCCTAAAACACCTTCAACTCAAACATTTGAGCATTCAAGCACATCTTCAACATTCAAACATCAAACTCTGTCATCTAACATTAATTGAGCCATGATTTCTAAGAAATTTACATGATTTCAATTCAACTTGCTCTTCAATCAACATTCATGCAATATTACTTCAACCTATGATCGATTACTACTCAGATCAACATCAAATTTATGTTCTAATGATTTCAGCCAACATAGAAAAGTTTCAAAATAATAACAGCACAAGTGCCATACTTTTGTATGGCTCTTATTTGAATGTCATAACTTTTTTTTCGCTCACTTAAGTATCATATCCGTGTAAAAACGTTCACTCGAGCGCCTATTTTGGCAATTTGTCATATGTGGCATTTTAACATAAATTTTCCTTTCGATGAGGCATTTTAAAAACAAATTTAAGTCCAACGTGGAAATTCTTCATCCAACATGGCTTTAATAACAAAAACGTGGTCGTTTTTCTCTTTCTCTCTCTAAATGCTTCCTCCACAGAAATGATGGCATCTCTCTCTCTCTGCTTCATCTCTGAAACTCACAGACTCCATAGAATTGCAAGAATGTATCGGTGATGAGCTCTCTAGTGAGGAGGAAGTGGAGGAGTAGGGTTATTAATTTGGAGACGTCCTTGATTTCCATCTCATTGTTCTCATTGTCGCTCTTGATCTTGTTTTGGGTCTTTCTCTCACTTCATTCTCACTTTCTCCTTTGTCATCGGCTCCTTTGGAGGGGGAGCTTTCATGGCTGCTTTGACCATCTAATCTGCTCTCTTTTGCAAATTTGATAACTTTTTTTGCCCTAATTTGAAGAATTAGAGCTAGGGTTCTTCGTGAAGGAAATTGAATTTTGCCCCAATTTGATTAGATTGGATAAGGATCTTCAATCATATCACTAAACGACGTCGTTTGCCTTCTCACTTGCTGACTTCATCTTGTCTGCAAGCCACGTTGGATGTTATAAAATAAATTTAAGCCATGTGTTGACACCCAAAATTACCCCTGGTGAGAGTGGGCCGTTTACAAGTTACAAAAGATATAAAGTACGGTCCACATGGCAAAAATTCGAAAAAGGCCGCAAGTCAGGCCCAGAAGCATTGAGAAGACCTAAGGTAATTATCGATAGGACATGTCATAGAGGTGTCAACAAGTTTAAAATCACGAGCCTTGCACGTGACATCGACGAATCCAAGATCACGAGCTTTGCACGTGACGTTGACGAATCCAAGATCACGAGCTTTTCATGTGATGTCGACAAAATTCAAAATCACGAGTTTTGCATGGAATTATGGTAATACGTGGCAAAAAATCATTTACATGTGTCAAAAGATAAATATATGATCGTGGGTGTGAAGATCAAGGAAGGTAAAGAATGACAAGAAAGACATGTGGAAGAAAATTAGTTATTACGTGATGCCCAAAGAGCGTAAGCAATGTCGACAAGTCAGGAAACGATTAAAGCATGAAATGTAAAGAAGTGGAAAACGACTTTCAAGGAGAAGTGTTCGGTCAACAGATATCAAGCTGCTCTATAAATACTCAAGGATTTCCAACGTAGAGGGGGGATCTTGAAGAACAACACAACGCATCTTTTATCTAGCTTTTATTTGTCACGCCCTGAACCCCAACGGACTCGCGACACCCTTTCGACGGTCGTAATGAACGCGACGTCCCAGAACGCGTCGCCGATCCCAACGAACTACGTGAGCGGAAGCGAAATAAAACAACCCAGACAATAAAATATGATAAAGGGATAGAACAAACGTAATTTAATAAACACATAACATTAACTTGAATTCATAACATTCATACATTAGGCCGCTAGGGTTAAATCCACCTTCGTCATCAAAAGGGAACAGATGGCTAGGTAGACTACTGACACGTAAAACGAGACCCTACCAAAAAGGCCTCCTGGCCCTACTCCTAAATGTCCCTACGGTATCCAATCCGAATCAGACCCTGATGATTCTGACTCTGAGTCCGAGTCAATCTCGATCAGGTTCTCCTCCTCCTCTCCCTTCTCGACCGCCATGGGCTCTTCTTTAGGCTCAGGCTCGAGCTCGGGCTCGGGATCTGGTACTAGCTCGGGTTCAGGCTCGGGGACAGGTGTCGGTACTGGACTGGGGTTCACCGGAGGACTGTCGAGATCTGACACCTCGCCGTCGGGAGCGAACTTGTCCCAGGGCTCCCAATTAAGCGCATTCTCATTGGTGTGCCTCAACCCTTCAAAACCTCGGATTGGCCCTGAGTTCACTAACCCCTCCCTATGGGTCCAAGCCAAGTATTCGTGGCGCGCCAACTCATCTCGCCCCACATCTACCCAAACATAAGTGCGATATCTAATATACGCCTCGCCCGGGTTCAAACCCGGGTACTCGTTTTCCTCATGCACCATACGTATAAGGACTCCAAAACGCCTAGGTGGCGCCATACTCAAGGGCGGGGATCTGAAAATGGTTATATAATAACCGTAAGAACGAGTCTCAATAAACAACATCCTATACCCCACCTAGGCTAATGCGTACCCAGACAAGTCTAACATGCGAATCACTAGATAACACAACCAATTTCACACGACAAGCTTACCTCGCCTCGAATCACGAGCCAACCCTGCATATTAGTCCGAACATGATAATGCAAACATAGTTCACTACCATATCACAATCACCCGGCATACACACTTCCACTCGCATTCAACCAATCCAACCAAGCAACCACACGTACATTTAGCCAATCCAATCAGTCACATTGCGCACACGTGTCTAACTAACTTTCCTCTCACGGACCACCGTCAACACGTCTCAAGTTCGGTCTCACAGGCACACAAGCCACACAATTCGATCAATTCCAATGGCCACCGTCAACACGTCTTAAGCCATACCATTCAATCAATTCCAGTGGCCGCCGTCAATACGTCCGAAGCCACAATATTCAAGCAATTCCAATGATCGACGTAAACACGTCCCGGTCTAACACACCTTTAATGGGCCACCATCAACATGTCTCAAGCCCGCATCCAATTGGCACATTGGCCATTCATGTCTTCACACGAACTGCCGTCAACACGTCCCAAGTCCGTAGCCCTCCGATCGATCCGGGCTTAAAATCGACAGGTAAGTACACGCCATTCAATTCAATCACATCCACGCCAATTGCATCAAACAACCCATATTCACAACTTAGTTCAATTCACATTTCGCCACCTCAACATACGAACCTGACGTTCAAGTCGGCTATGCACAATCACCCCAAATCAAGCATATTAAAACATAACATAACATAATCAAATTAAATCATGCCCTAGCCATTCTAACCGAGACAAATTTATAAGTACCCAAAATATTAGGTAGAGTTTAGGAAGTCATTTACTAAATTTTGGCCCAGGAAAAGTCGGCTCGGGTCTAAAATGGCCCGGTGAATAGAGCAAAGGTTTAATTAGGCACACACGCGAAAGCACAAAGGCGAGTATAATGAGCGGGCACGGGCACGGGCACGGGCACGGGACGGGCGCTGGCGCTGGCGCAGGGCACGGGGCACAGGGCACCGCCCGGCGACGGGCCAGGTGCGGGTAACGCGCCGGGCGACAGCGCAAGGCCTTGGTCAGCGGGTGACGAGCCGGGCCACGGTCGGGCTGGCCGGGCTGGCAACGCCGGGCTGGCCGGGTGGCGACGGGCGGGGCGACGGTGTGGGGGCGGAAGGAAAAAGGGGGTGGTTAGCCGGGGTGAGGGTGAGGGGGAGAGAGAGAGAGGGAGAGAGAGAGAGAGAGAGATCGGGGTTGAGGGGGGGCACGTACCGGTGGCGCGGCCGGGCAAGATGGCGCATGTGGAGGGCCGGGAGCCGACCGGACGGCTGGATGGTTGCCGGGGCTCGTTGAACGCGGCGGCAAGCGGCGGTGAGTTGAGCTTGCGTTCTCGGGGCGAAAAGAGGCGAAGACCGGGAGAAGGGGAGGCAAGGGCCCGGCGATGATGGTGGCGGTGGCGAGCGGAGCGCGGAGGTCGAGTGGCGACTAGGCTGCGAGCGATGACGGCGGGCGATGCCTTAGCATGCGGCGTCGCGGGGTGCCTCGCGGCTCGCCACGAACGGCCGGAGGAGGGGATAGACCAGGCGACGGGGCGGCCGACGGGACCGGCGCGGCCAGCGAGCGACGACGCAGCTCGGTCGGGGCTACGACGACGCGAGGCGAACAGTGGGGCGATCAGTGGCGGTTGCGGTTGGGCGAGCAGACGCACGAGCAGGACTAGTCGGGTGAAGGAAGAAGAAGAAGAAGAAGAAGAAGAAGGGAAAAGAAGGAGAGAGGAGAGAGAATGTGTCAGGGGGGTAGGTTTGCATGGGTGTGGGCTGAGGGGACGTATGCATGGGGAAGACGTGCGCGGCCAAAGGGAAAAGAGAGGGAGAAAGAAAGAGAGAGAGAAAAGGGAGAGGCAAACACAATGAGGAGAGAGAGAGAGTGTGCGCGGCGGAGGATAGAGGAGAGAGAACAAAAAGCTAATTTTTGTTTTCGAGCGCGATTCAACGGACATGGTTCAAACTAAAAATCGATCTAATGGTCACGATTCAAATTCGGAAAATGATCTAACAGTTCACGAAAAACCCCAAACAATAATATAGGACAAATGGCCAAAATAAAATAACTCAAAACACACTACGAGGGAGGTCTACTAGTCTAAATTCGCATCCAGTCAAAAATTCACTTTCTCACTAATCTTGATAATCTCAACGCTGGCCACAATAATATCGACACCGTCTAATTTATTTCACCCCGAAACTGCCGAAAATCAACTGCCAAGTTCGGGGTCTAAATAACGGCCAAATTCGATCGAGTGCGATTCTAGCAAAATTTCTATTTTAAAAATAAGAACCCGAGAGTGATCAATTCCCGGGCGAGATTCTATTATAAGCGTACTGACGAATTACACGTTTTATAAATCCCAAAAATGGGTCAAAATTCGGAATGTCACATTATCCTTAACGCATTAGGAGTAGTTTTAGTTGCAATTTTCAGATTCTTTGTCGTAGATTTAGTTCCGACAAGGGTCTTTATCAAGTTCAACATTGTTGATTAAATTCCAATGTTATGCCACTAGTTCAGTGTCGTCAATTAAATTTCAGCGTTGTGCTTGGAGTATAGCTGTTGATTAGGTTCCAGCCATATTCTCTCAAGTTACGTCATTGATTAAATTCTGGTGTACTTTGAATGTATTATCGAGTTTGGCATCATATCAAGTCAGGGTGTAAGATTTATTGGGATTAATAAATGCATTTGACATTCTCTGTCCAAGCTTGACTCAAGACCCTAGTCTCCCCTAATAAAATCCAAAACGCAGTGTTCGATGAAAGATTTTCGACGGAGTAAAAACCGGCGAAACATCTTTTTGGCATGCCCGGTGGGACGCTTATTGTGTTAAGTAGAGAGAGTGCTATGCCACGCACCTGGAGTAAAACCAATTCGGATAATATTACTGACGAACAAGATGCATTGATGATGGAAGATAATACCCGTGCTGAGACATCATCCGCTCAACTTCTTCCTACTGAGGTTGCTAATCAATTTCGAGAGGAGATCGCAGATATATTGAGGCAGTGTGTTGAAGATAGAAGGCAAACTGAGCTCACACCAATTGCACTTTCTGTCATGAGACGAACTATTGAAGAAACTCAGAACGAGTTCGCTGATTATGTGGTAAGGCGTATGACCGAAGTGGTTAGGCCTTTGATCATTAACACTTATCATGAATGCACACAAGGTCAACATGAAAGGTCCATTGCACCAATCCAACTAAGAACAGGGTCCCCATCAGCATTAGAGGGGTCTTACATTACAGTTTGAAACAATGTTGCAAACTACATCTACGATCCCACCCATTCAAATATTACTGAGGGACGAAACCTTGCCAATAGCACCCAGCGAAGAATTATCACACGCTAGCGCAAACCCAAATGGAGGAATTGCTCGACAGTTAGTGATTGATGAAACCTCCAAAGAGGACATCAGGTTGCTCAGATACAAGGCCTCCTTGTCATATAGGTAAATCCTCCATCTATAGTCCTAAATGCTCGAAATCTTGCAACACCCTTCCTTAGGGGACAAGAATAGATCCAACAGATAAACGTCCAACCACAACATCAGGTACCCCAGCCTGTGGTGCTTAACGTAAATTAGCATTTTCCACTCCTTATGGGTCCAAATGTTCAAGTCCAGCAACCATTGCCAGCACAATTAAATCCACCGGTTAACCCACCTCTGATTGCTCACAACGTACTACAGCTAATGCAGCCACCACCTCAACAGGAGCCACAGTTACCACAGCAGCCGTTCTACAATTGCCTCATCAAAATCTGAACCAGCCATTACCACCTAATTATATTATAGCTCCTACGCTCGTCGTGGGTCAAGTACGAAATCAGTTAGTAGTGGACCCTGTGATGAGGGGATACGGTCATGATGTAGGATGCCTCCTAAACATTTGTAAAAAACCATATCCTAATTGGATGGATACTATATCATATCCAATGGGTTTTAAGATGCCAAAATTTACATTGTTCACCGGAGAGGAAGATCAGTCCACTTTTGAACATGTTAATCATTTTCTGGCTTAATATGGTGATGCGGCTCATGCTAATTATTGGAAGTTGAGGTTATTTCTTTTATCCTTATAAAAAATCCCTTTTACATGGTATACTGCTTTAGCTGCAAATTCGGTTACATCATGGGAACAAATGAAAAAGGTTATTTCATTGCCAATTTCAAAGGGCTGTGCCGGATTTGTCGGTAGCTGATCTGTCGACTATGAGATAATTAGCTAATGAGTCTGTCGATCAGTTCGTTTCCAAGTTTAAAAGGACAAGGAATAAGTGTTTAGTCCCTTTACCTGAAAAGACTTTTGCGAACCTCGCTTTTAATGGGCTAAAGTTTGAAATCCGAGAAAGGATGATTGGACAACCATATTCAAATTTGTTTCAGTTGTCAATCATAGCCACTAAGTATGAAAGTCTCATTTAAGAAAAAGACAAAAGGTCTGGTCGATAGGGTGAAGTTCGTTGGGCTGATGCTAATATGAAACCGAATCAATAGATATAGCAGATGTGGCTCTCACAAAAATGGTGATTGATAAACCATATATCTACAAAGCTCTAAAGCCAGCAAGAGTTAGAGAAAAATCCAACCTCATGTCCAAGGCTAAGGAACTCATTTTTTATTCTTTCAATATCAATAAGACAGAGGAAATATTTGACTTATTATTAGCTGACGGACAGATCAGGTTGACGGAGGGTCAAGTTTTACTCACCAAAGAAGAATTGGCAGGAAAAAAGTATTGCAAATGGCATCATTCATGGAGCCATACCACTAATGACTGCCTTGTATTTAAAAGAAACGTCTAGGAAGCTATTAAACAAGGGAAGATAAAATTCCCTGAAGACAAAGGTAAGTCCCCGATGGAAGTTGATGTCGATCATTTTCCTGTAATGGCAAGGATGGTGTCATTAAGGACAAAGACTAGGGGGCATCAGCCATGTCGTTTTTGCGAAAAGTGTAAACGACTGTTGGAACAAGAGAAACATTACTCCAAAGTCGAAGACGTCCGCCTAGTGAGGTTGTTGACGGATTTCGTGATTTGGTACTCATTGATTCATATGATGAACAAACTCTTTTTAGGGGTGTTACTCATCATAGAGGTCGTAATAAGGCTATTAAGTCATTCAAGCAAAGATACGAAGGAGGTGATCCGACTATCGGTACTTTGGAAGAGCCTAGTGGTAAATATGATTATTATGTTAGTTATGTTCCACCACCTTCATACAATGGGAAGATTGAGCCAAGTGGATGGGGTTCTAACTTCCCTGATCGAGAAGATCTTCACACAGACTCTCATCCACTACATCAATAAATTCTGAAAGTGCCAAGAGACCCACCTGTAGGTCAATGGTATGAGGCCAACCGAACTCAGAATCGTAGTTCAAATCTAACACAGACTCAAAAAAAGAGAATGTTGAGGGAAAGAAAAGAATATCAGCTCCAACAACAGGTAAAACAAGTTCACATCAAGCAAGTTAAACCAATCTTGATTGCAGAACAAAAAGTCAAGCCGAAGTATCTTAACCGTGGGAATTTAGTCTGGAAACGAAAACCAGGAATTCAAGCGTCGACATCTGGTCGACCTCAGCAATCTTCACCAAAACAAAACATTGAGTATGTACGGTACAAACCACAACAATTGTCAAGATCAATATCATCGTTGAGCTCTTGCATGGTTCAAGTATGCCTTCTATCGAACCTTCGGGTAATAATGATGGAGCCAAATCATCCGGCAGAGGTTACAATGGAAGAGAAAGAAAAAGCAGAATTTCACTTTGACATAGAGGAGGTAAAAGCTCTGAATATCAACGCAAAAGTTAATGGTCGACCGGTGTCTCGAGTATTGGTGGACGGCGAATCTACACTGAATCTCATACCATATCGTTTCTATAAGAAACTGAGAAGACGTGATGAAGAGATTATTCCATCAAATATTCAATTGTTCGACTTTACTGGAGAAATATCTGAAGTTAAAGGAATTTTCATTGCCGACTTAACCGTGGGTACCAATACTTCCAAGACATCCTTTTGTGTGGTTGATGCAAATGGATCTTACAATTTACTATTAGGCCAAGATTGGATCCATGGTAATCAATGCGTACCATCAACTCTCTATCAAATGCTAGCATTTTGGAATGGAGATAAGGTAGAATACGTCAAAGCAAATACCAAATCACAGATAATCTATGTGCATGCATCTCCAACTCGTCAATTAGCACTAGAAGATAGTATATCCATCAGTAAGCCACCTCTCGTTGACCCCAATAGTATTGCATTCTGCCGTTTCGACAAAAAGATCGTTGAGTGGGTCCCGAAGAGTCAACTGGTAGCATAATGAAATGAGGTTGTCCATGGAGAACCTTATATTGTCAAAAGACCTCATTGAGAGGTACTCGGCCTATCGAGCCGAGCTCACAGAACAATCCGCAGAAGCTTTCGACGGAATCCTTGAATTTGAAGAGTCACCCATAAAAGAAATTGAAAAATCAATTGAAGCTCAAGACTCGTTATAAGAGGTCAACCTTGGGCTAGGTAATGAACATCGTCCTATTTACATAAGTTTGTTGATCAATGATGAGTTCAAAACTCAGTTGATAAGATTCTTGAAGAAGTATAAGGATTGTTTTGTCTGGGACTATAAAGAAATGTTAGGATTAAACAGATATGTCGTCGAATACCAACTACCCATAAAAAAGGGATTCAGGCCTCATAAATAGCCGCCTAAATGATTTGCCCCAAAGGTTATCCTTAAAGTAAAAGAAGAAGTCAAGCGATTATTAGCAGCAAGATTTATTAGAACGGTATGGTACGCCGAATGGTTGTTTAACATAGTCCCGGTAAAGGAAAAGAATGGGAAGCTGCGTGTCTATATTGATTTCCAAGACTTAAACGTAGCCATACCTAAGGATGAATACCAAATCCCAATGGTGGATATGTTAGTTGACTCGGCTTTTGGAAATGAAATTATATCATTAATGGATGGTCATTCAGGCTACAATCAAATATTTATCGCTAACAAGACATCCATGAAACTGCATTCAGGTGTCCTGGGGCTATTGGCACCTTTGAATGGCTTGTCATGCCATTTAGATTAAAGAATGCAGGGGCAACTTATCGGAGAGCCATGAACTTTGTCTTTCATGACATGATTGGGGACTTTATGGAAGTATACATCGATGATATTATTGTCAAATCAGACCAGGTATGTTATTTAAATTATTTAGAATAAGCTTTTATTAGGATACAGTTTTTTAACCTGAAAATGAATCCATTGAAATGTGCTTTTGGAGTAAGGGCTGGTAACTTCTTAGGGTTCCTGGTTAATCAAAGAGGAATTGAAATCAATTAGAATAAAGCTAAGGCCATCTGAGAATTGCCGCCCCCCACAACCAAAAAGCAACTTCAGATGATTCTAAGGAAGATAAATTTTTTGTGTCAATTTATCGCTAACCTGTTAGGAAAAATTGAGGTGTTTTCCCCATTGTTGAAGTTGAAATGTCAAAAAGAGTTTGTATGTGAAGACAAACATCAACATGCTTTCAATCAAGTCAAGCGGTACTTAGTTAATCCGCCAGTATTGATGCCACCGAGAGCGGGTCAATAATTGAAATAGTACCTGGCCGTTGTCAATACTACCATTAGATGTATGCTGGCACAGGAGAATGGTGAAGGTAAAGAGCAAGCAGTGCATTATTTGAGTCGAATGTTGAATAATCCCAAAACAAGATACACTGTGATTGAAAGGCTATGCTTGTCATTGTTTTATGCTTGTACAAAATTACGTCATTATATGTTGCTGACCACGGTACATGTGATATGTAAAACAGATGTGATTAAGTACATGTTGACTTGGCCTATTGTTAATGGCCGAATTGCCAAGTGGGCATTTGCTTTGTCCGAAATAAATTTGGTCTATGTTCCACTTAAAGCAATAAAAGGACAAACCATAGCAGATTTTATTACGGAATATCCTGAAGCACAAGATAAAAGTTGTGAGGGATACGTTCACGTGGTCCCATAGCAGCTTTACTTCGATGAATCCGGTATCCCTGGATCTGCTGGGGCTGGGATCATGATAATATCCCCTTATGGATAGAAAACGAAACTTATGTTCAAAATAAATTTTGAATGCTCCAATAATCAGGTCGAATATGAGGTTTTAATTGTTGGCTTAAATATCTTGGCCAACATGAAAATACGTTTCGTCAAAGTTATAAAAGATTCTTAATTAGTGATAAAACAATTATCGAGGGAATATCAGTGTCTCAACGAGAATATTATATATTATTATTCACTCGCCAAAGAGCTCCTAAATCGCTTTGACGACTTTAAGTTGATCCATATTAAAAAAGAGCATAACGCGGAGGCCAATGATTTGGCACAAATGGCTTCCGGTTATAAAATATCAAAAGAACTTGTTGGCCATATGATTACTTAGACTAAGGTCTTACCATCGATGGACAATAGAATCATGTTTACACAATCGACAGAAACTTTCATCGACAACATGATTATTGATGAAGTAGTAATCCAAGATTGGAGAACCCCATTTATAGAGTATCTCAACAATCTAGTCTCTACTGATAAAAATTTTAAAAGAAAAGCCTTTAATTATCTAATGATTAGAGACAAGTTATATCGTAAGACTGTGGATGGGCTATTGCTCAAATGTTTAGGACGACAAGAATCTGTGATAGCAATGGCCAAGATTCATGAAGGCATATGTGGGGCCCATCAATCAGGGATAAAAATGAAGTGGTTACTCCGTCGACATGGTTACTTTTGGCCAATTATTACTCAAGACTACATAAGCTATGTTAAAGGATGTGAAGCTTGTCAAAGGTACGGACCCATTCAACATGTTCCTACAGTTGTAATGAAATCTATTATCAAACTTTGGCCATTTAGGGGCTGAGCTATGGATATAATAGGAAAAATCTACCCCCCTTCATCAAGAAAACATAGCTTGATTCTGGTTTCTACTGACTATTTTACTAAGTGAGTTGAAGCAGCCTCGTATAAGAATACAACATAAAAGATAGTGAAAGAGTTCATCGAGGAGTGTATTATCCATTGATTTGCATTTCAGAATCTATAACTATGGACCAAGGCACGGTTTTTACTGGACAAGAGGTGATTAGTTTTGCCAAGGCTAGAGGCAATAAAATGATTCATTCAACTCCTTATTATGCCCAAGCCAATGGCCAAGCTGAAGCCTCCAACAAAGCCATCATCGCACTAATTAAATGACACCTGAAGGATAATCCCAGAGAGTGGGATGTGTTGTTGTCGACTGTATTATGGGCTTATAGAACGTCAAAAAAGATTGCTATCAGAATTAGCCCATATATGCTCACTTATGGATAAGAGGCGGTTCTCCCTGTTGAAGTTACGATTCAATCCCTACGAATCAGACTTCAAAATAGCTTGGCCAAGGAGGAATATGACGAGTTAATGTTTGTCAACGTCGATGAATTGGGAGAGAACAAAGCGATTGCCCTGGATAAGCTAATCCTCTAGAAAGATAGAGTTGCCAAAGCATATAATAAACATGTAAAACATAAACAGTTTGAAATTGACGACCAAGTTTGGAAGACCATTTTGCTAACGAGTTTGGACAGTGAAAAGTTTGGTAAATGGTCACCAACTTGGGAAGGACCATTCATGATAGCCGAAGCATTTATCGGAAATGCTTATCGATTAATGGATATCGACGGAAAGAAATTTCCTCATACTATCAACGGCAAATATTTGGAGAAGTATTATCCTATTAGGTGGTAGATGCGAGACATGGAGGAAAAAGAGACTGAAAATTCTGAGTAAATTCAGTTTCATTCATAAGCAAAAGACAGATTAAAAAAAAAAGAAAGAAAAAAGAAAAGAAAGAGACATTGTTTTTTGTTTTCTTCTTTCGCTCTCTTCTTCTTCTCCTCCTCCTCCTCCTTCTTCTTCCTTCCTTCTTTCCTTCCTTCCGAACCCAGACCTACCAGCCATCTTCACTATCGCAGGCCGAGACCGACATGTTCTCTAAAACGGGCCACGAAGCGCTGCATTCGCTCCTCTAGGCGCTGATTCGCCACTTCAGCCTGCTCCTTGGCCTTCTCGAGTTTGGGGAGCATCTCCTTCAGGTTCAACAACCGTTTGTTAAGCCCTCGGATAAGTTTAAGGTGGGATTTCACCAGTTCATATGATTTCTCGGCCATTCTGCCCAAGGAGGTGGAAGCGGAGTTGACAAAGGTTTCACAACGAGAATCCATCGAAAGGTCAATCTCGATTTCGTCTTTTTCAGGGCAAGGAACTCCTCGCCTCAGTCTTTTCTCCGCTCTCCAGATCCGCTCAACAATCGGCTCTCGGTATTTGTCAAGATGCTCTCGGGAAAAGTGGAGTTGGCCCTGCATGTCAGAGAGTGTGTTGTACACCACATCAGCATGCTCGACCTCCTCCTTAAGACTCTCGGATAAGCTTTCTGTAATGAAGTACGCATAAATGGCCTTCCCATTGTCTTGGAATTGAGACATCCCGTGCTCGAAGACGATCATGAATTTCTCATAGTCGGTAAGGAAAGGATGATTGGAAGGTAGGTCATCGGGTCTCCCTTTGCGAATCAGCTTCTTGACCTTGGCTACCGCCTAGGGCTTGAAGACCAGAGCGGCATAGGTTAGGCTCAAATAGGAGATAATCTCCTTCCATAAAGCCTTGAACTTGCAAGCACTCAAAGTTGGTGACTGGATTCCATTGTCGATTGGCACAATAAAGGAAAGGAGATTTCTCTAGAGAATGGGAAGTTAAAATTTAAAGTCGAGTGGTGAATTCTTGATCGTAATAAGCTTACTATTTATAGCCCGCAATTGGAGTCCGGAATCATCATGAATCGGTACGAGAAGATTGAATGACGTGACAAATATCTTAATGGGCACATTTGTAACCGATTGATCAGCCCAAGATACAAGGATTGGAACATTGCGAGTAATGGGTATTTATTTCTCGAAGGTTACGAAGCAAGATTCAAGGAAAAACATGCCGATGATTACTCCTAACTGTTCGATGATTTACACATGTACTAATGGGATTCAACTACTACTCAGTCGGATATCCATACGACGGTAAAAGTAAATCACACCGATAGAAAGTGATTATGCATCGTACTGATTTATTAAGTGCAAGTACAGAAGGCTATACACAGACGTCTTTTCAAAAGCATAAAGAGATGGTAGTTTGGTCAATAATGCCATATAGGCCATCAAAGCAGCCGCAGACTATGATTATTTAGATAAAAGGAAAAGCCGAGCAATAAAGATATTTACATCAGTGCTATTCTCGGCATTGATGGCATGAAAAGGAAAGAAAAAAATGGTACTAACTGCAAACTAAACGAAATGTTGTTCAAGACCCAAGTGAAGTTGGACTTCTCGATCACAGTTTAATTTCAGGATTTCATCCTTTCTGGCTTGGCTGTCCTCCACCTCAATGCTCAGTTGCTTCACGGTCGCTTCAAGGTTTAATATAGCCTTGCTTTGATCGAAGAGCGTCGACAGAGAAATGCTTTCATCAATTCAGAATACCTCAAAGACCTTATGGGCCCTATCTAGCTTTTCTTCTTTAAGACTCAAGGTCTTCTCTTTACCCTTAATGTTTTTAACATATTCAAGCCCTACCTTAAAAGCCTTCATAGTTATATCGAATGAATTAGAGAATTCATGGAGAGCAAAGTCTAAAACTTGATAAGGAAAAGGGTAAGATAAATTAGTCAAATAGTCAAGCAAGGACCTGACTTTGCCTTCGATCTCTGGGACATCACAAATAACGTCGTACCCTTCCTTTAAGAGCTCACAAAGTTGAGTTCCCTTAGAGTGAATTTCATCATGATTAGCAAAAGGAAAAAAGTTGCTTACGAAGGACGTTTACCCCCAATGACTCGAATGTTGTTAACTTGAGGAGCTTTACGGGAAGAGTGATCCATAGTAGAGCTCACTTCGTCCATCGATTCGCTTAAAAATTTATCCATATTGAAGAAAGATAATGATGGCGTGCTCAGAGATAAGGTCATATTGGACATAGAAAATCTCTTGAAAGGATGTAACAATCCCATTGGGAGTAGGGTTATCCTCAACAAGGTAGAATCCAGGTCTTTAGAAAAAGTCAAGACCTTATATTCATCCCACCATTGATTAAATGACATTGAACCATACGGAGTGTTGAAATTATCAACAAGCTTGAACTGTCCCAGGATATATTTGGCAACCTCATTATAGCATGACAGAGCATCATTCCGTGGAGATAAAGGATAAGGGAAGTTTATTGAGTAGACAATTGACATAAGAATATCTTGCACCAGTCCAAATTGACAGGCATAGTAATGAGGGTTGTATGCCTCGAAACTAATAGAAAACCTTCATCCAAAAGTGAATTCTGGTGGAAAATCGGTGGGAATAAGGATACTTGCCTAAAATATTAAGGTGTCATGTTGTATAGTCGATGGATTACACACGAAGTTCACACCAAACCTATGAAAAGTGAAGTCCTTCAGGGTAAGCAGAATACCCAAGAAGTATTCCAAGACCGGAAACCCTCCAATTGGTTGGAGGAAAACACTACAAAACTTTCAAGGCCCAAAAACGGTCTCTATGGGTTGCTTATGCGCAACATACCAGTCGATGAGTGTAGAACCGTAAGACGTGAATAGATGAGGGAAATATAATCGAACCCAACCATGCAATATCCACAGCAAACTAATGAAAGGGTCAGGATGCGTACTAAATAATGAAGATTATGCATCAGTCAGGCCTCTAGACAAGGCGGACAAGGCCATTCGACTTAACCCCACATCAACACCTTGAGTAAGGGCGTATACGATATCCACAAACCCATATGATATGGAGGTGGTACAAAAGATATATCGACAGAGCCAACAAAGTAGGAATGCAACATGTTCTTGAGGAGTTATTCGTTTGTCTAGCTTGCTAAATTCCTTGATGAAGTCAGGAAATGAGAGATCAATGAAAGAGATACCATAAAAATCTAGACATGACCATGGCTTCTTATTATAAAATTCCACAAAAGGTAATAGGCCAGTCAGTGATCACATATCGAGCAAAGTAATAGTTACCGGACCAAGGAGCAGGAAAAAGCAATTAGTCGATGATGACCACAGACAACAACGAGCTCCGATAAACCCATATTCCACAGGATCTATGGAAAGACAGCTTAGTGATAAGGCCTCCTCTATCTTTGCCACTTTCCAAATGCTGGATATCTCTGGTCTCATCCTTTGGTACTACCGAGAGAATTGTTCATCATAGCATAGATACGAGTTGAAGCGAGAATTTGGTGATGCCCAAATGGAGATGGTAAGTCGATATCGACTAATGGGAAAAACCCTCCTTGTAATGACGTGGAAAATGCTCGGTAAAGATGGATAGTGGAGGTATTGATTTGAGATACGGACCTAGAATCACATAACAAGCGTTTGCATCGTAATCCATAAAATATAGGAAAAGGCGCCCTTGTCGTTCAACACTCCAAAGGTTCTCAAAACAATTCAGGCGAGGAGAGCTTGAGCATTGGTTAGGGAAGAAGAAAAGTTAACCATTGTGATGGGCCAAGTGATGAAACTTGTTAACGGCTATTAGATATTCATACTAGTCTATTTGGCCGATGAGTTAGGCCCACTAACTGGTGACATGCACATGAACGGAGGCGCAAGGTTCGGGATCCATTATAAAAATTGGTTATGAATGATCGTGGCACACGTAGGGCACTCAATGAAAATAAGGGTATTTTATTGAGGAGAAGAAGGTTTGTCTGACAGAAAGTCGTGAATCCCTCGTTGGAGCAAAAACAACTAAGATTCTAGTCTAATCATCTCTGAAATACATGCAATTCTATTTTGACGATGCTCCATTGGGGAGTTCAATACTTGCATGTGCTCTTATTGGTTCAAGTTCTTCAGAACATCGACATGATGACGCAGTTCTTGCTCAATTTCCGCCTGTTGACGAATCTTCATCTCTCGCCGTCGACGAGTCTCTTTGAGGACCGCCATAAGACGCCTTTCCTTCTCAATAAGGATACTTACTTCGTCCGTAATAGTCCGAAGGGATTCGCGACGAGTGTTTACTGTCTCTCTAACCTCCTTCATAATGTCAACCGGCTCTTCATGTATTTTTGTAGGAATGGCCATCTCTCGTATGTGGCCTAAAAGTTGTTGGTACTTATCGAATATAATCCGAAACTTTTGGGAGAAAACCTTGAGATGTTCCCTGAGTGTCGAAGGAAGAATAGATCCAACCCCGGCATTGTCATTCCCAAGACGCTCAATGAGGAGTTGGAATTGCTCTAAGGCCACAGCATCATACGACATCCTCGCAAATCTTCCTACAAAGAAGTCTAGAAAGCACGTCAATTCCATCTTCTTCTTGACAATTGCTAGTTTTGATTGACTAGAATAAGGCGATAAGTCATATGGATTAAACACCAAAATAAATTTAGCTTAGTTTATAGCGTGCATTGCCTTGCCCGTATAAGCAGTAGTCAACTGATGATCGGGAGTTGATAGGACAGGCATCAATGATAAGGCCTCAACAGAGTTAGTCGTGAGAGCAGAAGCTACGAACACTGGAGTGGACGTCGATGGCGAGACTGTGGAAGGATTGACCGCAGTGGCTGGAATAATGGTCCGTTGAACCATGATGCTTGTCGATGAACCACATGCTGTAAAACCGGAATGATATCTCAATATTAGAATTAGCTAAGAATTGAAGACAATGTAATGTTTGAAAGACACGTACCCGTCTCAGGCATAGTTGTCTCGTGTCTAACCATATCAAGAGCGATAGTGGTTCCTACGGTGGAATCAGGAATTGGAGCAGTTCGGACAAGTAGCGAAGTAGGAACAATTGCTAGTATAACTGGAAAGAAAAAAGAATAAATAAATCCAGTAAACAAGACGAGCAAACGCTAGACAAAAATAAAAAGTTTACTAGGGGTCACAATAGTGGATGAACTAGGCTAAGTGAAGAGCTATACTCGGGATGTCATCGAATTGGTAACAAAGATGCTGAAAGATATCAAAGTAGTTGTTGTTGGTGTGGTGCTAGACCAGTCGATGGAATTGAGATGTTCCTAACTCGCTCGACAGAAGGAAGACCAATAGATGCCAAGGTGGTAACGGGATTTTGAGTTGTGGGAACAAAGATGCTATCTCTCGAACGTTTATCCAAAGAAGCAATGGGTTCTAAAGAAACCACATCGCGTGCAATCGGCTCAGTAGATGGTTTGACAGATAAAGTGCTGGACTTCTCTTTTGGAGAAGGAGGAGAAGATATTTTCCTTTTCCTTTTCAGCAATGATACATTCTCTTCCAACGTTTCCTCTTCGTTTATTCTAGAGACAATTCAAAAAGGAGAAAAACCTTATAAGCAGCAGACTAATATAACAGAAAGGATAAAGTGAGCCAATACAGAGGAAAAAAGACAGAGATTTACTATCAGTAAGATTTTCTACAACATCGACACCCTCTGCGTCAGAATGTTCTTCTATTTCCGAGTTAAGAAATGGAAAGTTAGAAGATGCACCAGATTAGAACAAAACAGGGGAGTAGAATGGTGGTGTTTATACCTTGGGTAATCAGTTTCTTAGAACCATTCCACTTTACATGACCAATTGTAGATCGAAGGGCCTTTTTGTATGTACTTTCAAATGCAAAGGAATACCACCAAGTTTGCCATTCACCAAGGTGTCCTGGACAAGCCCTGAAACCATTAGGGAGGTTTGCACTATAATGGGTGTGTATTGTGTTAGCAATTTCAATACAACAGAGAAGTGGGCTTCGATTCTTGAAAGAGTATTCTTTCTTCTTGATTCTTTCCGAAAAGCCCATTGAATAAGGAATTAACATGGGAATTGCTTTCCAGAACCCAAATTGTCTAGCACAATATTGTGGAGAATATATCTTGAACCCAGGATAGAATCGACCCTTCAATGAAGTCCATATGGGAAGATCTATCGTAGACAAAGCACAAGTCCAGAAAAACCTATAGAGGTTAAATCGAGCTGGATCAAACAAATAATCGAACTTTCCATGGCTATACTTAAAGAAAATGACTTGGTCATGATTCAGTTCAAGAAAAGCTTGAAGATAGAAGATGAAAGGAGGCGCTTAAGAAGCAATATGTCGAGGGGGATAGCCCAGAGGTAGAGGTAGAGGTCTTCTATACCCTTGCAAAGACAAATGGGGAAGGTGACGAACACCTTTACTGAAAAGGGAAGGGAAATACAAAAACATCCATGCTTGAAGTATCCAAAAAGCACCCGAAATGGTTCTAGAATCCCCAAATTTCATTGCCCGTGAGGCGTGGGTAAAGCCCCTATATAAAACTGCAAGAATAAGAGGGGCCAATGCATGGCGTTGTCCCATGGCTAGGGCTACAGCAATTTGCAGATAGTCTTTGCAAACTTTAAGGGCAAGACTAAAAAACACATATTTTGATAGCTAAAAAAGCAAGAAAAAGAGACGCTCATCTTGGGTAACACGACCCGAAACTCGATGAAATCGAGACAAGAAATTGCTATATGTCAGAGCATCTTCAGAGATAAAAGGAGTGGACACTACAGGCAAATCCTCGACGGTATGACCAACCAATTTAAAACCCGCTATGGCAAACACATCGAGCATAGTGATAGACATGTGTCCCCAAGGGAAAAAGAAACAGTTACCGGAAGAGGACTAGAAAATGATGGTGGAGCCCAATAATCCACGTTCTAGGTCATAAGATGACATACTGACCTCGAGAGCGATATCAATTCTGGCAGCTATCCATAAAAGTCGAGTTTCTTGGTCAGCCTTCAACCGAATAAATCATTTGTGAAAATCCTCTTCGTAAGAGGGGAAACTTCGAAATTGAGAACACTCGGCGGACCACACATCCGTAATAGAAGAATGTTGTAGTGCTAAAGTCTCACTATGCTTATACGGGAAATGAAATTGGAGATTCACAGGTATATTGAGATGGTCCATGAAACAGGGGCCCAGAGAGAAACAGTTGCATTCATCCTCGACAGTTTTCAGTAAATGAAAAAAGCAATTACTAGTGCGCGGATCGTCTTTAAACTTATCAAAAGCTACGATGTAATCGCTGGTTGACTATTCAGACTTTTTGGACGTCATAAGAAATGATGGATCAAGATCGGAAAAGGGTTGAAGAAACGATTTTTATGGTTAGAGAAGAAGATGCGACGGTGAAACAAGGCTTTTACAAGAATAAAGGATGAAGAAGACGATTTGAAAAGTCACAAATGTTCGAAGAAGATACGATGTGATATGTCCAAAGGGTATTGGATGAAGAATTCGTATGGGCTACTCGAAAGGACATCAAAGGACAAAAGCATGATCATCGCCTAGGGATTCGTACACAGACATGGTACACCTTTAAAAGAAATAAATTCAAATTTATTCCTTTTAAAAGGGGGCATATGTTGACACCCAAAATTACTCCTGGTGGGAGTAGGCCGTTTACAAGTTACAAAGAATATAAAGTACTGCCCCACATGGCAAAAATCCGTAAAAGGCCGCAAGTCAAGCCCAGAAGCATTAAAAAGAACTAAGGTAATTATCGACAGGACACGTCATAGAAGTGTCGACAAGTTTACAATCACGAGTCTTGCACGTGACATTGGCGAGTTCAAGATCACGAGCTTTGCATGTGACGTTGACAAAATTCAAAATCACGAGTTTTACACGGAATCATGGTAATACGTGGCAAAAAATTCATTTACACGTATCAAAAGGTAAAGATATAACCGTGGGCATGAAGATCAAGGAAGGTAAAGAATGACAAGAAAGACACGTCAAAGAAAATTAGCTATTACGTGATACCCAAGGAGCGTAAGCAATGTTGACAAGTCAGGAAACGGTTAAAGCGCGAAACATAAGGAAGTGGAAAACGACTTTCAAGGAGAAGTGTTCGGTCAACAGTTATCAAGCTGCTCTATAAATACGCAAGGATTTCCAACGTAGAGGGGGGGATCTCGAACAACAACACAACACATCTTTTATCTAGCCTTTATCCTTAACGCATTAGGAGTAGTTTTAGTTGCAATTTTCAAATTCTTTGTCGTAGATTCAATTCCGACAAGGGTCTTCATCATGTTCAACATTGTTGATTAAATTCCAATGTTGTGCCACTAGTTCAGCGTCGTCGATTAAATTCCGGTGTTGTACTTGAAGTATAGCTATTGGTTAGGTTCTAGCCATATTCTCTTAAGTTACGTCATTGATTAAATTTTGGTGTACTTTGAATGTATTGTCGAGTTTGGCATCATATCAAGTCAGGGTGTAAGATCTATTGGGATCAATAAACGCATTTGACATTCTCTGTTCAAACTTGACTCAAGACCTTGGTCTCCCCATTGGATTTTCGACGGAGTAAAAACCGGCGAAACACCATATTGGATTTTCCAGTGAGATAAATCACCAATGACACTCAAGTGAATGATTTTTAATAAATGTGGTGCTCAAGTGAACAATAAAATCTGACCAAAAAAAAGTGAGTAATAAAATAGTTGTAGCGCTCAAGTGAACATTGTAAGAAATTAATGACACTTTTAGTGTTCTTATCCCAAAAGCTTGAGTCAATCATGCAAAACTTCAAAACCAAACTTGAACTATGATTAATTTCTAAGAAATAACATCTAAACTCATAGAATCAAGCACAAATTCATGATTACTAATCAAGACTCATAATCCAATACTACCTAGGAGGTTTTGGCCACATAAAATTGAACATGCTGGGGAGTCTAAAACATGAATTGACAATCAATCTTCTATATTGAATCTTATGCTTTAACTATTGCTATTTGATTTCATCACACCTTACCTTGAAATTCAATCATAGATTGAAGTTGTGACTTCAATTTTGGACTATTATTGAGTCAAGGATTCTCGGATGATCCTTTGTAATTATCATCACAAGTTTATTAAGAAAACTTACCTTTAAGTGATCACTGGTGAGGAATTATCGAAATTCGACAAAATTGAACGAATCTGGCAACAAGAATGAACAATGATCAGCATGGCTAGCTTGCATATAGACCAAGGAACGTTCTCACACAACAAGCTAGGTATATCGGCGCCATAATCATGATGGAAAATGGGCGGAATACCAACGCTGCAAGGACATATGAGAGAGAGATGTTTTTTTAGAGCATTTTTGTGTACGAATGTCTTGTGTTCTCAGAAAATTTTTGTTAAGAGAGGGAAATTTTGATTTCTTCTCTAATCTTAGCCCTTGATTCTCATTTTGATATTATGGTTTACTTTCATTCCTTAATGAGCAAGGAATGATATGAGTGGCTCTTATTAAGTCACATAGATCAAGATAGGTGAAATGACATATTATATGGCTACGATTAGAAAGAAAATGAATGGGATTAGCTCTTCTTAAGGATTGATGACATAAAATTTAATTTTGATAATTGAAGATATGTCATTTTGGTAATAATATGAAGAGGGGCCCGCCATGGGATCTATGGGCTAAATGAGTAGACTTTTTTGGGTTGGCTTTGATCAAACAGGCTCGACCTGGGTTGACCCAAGATTTTTCAATTGCGTTATTTTCTTTAAATTTTCTCATGATGCCTAAATGGTATTAAAATTGAATTTATTAGGCTTAATTGGATTTAAAATGTGTTATTTGACTTTACTATGAACAATCAACCATAACCCTAAACTCGTGTTCGAATGTTGACTATCCCATCCATGCCGAGAATAATTGAAATTGGGCTTGAAATATTTGAATTATCATAGTCTTTGGATCAAATGTTTAAAATAGGAATCAAATAAATGAATTTTGGAATTTTTTAATTAAGGGTCGAATTTAGACAAAAAAATCGAGAGTCAAAGTCTTCGGTTTGACCAAAGAGTAAACCCTCAATCGTTTTTATAAAAAATTGAAAATTATATGATTTATACTTTATGAAAATCACAAAGAGAGGAAATGAAACCCAAAAATATAATGAAATGGGATTTTATCCTCAAATGAAACCCAAAATCGAGAGTCAAAGGCAATTTTATCCTTACATCATAGTTAGGCTTTTAATTTTAATTTTTTTTTTATTTTGACCCAAAAACAAAGTCAACCTTTGATTTATTTGGAAAATGAAACCCAAATACAAATGAAATGGGATCCTCTTAGTCACTATATTCAGATGGGACTCTAATGGCATGTAAATGACTCTTTTTGATTGAGAAACGGGCCTTATTGCGATTAGGAATCCTAAGTCTCAGGTTTTATCTTTATTGGGCCTATCAACGAAAATTCAGCTATCAGCAGTTGCTTCTCTTTGAGAGGAAATCCTGTTAAAGATTAAATGATACCTGAATTTTAGCTAAATGACTTGACATAATAGAAGGGAAACAAAGGAAAGAAGTGAAAAGTGAAAACGGCATTCGATTAATGATGTGCTTTCGAAGCTTACATTAGGCCCTTGAATCATTTAAAGCTCATTTAGCCATTATACTCTCACTCTTCTCTCTCTTGAATCTTGTTTTTGGGTGGGTGATTTTTTTCTTTTAGTAAGAAGACTTACCTATTATTGTTTGTTAGGAGAATAAAAGGGACTATAGGCTACAGAAACTCGCCATGTTGATGAAGAGAACTTCGGGCTATAGTAGCTCACCATGTCAGTGAAGGGTACTTTGGACTACTAGCCTCGATGGACATGGGCCTGGAGACTTAGGCACTGATACTAGGGTCACGATCCTGGCCTTGATCGACCCAGTCTTGGGTGTGGGTCTTAGACCTGGCTGCTATGGACCTAAGCTCGACCTTAATGGACTTGGGGCCAGAGAGGAAGAGATCTGGGCACAAGCACTAGGGTCTTGGGCCTAGCCTCTGTGGACCAAGGTTGGGGCACTAAGGAGTCGTGCAATGGTATCGTAGTCCTAGGCCGAGCCACGGGCATTGGTGTTTCGAGCCCAACCTCTGTGGCTCGGCCTTGATAGATCCTAGTGGACTCAGCCCAAGCTCGGGGCCATTGTCAAGAGTCCGGGAACCCCCAAGAAAAAGTGTTGGGGCTCTCGTGCCCAAATGTAAAGTTTTTTGTCCAAGCGTTGATATTTAGTAATATTTTGGAAAATTATTTCCGATTTTTTAAAGATTAAATCATTTTCTTTGATTAAAGTATTGATTTTCCGTTAAATTCATTTTCCTAAACAATTTTTTTTGGTCAAAAATTTCCTAAACGATTCAAACGCGGGAAAATGAGGAAAATATTTTCCCGAAAAATGTTTTTCGAGAAACAAATAGAGCCTAGAAGGCCTTCCACTTTGTCTTTGATGAAAGACATGTTGACAGGTATAAGAGCAATAAAAGTGTCATAACTTTCGTACGGCGCTCACTTGAGTGCTATAACTCTTTTTTCACTCACTTAAGTGCCACATCAGAGTAAAATTAATCGTTTGAGTGTCATTTTCGGCAAATCCTCCTACATGGATTTTTTTTTTATTAATTTCCCATTTCGACATGGATTTTTTTTTAATTATCCATGTTAGCGCTAGCGATGCCACGTCGAATTTTCCAACAAGGCAAATCGTAGATGGCACTTAAATGATTGATTTTTTAAATTTGTGGCACTCAAGTGAGTGCTATACGAAAGTTATGGTACTTTTAGTGAACTTATTCCAAAAATGCTTATACATGTTGTTGAGAAACAAGAACGATAAAGACGTATTTTGGGGCAATTTTTTCATCTTTTATTTTTCTTTACCTTCACTTTGTACATATATGCATTTATCATACAAAAAAGGAAAGAATAAGCAAGATTACAGCGATTACATTCTCCTACTTTATCTCCGAGTATCCTTGATTGAATCAATTCAAATCAAGGTTAAAGATAAAATCGTATCTTTCTCTAACATTCCCCCTCAAGTTGGTGGATCAATATCTTGTATGCCCAACTTGTCGAGTAAACTGTAAAAGATCCTACTCGATGTAGCCTTCGTTAGTATATTCGCCAGTTGATCTTTCGATTTTACATACAGAAACCGAACCACTTTGATATCCAGGTTCTGCTTAATGAAATGACGATCTACCTCAATATGTTTTGTACGATCATGCTGAACAGGATTATGAGATATATCGATGGTTGCCTTGTTGTCGCAAAATAACTTCATCTCGGACATAGGAGTATAACCGAGTTCTGTCATTAATCTCTTAAGCCATAGAAGTTCGCAAAGACCTTTGTGCATCCCCCTGAATTCTGCTTCCGCACTTGATAATACTACAACATTTTGCTTCTTACTCCTCCAAGTAACTAAGTTTCCTCTGACCAAAGTAAAATATCTTGAAGTTGACCTCCTATCAGATACACTCCCAGCCCAGTTAGTATCCGTAAACCCCTCAATTTCAAGGTGTCCATTCTTCAAAAAACGAATTCCTCTTCCTGGAGTTCCCTTCAAGTAGCGAAGTATTCTTATCACAACATCCATATGATCTTCACTAGAGGCATACATGAACTGACTAATAACACTCACAGCATAAGCAATATCAGGTCGAGTATGTGACAGATAAATTAATTTTCCCACCAACCTTTGATACCTTTCTTTGTTAGTTGGTATCTGATATGGATACTCCCCAAGTCTATGATTCTGCATAACAGGAGTGTTTGTAGGCTTACAATCTAGCATCCCCACTTCCGCTAATAAGTCCAACACATGCTTCCTTTGCAAGAGAAATATTCCACCTTTAGATTGTGCCACTTCTATTCCTAGGAAGTACTTCAATTCCCCTAGGTTTTTCATCTCAAATTCTGAGGACAGTCTTTCTTGGAGTTTAGAGATTTCCTCTGAATCGTCCCCTATAATAATCATATCATCAACATAGATAATCAATACAATTATCTTTTCCTGACAACGTCTTAAGAATAATGTGTGATCTGCACCACTCTGAATGTACCCATATTTCTTCATCGTCGCGCTAAACCGGCCAAACCAAGCACGAGGTGATTGTTTCAACCCATACAAAGATCATTCTAGCTTGCATACCAATCTAGGCCGTGAAGAAAAGGTATACCCCAGTGGAATATTCATATAAATTTCTTCTTCCATATCGCCATGAAGGAGCGCATTCTTGACATCAAACTGATGCAATGGCCAATCTAGATTCACCGCTAAAGACAGTAAGACCCAAACAGTGTTAAGTTTTATGACAGGGGAAAACGTCTCTTGATATTCTACTCCATATGTCTGCATGTATCCCTTTGCTACTAGCCGTGCTTTGTATCTCTCGACAAAACCATCCCCTTTATACTTAATCATGAAGACCCATTTGCACCCCACCGTCTTCTTCCTTTTAGGTAACTTCATCAACTTCTAAGTCTTATTCTTTTGCCAAGCCTCCATTTCCTCCTCCATCGCCTGAACCCACTTAGGGTCTTCCAAAGCCTCTTGCATCCCACTTGGGATGTGAACTGAAGATACATTCAACACAAACGCCTGCAATGGTTCTGATAGTCTCCTCGTCGAAACATAGTTTGCAATAAGGTACTTGGATTTTTTCCCCCCAACATCAGGTGTGTATCGGTCAGGAGGCTTGCCCCTATTATGTCTGTCAGGTAACTTATATACCACAGATATATCAGAATTATCAAGCAAAAAAAGACGTAGTAGTAGGAAAAATTACCTCAAGGATATTATCAGGAGATGAGTCAAATTTGGGTGCTGAAGAGAGAGGGGGCTGTTCTTGTATATTTAGTTTTGGGGGCTATTCTTGTATATTCGGTTTTTGTACATCCATAACTGTCGATTGCAGAGCTTGCTCATTGTCACCATTTTCCACTAGTGGCTTTTCATTTTCTGGCGACGTTCTCGCTGGTTGTTGCTCATTTCTGGGCTGCACCTTTTGCGCTTCCTTCTATCCTCCAGACATGACACCACCAACTTGCCACCAATTCATACTTTCTTCCTCTATCTCCCCTTAAAAGGAAGAATTGGTGCTTGGATAGAAAAAATTTGACTCAACAAACGTGACATCCATTGTCACATAGGTTCTTTTAGTAGTCGGATGATAGCAGCGATAACCCTTCTGATGTGTACCATATCCCAAGAAAACACATTGAACCGCACAAGGATCGAGTTTGGTTCGATGAGTCTTTGAAATATGGACATAAGCAACACACTCGAATACTTGAGGGGAAATGTGACATTCCGATTTTTGACCCATTTTTGGGATTTATAAAACGTGTAATTCGTCAGTGTGGTTATAGTAAAATCTCGCTCGGGAACTGATCACTCTCGGTTACCTTAAATCTTTAAATTAGAGATTTCTCTAGAAATGCACTCGATCGAATTTGTCCGTTATTTAGAGCCCGAACTTTGGTGTCGAATTTCTCGGAATTCGAAACGAATTTAATTGGATGGTGTCGATATTATTGTTGCCAACCTCAATATTACCCGGGAAATGTGAAAAGTGAATTTTTGACCGGGTACGAATTTGGACTGGTAGACCACCTTCGCAGTGTATTTTTATTAATACAATTTTACCCAAATCCTAAAATTATTAATTAGGATTTTTCGAGGGACCGTCGGATCGTTTTTGGATTTAAACCGTGTCCGTTGGATCGCGATTATTGCGATTGGACTTTTCTCTCTCTCTCTCTCTCTCTCTCTGATGTTAAACTAGCTTAGGGTAGATTAATTAGTGTTTAGGTTAATATTAGATTTGTTTAGTTAGGATTATGTGTTGATTATGGATTAGTGCTTAATTAATGATGTTTAGGATATAAATTGTTGATTAGTTTATTGTTATTGATTATTATTATTAAATCATTTATTTTCGGAATTTTAAATATTATTTTATTAGTTAATATATTAATTCCGAATTAAATATCATTTTATTATTTTCGGAATTAAATATTATTATTTTATTATTAAATAATTAATTTCCGAAAATTAAATATTATTATTTTTTTGGAAAATTTTCTAACGTCAATTATGATGCCAATGTTGGATTTCGCCGTATAAATTGACGTATTTAGAAAATGATTTGAATTATTTCGATTCGAGAAATATTTTGATACTTTGGAAAATTAAATTATTTTCGGATATTATTAAATAATTAAATTCCGAATTTATTTATTATTATTTCGAAAAATTTATAATTTCAAATTACGATTTCTAGCTTGAATGTTGGCGTTTATACCGTGATTTGTCGTATAAAATTATTTTTATGACAATTTATTTTTGATTGAAAGTTTTCAAGAAAAATTTATGGGATTTTGGAATTTAATTATTTTTATTGTTATGCCAAGTAATGATTGTAGTACTTTGTGATTGATATTCGGATTTGACATCGAAGCTTGCGAAATTGATTGACTGTTGCATGTGTGACCATGTGATATTGTTGTATGGCATTAATATGAGCACTATTCATGGACGCATGGGCTAATTGAGAAGATAATAATTGGTCGGAAAGCTTGTGTGCTCGTGTGATCACACGTTGGAGCCGTCTTGCTGTGTATCGCTTGACGATGCCCGATTTATCGGATGCTTGGGGATAATCTGGAGTGCCGATACCCTCGATGCCTTGTCGCGCCCGAGGCGGACTTGATGCTCCTTACGGGATACCATCTTACCGTATCGTTTGATGTTGTCGTATTGGAATGCCGTCATCCCGTATATCGTTTGATTTGCCGTGTGCCCGACGGGGCGGGACGGAGCCCGATTTTTATCGGTAGACCGCCATCTTGCTGCGTATCGCTTGATGTATGGTGGCCCCGAGGGGCCGTAATAATTAGAATACGTGTGATGCATAGTGCTTGATTATGGGGTAGAAACCGCTAGGCATGGTATGGGACGTGCCCAAAGCGGTTTTGCCTTATAATCGAGACACGCTTGATCGTGTTGCATTAACGCATGGAAAATCTCGTTAAATGCTTGAGTATGTGACATATGCATTTCATCAACGTGTGTATCAAGGCGAGGTAAGGGTGCCCCTGGTTGTTTATTAATGTGCTGTTGATGTTATGTTGCCTGATTAGGGACCCCGTGCGGCGGTAGGCCTCTAAGCGGGGCTTAGGCCGTTAACTTATTGAGACATTCGTCTCATTGTTGTTGTTAACCCCTTTTTCAGGCCCTTAGCGTGTTGGCGCACCCAATTTGGTTAAAGGGTGTTTGGAAGGCGGCTTTTTGAAGTTCGACTGTTGGTGAAGTAGATTAACCCTGGCTTTTGTCTTTTGCTGGCTTTTTGTGGTAGCGCCCGAAGTGGACATGTAAGAATACTCTCAGGGGTTAATCAAGTGAAAATTAAAATAGTATTGTTTGACTGTTGTGATTTGTTTTCCTGACTATCCCTATTTGTTATTTGTCCGGGGATTGTTGTGTTCGTTTCCGCATGCGTAATTAAAAGATAAAATGAAGGGTCGGCGACGAGTCCTGGGACGTCGCATCATAACGACCATAGCGGGATGTCGCGTGTCCGTAGGGTTCGGGGCGTGACATCACCATCCCGAGTTGGTATTAGAGCAAGGACAACTCGATTCGAATTTGGTCGAGACCTGGAGTGATAAGGTGCGATGGGTTTTGGGATAGTGAGTTAGGAAGACACTAAATGCCTGTGCTTGATTGTTAGCTTTCTTGTTTTTCAGTGGGTTGTTCAGAAATTCTAATTCCTTGTTGGAATTGGAAAGCAGGTTTCTGTAAAGATCCTGCAAAATGGACAATCCTGAACCAAGGGCCCCTAGGAGGAGGGCCCGAGACAAGTCAGGCTGGTGCGAGAAGGAGAGCACCAGGGGATCCTAGATTGGACCAGATCCTGCAGGCCTTAGAGACCTTAATAGGGCGCGGGGCTCGAGAATCAAGCTTTCCGCCACCGTCATTGGCTTTGTGCTGCACCGCACTGCTGTAGATGTTCCATTAGCTGGTAATGGAAATGGAAATCAGCACATGTATAAATTGGTGGAGCAATTTATGAAGCTCAAGCCACCCAAGTTCACTGGCGCGGGTGATCCTGAGGCTGCAACCCTTTGGATTAGGGAGTTGAAAAAGGTTTTTGCCTTGCTGAGATGTACGGATGAGGATAAGGTGACACTGGCAGTCTATCAGTTGCAAGGAAATGCCAGAACTTGGTGGGAAGCTACCCAAAGGAGGGTATTTCCTAAAGGTACGGCCCGGGTGTGGGGTGCCTTCGTGGAAGCCTTTTACAATAAGTATTTTTTGGACTGCGCTCGAGAGCAGAAGATGAATGAATTTCAGCATTTCCGGCAGAACCAATTATCGGTAGACCAATATGAGGCAAGGTTTGCTGAGTTGTCCCAGTATGCCCCAAGGTTGATCGAAGACCCAGTTGACAAGGCAAGGAGGTTCAGGGATGGGCTGAAACCTGAAATTAAGGACCAACTGGTGCCCCTGAATCAGAAGAACTATGATGAGCTATATGAGAGGGCACAGCTGATAAAGAGGAACTTGGCCGAGAGGACAGCCGCGTCTGGATCGCGCTTTGTGTCAAACAAGGATAACCATCGGTTTGGAAAGAAACCGATGGCGGGAGGTAGATTTTCCATTCCTCCTAACAAGAAAGGTGGAGTGAGGAAGCCGGTGTACAACAACAACAATGGCCCCTGTCGCTTTTGTGGAAGGCGCCATGGATCAGTCCCGTGTCCTGCTAGGACGGGTGCTTACTTTGGTTGCGGCCAGCATGGCCATCATATCAGAGACTGTCCACGCCAAGCCGCGGGAGCGCAAAGACCAATGCAGCAAGTAGGACAACCTGCAAGTAGTGCCCGGCCGAACCAGTTCAACCGACCTCAAGTGCAAGGAAGGGTCTATGCTGTCACAAGGAAGGAGGCGGAGGACTCTCCTGCCATAATTACAGGTACGGTTTTCGTTACACGACCATGCTGTTTATGCTTTGTTTGATCCTGGAGCTACGTATTCGTTTGTGGCTAAGCAGTTTATAGAATTAGTGGGGTTAAGTCCGAGACCGTTGGGAGTAGTTTATAATGTTTCTACCCCTTTAAAGGATAGCATAATGTCTGCAGTAGGCTGTACTGGTTGCAAGTTATCGGTTGGTGGTCGTGAGGACAGCATAAACTTGATTGTTTTGACGATGTTTGATTTTGACGTGATTATTGGGATGTATTGGCTCACCAAGCAACGAGCCACGGTAAATTGCTATCGTAAGACGATACAGTTTGAGCCAGTAGGGAGTGTTAGTTTTGAGTTTGTCGGGAATCGAGGATGACCTTCGATCCCTTTAATCTCATCATTGGAAGTTACTCGGTTATTGGATGAGGGTTACCAATGCTATTTGGCGACTGTAGTTGACACGTTGGTAGAGGAACCAAGGATACAAGACATTGCTGTGGTGCGAGAATTTTCGGACATTTTCCCTGAAGAATTGCCTGGATTGCCCCCAGAAAGGGAAATAGAATTTGTGATTGAGTTAGCCCCAGGAACAGAACCGATTTCTAAGGCACCTTATAGAATGGCATTATCAGAATTGAAGGAGTTAAAGGTTCAGATGCAGGAATTGTTGGAGAAAGGATTTATTCATCCTAGTGCATCACCTTGGGGAGCGCCAGTTCTATTCGTAAGGAAGAAAGACGGGTCGTTACGCCTTTGTATCGACTATCGACAACTCAATCAGGTAATGATTAAGAATAAGTATCCATTGCTCAGGATAGATGATTTATTCGACCAACTTCAAGGAGCTTCAGTATTCTCGAAGATAGACCTAAGGACAGGTTATCACCAGTTAAGGATTCGAAAGGAAGATATACCGGAAGACGGCATTTAGAACGCGCTATGGACACTATAAATTTACCATGATGCCATTTGGTCTAACAAATGCGCCTGCAGCTTTTATGGACTTGATGAACAAGGTTTTCAAGGAGTATTTGGACAAGTTTGTGATTGTGTTCATTGATGACATCTTGGTGTATTCGAGGAGTTTAGAGGAACACCAATAGCATTTGAGGACAGTGCTACAGACTCTTCGAGATCATCAATTGTATGCTAAGTTTAGTAAATGCGAGTTTTGGTTAACTCGAGTGGCTTTTCTTGGACACGTGATTTCTGAGGAAGGAATTTCAGTAGACCCGGCAAAAATTGAGGCAGTTACGAATTGGCCTAGACCAACGACGGTAACTGAAGTTTGGAGTTTCTTGGGATTGGCTGGCTATTATAGGAGGTTCGTGGAAAGGTTTTCTGCTATAGCCATGCCCTTGACGCGATTACTGAAAAAGGACACGAAGTTCGAATGGACGGATAAGTGTGAGCGTAGTTTTCAAGAGCTTAAGCAGAAGCTAACTACTGCGTCTATTTTAACCTTGCCGTCTGGTTCAGGGGGATATGAAATTTATAGCGACGCGTCATACAAAGGATTGGGATGTGTTTTAATGCAACATGGAAGAGTTGTGGCATATGCATCCCGACAATTGAGGCCACACGAATTGAATTACCCGACGCATGACTTGGAATTGGCTGCTATCATATTCGCGCTTAAGATTTGGAGGCATTATTTGTGCAGAGAAAGGTTTCATATCTATACGGATCATCAGAGTCTAAAGTATCTATTTTCGTAGAAAGAATTGAATATGAGACAGCGTAGATGGATGGAGCTGCTTAAGGACTATGATTGTGACATTTTGTATCATCCGGGTAAGGCTAATAAGGTAGCTGACGCATTGAGTCGAAAGTCCTCGATTACGCATATGATGGTTCAAGAATGGATTTTGCTTGAAGGAATTCGGGACTCGGATTTCAAGTTTGAGGTGAGTCACCTCTCAAGTCTAATGGCTACTCTCAGGATTGAGCCTAAAATGCAAACCAGGATTAAAACAGCACAACTTTCGGATCCTGAATTGCAAAAGATTCTGCAAATAGACGCAAATAAGAGAAAACCTGACTTTCAAGTATCCGAGGGTGGGATCTTGAAGTTTCATGGACGGTTGTGTGTGCCCAATGATGAAAGACTGAAGGAAGAAATTTTAGCGGAAGCTCATCGCAGTAACTATAGTATTCACCCGGGCAGCACAAAGATGTATCAGAATCTTCACCAATATTATTGGTGGAATGGCATGAAAAGAGATATTGCCAAGCATGTGGCTAGATGTTTAACGTGTCAACAAGTGAAAGCTCAACACTGTAAACCTGGTGGACTATTGCAACCGCTGGAAATACCAGAATGGAAATGGGAGCATATCACGATGGACTTCGTGATGGGTCTACCAAGAAGTCAAAGAGGTAATGATTCTATCTAGGTCGTGGTAGATAGACTCACAAAGTCTGCTCATTTTATTCCAGTGCGAAAGGATTTTGCCATGGACAAGTATGCTGAGTTGTATGTGAGGTATATAGTTCGTCTTCATGGTGTGCCGGTGACAATTACGTCAGATCGAGATCCCAAGTTCACCGCCACGTTCTAGAAAAGTCTTCAAGGCGCCATGGGAACAAAGCTGTAGTACAGCACTGCCTTTCATCCGCAGACAGATGGACAATCCGAGAGAATGATTTAGACTCTCGAGGATATGCTGTGAGCCTGTGTTCTGGATTTCAAAGGGAGTTGGGAAGATCAGTTGCATCTTGTCGAATTCGCGTACAACAACAGTTATCGGCAGAGTATCAAAATGGCACCTTTCGAAGCACTTTATGGCAGACCCTGTAGGACTCTAGTTTGTTGGAACGAAGTTGGGGAGTGAAAAATTTCGGGACCTGAGTTGGTGCAACAGTCATCAGATGCCGTTAAAGTCATCAGGGATAGGCTAAGGACTGCCCAAAGTCGCCAAAAGAATTATGCAGATCGGAGACGTAGGCCCTTGGAATTTCAAGTGGGAGACCACGTTTTCCTCAAAGTGTCACCGATGAGAGAAATATCGCGGTTTGGCAAGAAAGAAAAGTTGAGCCCAAGGTACGTGGGTCCATTCGAGGTTTTAGAGAGAATCGGTACTCTGGCCTACCGTCTCGCACTACCACCGAATTTGTCTCAAGTTCACAACGTATTCCATGTGTCCATGCTAAGGAAATATAAACCGGACCCGACCCACGTGCTGAATTATGAAGATATTGAAGTGGACGATAGAGTGTCGTACGTGGAAAGGCCGGTTAGGATTGATGACAGAATGGATCGAGTGTTGCGGAACAAGATAATTCCGATGGTCAAGGTGATTTGGGAGCACCATGGAACCGAAGGTGCAACATGGGAAAGCGAGGAGTTGATGCGACACCAATACCCCCATTTGTTTGAATAATTGGGTTGGATTGTAAATTTCGAGGACGAAATTTTTGTAAGATGGGAAGAGTTGTGACATTCCGATTTTTGACCCATTTTTGGGATTTATAAAACGTGTAATTCGTCAGTGTGCTTATAGTAAAATCTACTTTAACCATCACTCTCGGTTATCTTAAATCTTTAAATTAGAATTTAGCTAGAAATGCACTCGATCGAATTTAGTCCGTTTTTTAGAGCCCGAATTTTTGGTGTCGATATTTTGCCAACCTCAATATTACCGGAAATGTGAAACGAATTTTGAAATTTTGACGGTGACCACCTTCGATGTATTTTTGTTATCCTAAAATTATTAATTAGGATTTTTCGGGGAAATCGGATCGTTTTTGGAAAACCGAATTTTTGGATACGGTTGCGATTGGACTTTTTCTCTCTCTCTCTCTCTCTCTCTCTCTCTCTCTCTCTCTCTCTCTCCCCCTCTCTTTTCCCCCTTTCCCGCCGCCCCCTTGCGTGTCTGACCATTCTCCCCACCAACTTCTCTCTCTCTTCCTTTTTCCCTTCTCTTTTCTTTTCTCTTTTTTTTTCTTCTTCTTTTCTTCTTCTCCCTTGTATTTTTTTTAACTCTTCTTCTTGCCGTGAGCCACCGTCAAATCCTCAAAAACCGCCCGTTAATTAGTGTCTCTCGCCGATTTTCCCCATCGGATCGTTTTTGGATTTAAACTCCTGTCCATCAAGCCACCCTCCCCAACCATTGCTCTCTCTCTCCTTCCCCTTTTCTCGTCTCTCATTCGTTCAGATTCGTCGGACCGGTTTTTTCCAAACCTCCCCCGTCTTTTCTTTCCCTCTTCTCCCTTGGTCTTTTAGATTAATTAGTGTTTAGGTTAATATTAGATTTGTTTAGTTAGGATTATGTGTTGATTATGGATTAGTGCTTAATTAATGATGTTTAGGATATAAATTGTTGATTAGTTTATTGTTATTGATTATTATTATTAAATCATTTATTTTCGGAATTTTAAATATTATTTTATTAGTTAATATATTAATTCCGAATTAAATATCATTTTATTATTTTCGGAATTAAATATTATTATTTTATTATTAAATAATTAATTTCCGAAAATTAAATATTATTATTTTCGGAAAATTTTCTAACGTCAATTATGATGCCAATGTTGGATTTCGCCGTATAAATTGACGTATTTAGAAAATGATTTGAATTATTTCGATTCGAGAAATATTTTGATACTTTGGAAAATTAAATTATTTTCGGATATTATTAAATAATTAAATTCCGAATTTATTTATTATTATTTCGAAAAATTTATAATTTCAAATTACGATTTCTAGCTTGAATGTTGGCGTTTATACCGTGATTTGTCGTATAAAATTATTTTTATGACAATTTATTTTTGATTGGAAGTTTTTAAGAAAAATTTATGGGATTTTGGAATTTAATTATTTTTATTGTTATGCCAAGTAATGATTGTAGTACTTTGTGATTGATATTCGAATTTGACATCGAAGCTTGCGAAATTGATTGACTGTTGCATGTGTGACCATGTGATATTGTTGTATGGCATTAATATGAGCACTATTCATGGACGCATGGGCTAATTGAGAAGATAATAATTGGTCGGAATGCTTGTGTGCTCGTGTGGTCACACGTTGGAGCCGTCTTGCTGTGTATCGCTTGACGATGCCCGATTTATCGGATGCTTGGGGATAATCTGGAGTGCCGATACCCCGGATGCCTTGTCGCGGCCCGAGGCCGGACTTGATGCTCCTTACGGGATACCATCTTACTGTGTATCGTTTGATGTTGTCGTATTGGAATGCCGTCATCCTGTGTATCGTTTGACGAAGCCGTGCCCGACGGGGCGGGACGGAGTCCGGTTTTTACCGGTAGACCGCCATCTTGCTGCGTATCGCTTGATGTGTGGTGGCCCCGAGGGGGGCGTAATAATTGGAATACGTGTGATGCATAGTGCTTGATTATGGGGTAGAAACTGCTAGGCATGGTATGGGACGTGCCCAAGCGGGTTTTGCCTTATAATCGAGACACGCGCGACTGTGTTGCATTAACGCATGGAAAATCTCGTTAAATGCTTCGAGTATGTGACATATGCATTTCATCAACGTGTGTATCAAGGCGAGGTAAGGATGTCTGTGGTTGTTTATTAATGTGCTGTTGATGTTATGTTGCCTGATTAGGAACCCCCGTGCGAGTAGGCCTCCTAAGCGGGGCTTAGGCCGTTAACTTATTGAGACATTCGTCTCATTGTTGTTGTTAACCCCTTTTTCAGGCCCTTAGCGTGTTGGCGCACCCAATTTAGTTCGGGGTGTTTGGAAGCTGGCTTTTTGGAGTTCGACCTGTTGATGAAGTAGATTAACCCTGACTTTTGTCTTTTGCTGGCTTTTTATGGTAGCACCCGAAGTGGGCATGTAAGAATACTCTCAGGGGTTAATCAAGTGAAAATTAAAATAGTATTGTTTGACTGTTGTGATTTGTTTTCCTGACTATTCCTATTTGTTATTTGTCCGAGGATTGTTGTGTTCGTTTCCGCATGCGTAATTAAAAGATAAAATGAAGGGTCGGCGACGAGTCCTTGGACGTCGCATCATAACGACCATAGCGGGATGTCGCGTGTCCGTAGGGTTCGGGGCGTGACAGGAAATAAGCAAGACGGATGGTAAGGTAGCATGTGTAGACAACACTTGCAGAGGTGTCTTGAAATCCAATACCTTGGATGGCATTCGATTTAGGAGGTGAATAGCTGTCGCAACTACATTGTCCCAAAAACGTTTAGGAACGTGACCTTTAGTGAGAAAGGCACGAGCAGTCTCTAAAATATGTCTGTTCTTCCGCTCTGCTACTCCATTCTGCTATGGTGTGTGAGCACATGACATCTCATCCAGTAGACCATGTTCCTGAAAATAGTCCTTAAGTTGCGCATTAACGTACTCTCCACCATTATCACTTCTTAAAATTTGTAACTTTCCACCAAACTGTGTTTGCACCATTCTATGAAACACCCGAAAAACATTAGCCACCTCATCTTTATGTTTCAAGAAATAGAGCCAAGTCATTCTCGTGCAATCATCCACAAATATAACAAACCAGCGATATCCCGAAATTGTAGTAACGGGAGAAGGCCCCCAAACATCAGAATGGACTAAGGAAAACACAACTCTACTCTTATTCAAATTGATTGGAAATTGCACACGATGGCTTTTGGCCAAAATACAAGTCTGACATTGAAAAACTGAATATGGTAAACTGGAAAATAATTCAAGAAGTAAATGTTTCGTATAGCCAAATGAAGGATGCCCCAATTGGCGATGCCATAGCCAAATTTGCTTCTCTTTGCTACTAGATAAGCCTTGCACTGGTTGCACCTTCCCAGAATTGAAGTCATCCAAATAATAGAGCCCCCCCTCCCTCTTAGTACCACGCCCAACTATCTCCTTCATGAGAATATCCTGAAAAAGACAAAATTGTGGATACATCAAGATAACACAATTCAAATCTTCAGCCGCTTGCCCCACTAATATTAATTTCGTGGACAAAGATGGTACAAGTAAAGTATTCAATAGTGATATAGAAGAGGAAATAGCAATAGTTCCAGCCCCGGTCACTGGATATACAATCCCATTAGCATTTGAAATATTCTGCCGCCTAGGTTTAGTATAACTGACAAAATCATCTATTGTGAAGGTCATATGATCTGTTGCACCCGAGTCAATAATCCGTTGACTACATTTATCTCGAGAATTACTAATGAAAGCATGACCATAATTATCTTCACCTCCGGTGATTGATTTACTATTTGATACTACCTGTGGCATCATGATAGTTGAGCCTCCCCGGTAACAAGTGATGCCTTCCCTGTTTCACCATTTGTTGCAATCTCTACTTGTTTGCGTGCTTTCAGCTCCTTCCACCAATCAGGATACCCAATCAATTTGAAACACATCTCTCGGGTATGCTTCGCACTCCCACAATTAGAGCAACCACCAACTGCTATTAAGGAAGGTTTGCTTCTCAATGCTCCACCCAGTCCACCTCTTCTTGTCAAAACACCTGGCTTTGTCATTTGTAATGTTGGTATGTCCCGAGTTCGGTCGAAGATTTGTAGTCCCGTCTTGCCTCCTTGAGACACCATAGCTGCAGACGGGTGTATGGTATCTCCGTGTGCTAGCATCACACTCTACTGTATGTCTTCTCGTCGAATACAAGCATAGGCCTGCTCAAATGTGGGAAAAGGCTGCATTTGAAGCACGTCCGCTCTAACTTTATCCAAGCGGTCATCCAACCCGTCAAGGAAGATATAGACTCGATCTTCCTGAATAGTTGAATTATATCGCTCGATATCAATAGGGCAAACCATCGGATTCAAGCGGTGAAAATCAATTTCTCTCCATAAACCCTGCAGGGTTGTTGTAGTATGCCTCAATTGATCCTCCTCCTTGTCGCATTTGAGCAACATGCCTCTTCAAGTCATAAACCTGAGAGGCATCCGTTCCGTCAAAGAAAGTCGTTGCAACTGCATCCCAGATAGATTTCGCTATTGGGAAGCGAATGAAATTGCCAATCAACGCCAGATCCTGGAGTTGATAAGCCATCCTTTCATAGTTGAGTCTTCCGTTTTCCACTTCCGAAAGCCAGGATCTATAGGCAGTGGCTGAGGAAAGTCTCCGTTGATATATCCTAGTTTGTCTTTACCCGGTGATGTACATCTTGACAACTTGAGACCACAATCCATAGTTGGCTCCATCTAATTTAATCGCAATCTGAGAAGAAACCGAATCCTTATGTGGTATTGGTGATGGAAGAGGAGGGTTCGTATGGTTCTAAGTGAGAATCTGAGTTAATTTGGCAGTCAGATTCTCCTAAAGAGCTTCCATGGTGGAATTCCCCCCTAGTTCTGGTGGGGAATCATTGTTCCGGTAGGGTTCTGATCCGACATGGATCCAAGTTCAATCGAGCATCAAAGATAAAGAAGATCGGGTAAGACGCATGCCAGACGACGCAATAGAGAAAGAAAGCAAACCCAAAAAAAAAATTCGAGGGCGCTGCCCCTGAACCCCAAGCCCACTCACCGGCAAGCTAGATTGTCGTAGTCGATGATTGACGTATAGTACCCCAAGGATCAAAAACTAGGGCTCTGATACCATGTTGAGAAACAAGAACAATAAAGACATATTTTTGGGGCAATTTTTTCATCTTCTTTTTTTCTCTATCTTCACTTTGTACATATATGCATTTATCATACAAAAAAGGAAAGAATAAGCAAGATTACAGTTATTACACTCTTCTACTTTATCTCCGAGTATCCTTGATTGAATCAATTCAAATCAAGGTTAAAGATAAAATCGTGTCTTTCTCCAACACATGTGTCCATTGAAGGAGTGATTATTTAAATATTTGGGAAAATTATCAATTTAGTCCTAAACCTATTGTATAAATGTCAATTTAATTTTAACTTTTCAATTTTGTCAATATAGTCCTATACAGTTGCACGATATTTAAAAGTAGCCTTTCTTGCCAATTGCCTTCACAAATTGTGACTTGGAAATCAACAAATTGCCATCCTAACTTTTCACTTAGGATGGCCGGCCATGACTAAATGCCACGTCAGCGATTTTTTGTGGCAATTGGCAGGAAACACTACATTGGAAAATTGCTCAAAAATTTAGGACTACATTGACAAAATAGAAAAGTATGGCTCATTAAGTGGAATAATTAGTTATTGATAAAAAAAAATTATGATAATTGTAATTGCATTATAAGATAATCCAATCAAATCATTGGCAAATACATATTTTTTTGTCAATTCTAAATGCATCAAAATTTCCAAAGAAAGCAAATAAAAGAAAGGTAAGAAATAATCTTAAATCTAGACCTGCAAGAGATATTATGGTTAGTTTAAGGTAATAGGGGGCATTGAAAGTCAAAAATAGATGGAAAAATGCCTTTTTGCGTTTATCCTTTTCACATAATTACTCATTTAAATGTTAAACGTAACCTACTTAATTATATTTGAGTTGATGCGAGTAAAATAATGAGAGAGTATGATGGGTTTCTAGAATTAAGAGTTGTTACGGTGGTTGAGAAAAAGAAGAGTTGAATGATATAATTTATAATTAATACTATTTATGTGTTAGTACATAATAATTGTTTTGATGATATTTTAATTTTAATCTTTGTTGAAAATTAAATTTAAAATATTTTGGATTTTCTATGTAATGGAACTCATTCGTGAGAAGTACCTAGTTTTATAAATATGGTACCTACTTCTATTAATATGTTTTATAAAGAATTAATTAATGCAAGGCATTTGTCTATGTGTGACCCTTATGGTAAAGTTCAAAATAAATTGCATTGATTGGCCCTGCTCAACCTTTTCGCTTATAAATAAAAATGTTTTGGATATGAACAGCAGGAGCGCCATAACTTTCGTACGGCGCTCACTTGAGTGCCACATCTGAGTAAAATCGATCATTTAAGTGCCATTCTCGGTAAATTATCTTATGTGGATTTTCTTATTAATTTTCCATTCTAACATTGATTTTTTTAAATTTATTATCCACATTATCGCCGGTGATGCCACATAGGATGACCGACATCCACGTTGGATTTTCCTGTAAGACAAATCACCGATGGCACTTATGTGATCGTTTTTTCAAATTTGTAACACTCAAGTGTACGAAAAAAAAGTTATGACATTCAAATGAACGCCGTACAAAAGTTATGGCACTCCTAATGTTTTTATCCCCGTGTTGATACTTTGCATTTGGAAAGGAACTTGATGGAAGTATATCCTCAATGGATCTGTTCAGTGGAAAGGATCAACATGTGCAACATGAGGCCGAAAGGATACGGCTGGATATGATTGACTCCCATTTTTGCAATTTTGGGTGACGGCTTGTGATCATGCACTGACAAGGAAAATTCTATTAACTTTCAAATTTTGTCTAACTTGCGCATCATATGTTCAGCAGATATGTGCACTCTTAATTCGAAATTCCCGAAAGAAGAAACTGGGAATCGTTCGCAGAAGCCACTGACAATCGAATGCTCTTGTCATGGTGTCTTGTCGTGTCGAATTAGTGGGACAGAGAGTTTGAAGCAATGGATCTATGTAATCTTCCACTTCTATATACAATCATCATCATAGTCACCCTTTTCTTTTTTTTGGTCTGACAGTCACCCTTTTCCACTGGTAAGGTTTTGACGGGTTTTTTTATATAGTTTTGGATGGAGGAGGAGGGCCTCCTCCTGTCTCGGTCTCGTTTCCTACTTACTGTATCATTGAATATGCGGCATGTGTCAATTTATACAAAAGAAACCCTTGTTTCTCTCTCTCTGTCGCTCTATTGTTGTTTGAGACGTGCAGCAAAAGTGCGGTACGCTTCAAGAGCGAGAACTCAAGTCTGCACCAATTAATAGTCCGAGGTAATGGGTTATGACCTGTCTGAGATTATTAACCGCCACACATCAGGTACTTTCGTAGATGTGCGACTCTTTTGCCTTATCCGCTCTGACACGTGCATCTCAAAATTCTCAATAATCACTTCCTATTTTTACCCATGTCTCTCTGCCGGCCGGACCCAAAAGTGACTGAAATTTTCACTCTGATGATGATGGTCAACAAGACCTCTTCATTGAGATGGGCAGCAAATGTCGATGAATCATTGAGAGCCCCACCCAACAATCAACTTCTCCGATATCACCTTGGTACCTCCTAACTATGGAAAATCATGAAAATGAAGCTAAAAGTCTACGCAAGTTCACATATTCAGTTAAACATACAATCTCTCATAAATGCAAATCAATGAGTTACGGGCATCAACTATATATTATTTATTGCTCAACACCATATTAATTCTTAGGAATGGGCTCTTTCGCCTAACACCTTCACATGTTTATTTTGTTAGCTGTCAATTACCCTGCACCCACCATCCAAGGCCTGAATTCAACCGGTAAATATGTATGCGTGGAGCTACATCTTAGATTTAATTTACATAGGATCGATATCATCATAGTCACTGATACTGTGGACTTCACTGGATAATTACCAAGTCAGTCAAAAACCTATTATACAAATTTCAATTCAATCTTAAAATTTCTTATATTGCCAAAAGTCCTAAATATTTGTGTAAAATTGCAATATAATCATTTAGGCCAATTGCTGCCAGAAATTGCTTATGTGACATTTAGCCATCGCCAACCGTTCTATGTGGCACGCTAGCATGGATAACTTTGTTCGAAATGACATCTTATATGAGTGATTACTGGCGGCAATTGGCCGGAAGGATTACATTAAAATATCACGTAAAGATTTTCGACTAAGGCTCCATTCGTTTCACGGAAAACAACTTCTAGAAAAACGTTTTCCAGATTTTTCGACCTTCATTTCATGGAAAATAAACTAATCATGGAAAACATTTCCCTCAAATGAGAAAATAACTTCAAAAGTGTGTAAGCGGAAAAAATTTTCCATATCTTCTTTCACCTCATTTCCTTTCACAAAACATATTTTATTTTTATTTTTTTTTATTTTTTAAAAAATTGAATTTTTAATTATTTTTAATATTTTTCCTTTTCTTCTCTCTTTTTTTTTTTTTCTCTTCTTCCTTCCTCTGTCGATTACCAGCTATTGTGGTAGGCAACTAGTCACAGGTAAGGCTCAGCCTTGTTTGATGGCCTCGCTCACCGACCTCGGGAGAGGCCGAGCTCAAAGCTGGCAAGGCTTGCCTATTGCTAGTCGCTGTGGCCAATGATCGGCAGAGGAAGGAGGAAGAGAAAAAGAAAATAAAATAAATATAAAAAATTGTTAAAAAATAACTAAAAATTTGAATATTTTTTAAAAAATAAATTTAAATAAAAATTATTAAAAGGAGTGTAAGGAAGAAAATCAAGCCAGATTTTTCATATCGAGCATATGAAAATATTTTCCACTTTATTTTGAGATTTCAGTCGAATAGCGGAAAATATTCTCATTTTCCTAGAAAACGATTTTTAGAAATGTCATATTTTTCATAAAACGAATAGAATTTAAATTAGTAAAATTGAAAAGTTTAAAACTAAAATGCCATTTGTACAGTTGGTTCAAGATTGGATCGGTAATTTGCCCTGGATTTCACTATAAAGCCTAGACATTCGATGACCATGATAGCGTTGATCCAAGTGGCGTAGGAAATTGCCCAAGCAGGAGATATGATGCTGTCCGCGCAAGGACGAAATAATTGGGCGAAACATCATTGTGTGGCCTAGAAACCAAGCACGCATCGAGTGCATAGTCACCGTACGATCTACTTGGCTAGTTTTCAATTTTAGATATGTGGCCCAGATACAATGATATGAACAGGTCATCAATCCATTCATGACGTCATCCCATGTCCACGTTGGATTGATGGGTCATTACCGTTCTACGTGGGGGGCAAAATGATCACCTTGTTGAATATCTTCTGGTGTTCGACAGCTGATGCTTGTTATGAGATAGAACACTAATTTCACTATAACTTAGCATTTTTATAATCAATATCTATGCTCGCGGGTCAACATCATAGTGCAAACGGTGCTTGCTTCATACCCTCAATGATTTATCGCGCAACTGAATAGTCAATATCTCATTTAGAGATCATTAAGAGAGAGTCCAATTTCGAACACGTCGATTTACATATTCAATTTGACTTACACCCATATGAAAGTTTAAATTAACATATGAATTATGGGTCGACCAGTTTTCAATTGTTTTAGCATCACACCTATTTTTTATTTGGGAGTCTTTCACTTAACATTCAAGCCGGCCCCTCACATGTGCACCTCATGAACAACTCTTCCCATCATATGTGAGCATTTTGTTTAGGTCCCCTCCCTCTTAATTGAAGTGTCCTTTTGAACTAACACATTTTAACTTGATACTCCATCTCTTCCTCTAGACCGAACTTTGATGGAAATCCTTACTTGACAACACCGCCGATCACAGGATTTATTTATTTGAGAAATTCATCGAACACCAATCCACATTGAGGGTCAATTAGTTAATTATTGACTATGATATTGCTCCACATGCTAGAAAGATAACTAGAGAGAGCCTAAAACTGAGCACACGTTCTATATTCAGAATTACCCACTTCACTAAAAAAATTTAAGCCACCGAGTATGGACAACTTATTTAAATTGGCGCATGCCACATCAACTTTTCGATAGAGATTTTGTCTGTCATTCTTGCACGTACATTATTTATAAGGTTAAAACTATCCAAGTGTACATAGTTATTAACACACAATACCCTCTCTCTCTCTGTCGCGTTTCCAATTCGAGACCACCGAAGACCATTCAAGGTTTTTATCCACACTGAAGACCGTGAATTTTTGAGTAGTAAATGGGAATATATCAATCTATAGTAGCTTGAGATGGGGTCCTAATGTAGAAAACACAGCTCCCCAACCGTCCTGCGTAGGGTGCACCATGTCCCAAAAGAACATACCTCTCGGGTCCTTACACAGTTCATATTGCTTCTGCCCACTTTCATCCACACTCCCGCACGAGTAACTGCTTTTTGTCCCCACGCAGCACGGTTTCAGCGGTTCCTGAAACTTGGTACTTGCTGGAAATACAGAAACATAACAAAGAACAACGAATAAACCAAGATTAGGAAATGGTCGTGCTTGTGCGTAAGTATGTCTAGATTGTCCCATCGAAAAACTTAAGTTGTTTGGTGAGGGGAGACTGCGAGTACGAAGGCCCGGTCGACCCAGTATTCCTTTGATGGGGTGGGATAAAACGGGTTAGTCGAGGAATGTAGATATTCGATACGTACAAAGTGCAAGACAAATTACCTTTGTCATTAAGCACGGACATGAATGAGGTATAGAGATCGACGACAACGAAAGCAGGTGACGCCTGTGTCTGGTTGTTCAGCTTTGCGACTGCCTGCTGCAACAGCTGGTTATGGAAGGTTGCCAATGAATTTACAGTCACATTGCAAGTTCGGAAAGAGTCGGAGACGGTGCTCCGAGGAAGACATCCCAAAGGCTGTAGACCTGCAACGGCTATCATTTTCAAGCCCAGGTTGTGGATGCGTTTTATGTCCAAAGCGAGCTGGTTCACCACCTGTGTTATGAATTTTGGCAAGTCCTGACGAGCATGGACAAGCCCTCAAGATTTTCAGGATCACCGCAGCAAACAGAGACAACCGACGAGACAAATATCTATGAAGTGTAACACAATGGAAGCATCAGTTAACATGAGAATACCGGCAAGTGACAATTGAAGGCAAAGCTAATGAATCTGCAGATTGGTTAGCAGTTCAGGATGGAAGGAAGATGTGCCCAAGGGATCGGGTGACTTCATCCACATCTTCTTTCATCAGTGAATCATGCATTTCACGTCGTCGGAAAACAAATTAAATTCCATCGGTGGTAGGCTTGAGTGCTGCTGATAATCATCGCAACCATTCCAATTCAACTAATGACTCATCGAGTTCACAGCCTTCTGCTTTGATCTGATTTAGACACCGTTTTTATTTTTTTTTGGCATAATGCACGAGTGTTCTCATATTTTGGGAGGATCAGACCATTAAGGGATCGGATTAGGTAAGATTATGAAAGATGGTGAGGTCGTGACTGAGTGAAAACCAATGCAATTAAGACAAGAACGTCACAGGATGGGCCACTGCGCATATTTGGCAGCCCAGATCCTGGCCGTCAGGTGCATCTCGTCCAAAGTGCACCGTGTGAAGCTTCAGACATTTTCTGAGGAACAATGTTTTCACGCGAGAAGCGTTGTAACCAGCGCTTTTGTTTTTTTCCAAATTCAAATATTAACTTCACTATCTTTACATCGTTAAATAGAAAATGTACTGTTCTGGAGATCCAATATGAGTTATTACCTCGTAAGAGCCACCCTTGGCCAAATATGTGGAGTAGTCGTTGCCGGAGTTGGTAACGAGAGCAAGCGAAGACTGAAGATCTGGTCCAGTGTAGACAGATTGGGTGATGAGCTGCTGGAACCGATCGATCTGGAGCGTCATATTTGGCTGAGAAAACAGCGTGTCGAACACCCCCGTCCCTCCGTACGCAAAGTTCATTCCGTATTTCACATACTTGGACCCAACCTTCCTCCACCTATACGGGATCGGTGATCTCACTCCAACGTGTGCAGCTGCATGTAATAACAACGACCGCATGTTAGAAGGGTGACAGAAAGTGAGGATCAGATAGATGTGTCGCCGTTTGTCCTTATCAAAATCAAAGCAGCCGGTCCTAATTCTTTTAATTGGCGATCTTATAGGTATTTGAGTTGGTTGTCAGATACCAGACTAAGTCCATGGCTACAATCGGGTCAAGGACAGGTCATGCACGCCAAGATTCCGGCCGGATTTGGGCAGCTCGCAAGAACTTCTCACCTCAAGAAGTAGATGGGCCGAATATGTTGGACTAAAATCGACTGAAGCTTGTATTAGAATCTTTTGGTGGTCCATGGACCCTGTATTACTATCAGCTGTTTTTGGCGACTAACCACAGTCAAAGAGGAGAAAAAAGAGTAAAGTGGTGGCCTCTTGGCATGTGATAATGGAAAGGTAGGAATCTGAGGGAAAGGTCGCAGGCTGATCTGAAAAGACAGAAGATAAAAGGCAAAGGCCAAACATTTGCAGAAAAAGCAATGCAAGAGGCACGCACCGGAGGCACTACTGAGTAAGTGGCGAGACAAGGTTGAAGAGGAACCCCACCACTTCATATTCATATATTCACACTGGATTACGAGCCTCTTCTTCATGTGTTTTGTTCTAGAATGATTGATTAGTATGGTAATGAATCGCAATCATGATGTGATGTTCTTCCGTTTGTGCAGATAAACAAAGGATTGATGCAATTGGGATGACAGCACGTCATCCTGTCTTTTTAGCAATACGTCCAAACAAAACAGAGCTCAGTTCTCTCTTCCTGATTTGAAAGGTTTCTTCTTGTTCATTAATAAACGCAGGGAACAGAGAAAGCTCAGGGGAAGAGAGACACTGACCGAGGAAATCAGTCAAGACCCGGCCGTCCGAGTATCGACCGGTGGGTTTGCCGGGGAAGGTGATTCCGTAGGGAACCTTCCACGAGTTCACCAAGCCTATTGGGTTGTTCCCCGTGTCTGCGTACGAATCTCCGAAGACAAACATCTTTGTCGGATGAAACACGGCATGGCGGTCGTTGGCATGGTGGTGGGAGGCGGATTCAACCAAGGACGGATGTCCTGCACAAAAAGGATTCATTCTACAAACCTCAGAAGTAATTTGAAACAAAGCGAACATTTGAGGGAGTTAAGGATCGACTGAAAGTGATCAGAAGAGACGAGTTTTTATCGCAAACCTGAAACGTAAAGAATCCAAAGCAGCAGGGGACTGAACAAGAATGAAACTACTCGCTTTTGCATCACCATTTCTGAGAGAGAGAGAGAGAGAGAGAGAGAGAGGAGATTGAAGAAGGAGAAGGCTTGGAGGATGGCTCTAGAGATGTGAACACTTCTTTGGAATGTTTTGAGGGTGTGCTTATATACAGGGAAGGTGGCGAGAAGAAGGGCGCAGATGGCTTGTCTTGATCTTTGTGGGATCTATTACCATCTTCGCTTGGTTTTGGTGGTGGTGATGCTGACTCAGGTCTTCTCGTGGGTGACATACTGAATCGGATTATCGTCGGGGGCTTGTTTCGCTCCGAAATCGCTCCTTTGGACCGTCTACCCGGCAGTAAAAAGGGGAAAACTGCAGCTTTACTTGCTTTGTTTCTGATTCAACTGGAACATTTTCATCGTCATATCAAATTTATGCTTTGTCCAGAGCATCTATTAGGTGTGAACAACCATCACGGATTCAACCATCTTAGAGTCAATTAGAATTGCTTTCATTCATGGAAATGCGTTCGAAGGTACAATCGTAACTCGAATGCTAAGTACAACCCAAAAATGGTAATCTTCAGTGTACAAACGAATCTGTCCATGCTGCTTCAGGTCCGGTATATTCCAATCAAGCACAAAATCGATCTCCTATTCAGTTTTGACTTTGAGCAGCAGCTACTCCCTTGCTTCTGTAACGACTTGGTCCGATGAGGGCGGGGAGTGATCGCTCAAGCTAGAGGATCCGGACAAGGATCGGCTCCTAGCAGACTTTTAAGATAGCAAATGCGGCAGGAAAGAACCGTATTACATACTGAATAGGTGTTGGAAAAATATTAAAATAAGAATTGTTGTAAATCTGTTGGAATAGATGAGAAAATAAGAATAAATATCTTAGCCAAAGTACTATCAAATATCTTAGGCCAGCCCTCGAAGTACGAAACTTGGTGCGTAAGGCTTAGTGGCTATTCTCCCAATACAATAAATTTTACTCTTTACTCTGCACATAATAATTGAGGCTACAAGAACAACATCGTTATGTATAAAACCCATCAAATAAATGGAAGGGAAAAAATAGAGTTTCTTGTTTTTGGTAGGTTGTTATTGTGATTTGAAGATTCTCTTTATAGACAAATAAACGAGAGTTAGTGAAGAAATAAATCTAATCAAAAGTTACAAAATCGTTACAAATTGATTGTGGTTATAATTTCCATTAAAGTAGTTACAAAATTATTATTTTGAATAATTCAAAAGCGTTGAAATATCCAACAATGCCCACATATTTCAAAAAGTTTCGAAAAAAAGAAAAAATAAATGCTGGGCTAAACTCAATTTAATGTAATGCATCGAAACTGATGCTTATTAGGCTATTAATCAAACCTGTAAAGAATATATGTCCCCACATATTTTAAAAAGTTTTGAAACGAAAAGAAAAGAAAAATAAATACTGGGTTAAACTCAATTTAATGTAATGCACCGAAACTAGTGCTTGTTAGGCTATTAATCAAACATAAAAAGAATAAAATGTAATTCACGAAATCATTGATAAAATTTGAAACTTCTATGAACCAATAATTTCTTTTGTGAATTATAATTTTTACCAATCACATTACACTCCCAAAAATTTTGTTGTTCAAAATTCTCATAAGAGCGGTCCTACTCTATACTCAAATAGGTGATTCCATTAAGTGTATTTTGTAATTTAATACACCACCAATCATAGCTATGGCATTAAGAGCTTAGATCATCCTCTTTCTCATTGTAGTCTTGCACTATTCTCACCTTAGGAGGACAAAATTTTTTAATAGTGCATCACTTGATCAACAAGTGACTTGTTATTATCTATATAAACCTAATTCCTGGGATTGCCAATCACATAGGCTAGGTTACCATCATGGATAGGCCAGATCCATTTCTAGCTTTATATAATCAACCGAAATAATTCATCTTTAAATAATTGTTTTACCGCATCACATCTTAACCGGATGTGTCTCTTTACCATTGAAAGAATCATTCTTTGCAATGGTTACTGCCACTTGGCAATCACAACGCTCAGACATGTAAGGTGTTGGTTTCATTCCCTTTCCAAAAAACTTGAGCAGCTATTGAATCACCAAGATAAATATTTTCTTCTCCTTCTCCTATTAAAGGATAAACCATTATGTTTGTACTAATATGATAGGTCACACCTGAGTCTACCACTCATTCTTTCGCATTTCCTACGATATTGGCTTAGGAATGACCGCAATATAACAGTCCGGATTTTGATCCAATTTTGGGGTTTATAAAATGCATAATTTGTCAGTGTGCTTATAGTAAAATCTAAGCCCGAGAGCTGATCACTCTCGGTTATTATTTTAAACTAGAGATTTCGCTAGAATCGCACTTTCGATCGAATTTCGTCGTTATTTGGACCCCGAACTTTGCGATCGATTTTGGTGTTTCAGATTTAATAAATTGACGGCGTCGATATTCAGTTTGCGGTATCGAGATTATCGGGAATAATGAAAAAAGTTTGGGTTTTCGGACCGGGTGCAAATTTGGACTAGTAGACCCCTCGTAAAAATTTTTGGTCAAATTAATTTGGCCTTTGTCCCTTTTAAGTCACGAGGTCTACTTTGGACGGTAGACCATTTTCCGTTTTGGAATTGGACCCCGGTTTTGCGTTTAATATTTTAATTTCTATAAATTTTTCAAAAATTCTCTCTCTCTCTCTCTCTCTCTCTCTCTCTCTCTTCCCCTCGTTCCCCCCATCCCCCCCATCCCGTCCGTCCCCTCCCCACCTACTCTCTCTCTCTCTCCTCTTCTTCCTTTTCTTTTCTTTTTTTTTTTTTCTTCTTCTTCTTCTTCTTCTTCTTCCTCCTTCTCCGTCTTCTCGCTCCGTTCCCGATCCCACCTTGACCACCACGTCCAGCTCCGTTCGCCCCCAACCCTTGTCACCCGCCCGCCGCCCAGCTCCGCCGTCGCCGGCCGGCCCCCCCGTCGCCCGCGCATCGCCCCCCCCGCCCGACCGGCAATCGACCCGTTCGGCCCGTTTCTGGCGTAGGACACCCGGTGAGTTGACCTAAACCTAATTAGGCTAATTTGCATTTTTAGACAAGTTTAGGGGTTAATTAGGTTAATTTGGGGGTTAATTTGTGAGAGTGATTAAGGATTATGTTTGTGGCCAATTTGGTGGATTAGTTTGTGGATTTAATGGAGGATTAGTGACCCGAGAGGCGCGATAAATGGGTTAGTCAGTTCGGATTAATTTGGCCCGAGTTCGGGTTTTATTTGTGGATTATATTGCGCGCCGTATATTAATTTTGGTGGCGGTCAATTAGAATGATATTTTGGAGAGTCTAATGGAATATTTTGAGGATATTTATGGGCCCGAATTAATCTGTTCGGTGGTTGACCCTATCGGGATTAACTGGATAAGACGCGGTCGATTTGAGGTTTGATTATGTAATTATCTGGGATGATTAAATTGGCAGATTAAATGACTGATTTGTACTTGGATGTGATTAATTCCGTGACATAGTACTATGTACCTAGTGTGACTAAGAATAGTGTATCTTGGTAGGCCTCGGGTGCGCGAATTCGTATTGATTAAATTGTGCGAATTATATGTGTGAATTATGTGCCGTGCAAGAGTGACTTGAATTGATTCCATGGTCGTACTTATATGTTGGTTGGGCATGTTGAATGTAGACCGGGCCTAGTGTACTATAATTGATGGGATGGCATTGTACTATTAATTGCCCATTGTGAATATTGTGAATTGCCCAAGTGTGAATTTCATGGCCATGGATGTGCATCACGAACATTGGCACGGCATATGCATTCACAAGTATGCTCGAATGACATGTGCATTGTGATCACCTAAATTGCCCTGATGCGTTTTACGCGGGGTTCAGATAAAATTGAGGTTTGTGAATGTGTGATCACAATAAACCCTGATGCGTGTTACGCGGGGTAGTGAACCCGTCCTGAGGCGTGTTACGCGGGACGATGCCCGGATCACCGGAAGATGTCCGGCCTGATGCGTTTTACGCGGGCTGTGTGGCATGAGCCTGCGGGCTAGAAATCGATCTCGGTGTGGACCTGATCGCTTTTACGCGGGTCGGACCTGATGCGTTTAACGCGGGTCGGAGGAGTAATTGAGAATTGGCTGAGTGCTAGTGTGCAAGTGTGCGATAATGCATTGATGAGGCATGAGCATGAGTGCGAGCACTAGCATATGCATAACATGCGTTGTGACATAGAAATGCACGTGTATGTGCTGTGATTATATTCTGCCCGCGTGGCTGCTTTTTGTTGATTTGACGCCCAACCCGCGGGGTCTAGTGAAATTAGATTTAGGCCGAGGGCCCCGAGTCGCTTATGTGTGTACTTTGTGTTGTTCAAGACTTGTCGAGGTGCATGTTAGCCTAGTTTAGGTTTAGGGAATTACTCACGAGATTTATTCTCACGGTTGTTGTAAAACCGATATTTTCAGATCCCCGGCCTTGAGGAGGACAGGTGTCCCGATACATTTTTGGGAGAAGACCCCGGTTAATTGTAGTACCTGAACCCCGAGCCACTTACCCCTTTTTGTCAGTAGTGGCCTTGAACCGTTTTTTTTTTTTTTTGGTAGCCGGGCTGTAATTGAATATTGTATATGAATTCCAGTATTAGTACAAGTGTTGATTTTGGTGGTTACCCTTGGTTATACGTTTATATATGTACGGGTAGTTTTAATTGCTTCCGCATGTGCTGTATATCTCTGTGTTGGGTGTTGGGTCGGCGACGCGTCCTGGGACGTCGCACACGAATCGACCTCTGCGAGGGATGTGGCGCACCGAGGAGTGCGGGCGTGACAGCAGCAATTACATCATCGGAACATATGCTCAACCAATTCGACTTTTGGTTTAGCAAAATTGTCATTTTCCCACAATTTTTTGTTGTACTGATTTCCTAGTTACAACACCTCCCCAAGGTGAGCATATATCCATTAGTGGATTTTGTCCCATCTGAATCCAATATCCAGTTCACATCATTGTATGCTTTTAATATATAAAATGCCTTAATTATATCACAGCGAGGCATCCTGGAGAGTGGGGAACATATAGCCCTTAGCCATGCCTCCATATCATATTGTCAGACTGCCAATCAATCTTGATGAATGAGGTATCCCTAACAATGAGAATATCAATACGAAGAGCAGAACAGCCTATAGCTAGAGCCTGTATCATATACAAACATTCACCGTGTCATAACAAGTGATATAACATGTACAGACATAAGATCAAACATATAGATATGCATGTTCATGTTGTAAAACAAAATAATGCCAATTATATTGAATATGGCAGTGAATCTTTTCAGCAAGCATCCAAAGCTAATGTATATACAAACATACCAAGAATATTCTTGTCATGTGTCCATGCTGGATGTCAAAAGAAATAGCAAGAATTTTCGTCAGTTTGGCATTACGTGATCCATGTTTGCCCTTAAAAACAGAACAATAATCCCATAAAATTCATTTGCCATTTAACTGAATCTGACTCTCCACAGGGAAAATGAAGATTCGCGGAAAATAAAGATTTGCTAATGATAATCAAACTAGGAGTTCAAGCACTTCAGATACATAAGGAGTCAGCTAGCCAATAGACGTGTAGAAACGGCGGCAATGTATACGGTGTAGCATGATGATGAACAATAAGCAGCAGAGAGGTACGAATCAAGTCTGCACTTCATTATCTCTACCAACTTGGTAATCACACAAATAAATGAAGAGACAATCTTTGCCAATCAGAAGTAAGAGTTCAAAACAAGCGAAGACAAAAAGAAATCCATATCATCCTAGATCGCTACACAGTATGGTAGCCACATAATTCTCTTTCGTTTTCTCCCTTAATAAGCAACTGAGTTTCTTATGCTGATCAAATATCACCACTACGATTTTCTTTGCAGAAATCCGGACACAAAATGCCTATTCTCACTAAGCCGTTCACAGCTACAGCCATTCACAGGGTGCTTGTTCTGTCGACCCCTACATTCTATGTGGGACAAGGCACTTCCAAGTTTGATTTATAAACAAACTACCAACAGTGGTGACCAAGACCTCAGCCTCTGCCTCGGCCTCGGCGAGAGTGGACATCAACAATTGCACGTGATGTTTCCTAGTTAGTAACAAGAACAAGAGAGAAGGGAGATTGCTTGGTAAGTATGTACATATTAACGCCCATCTAACGACTGATCGACGGAGTGCAAGAACATGTGGACACTGAACAGGTCCTCCCCTTACCGGAATTGGTACGTTAGCTTACATATGAAGCTAAGCATATGCCTTGACTCTCCCATGCATCATGCTCTTTTTCAGTGGTGGGAGAGTCCGAAATAATCAGGAGGTAAGTTTGCACTGAAGGTTGCTTACATTATGCGACATTTGACATTGGAGCTGAATCATTAAATTTTCAATTTAATCACGTGCCCGACATATTTAAGGAAGCGTAAATAGAAAAGAGAGAGAGCTCGAGAGAGTAAAGGAACCTCAACCTTGGCGACGGGTTCTCCCAGAAGTCAACGAAGATCTACTCTATCCTCGTACCCGTACAGGCGAGCAAGTTCCATGGAAGGTGGCCATGGCAGATAACTTGAAAACAAAGCAAATAACGTTGACCATGCGAACTAATTTGAAATCACTAGGCATATATTTGTTTTGCCAGAAGAGCTTTTCGCTAATTGGTTTTCGGACTTTCACATATTTGGTTCATCGAAAATAGTTAGTCAATGGGAAAGACAATTTCGATTGAAGAGAACGCCCGTATACTTAAACTTCGAAGTATGAATTCCCGATTCTGAACAGAGGAAATCATTTTTCCGAGCATAATAAGTCCCTTACCATAGATGCTCGGTAAATTCCTCATCTTCTATCTTTAGATAGAGTTTTTACGTGCTTTTCAGCCTACCGTCAAACTAAGGAAAACTAACCATTTTTCTTGGAAATGATTTTTCCACGAAAGTATGATCCTTTATTATGAAATCGTCAGCAAAACAAAAACATCGTTAATCACATTCTCCATTCCGTGGTCTCTTGAGCAGGACAAGCCCCGTAATACCATGGTATCGATCGAGTCCATAATGAAGATGAAGGAGAGAGAAGCAGCAGCTTCTTCCTAAGTGTTTGAATAATTGAATATTAAATCACGCTTTTATCTAACGGCCTAAGTTTTTAGAACAGTTAGTAGTAGTCTCACAAAATTTCACACTAAGTACTAGAAAAAGCATCCTTCAACACTTTCAACATGCAAAATGATGTAATGTGTTATGGATTCAAGAGATATGACAAGTACACACTGTTAGTCGTATTCTAATTGGTTTCTTCCAAAATTCGCCAAATGGATGATAGCCCCCCTTAAGGAAGACTCTTTAAATGAAGACCAAGCTCTCAACTTGCGGTATGAATAAACAAGTGGCCGTTGTATAATTGGTCAGACGTTCTATACCTTCGAAAGGAACATGGTCTAAGCTGATCCCCAGCTTCTTACTGGCTGACCGAGCAAAACAAAAGATCAGGAACAAAAAACTCGGATAAAACAAGTAAAAATCTTGCAATTTGGCTGAGTTCGAGTGTCCTTCGTGCTTAACACGTTCTTTTTTGTAGCCATGAGCCTCTAGAAATTCACCTCCACATTCGAAGATTTGTTCCCCAAGTTTTGGATGTGGCCCCATAGGCTGTTATCGATCTTGGACGTGCCCTTATAGTTATGAGCCTTTTAGATCTCATAGAATTGTGCTACATCACTTAATAGACTTTAAACAAGTGGTCATATTCAATATCCCAGAAAATATGCTACACTACTTGATAGACTAGTCGTAATACATTTATGGTTGTCATTTGTCGTACTAATAAAAGAGCACATGTGAAGAAAAACTTAAATATGTATGCGGGTGGACAAATTTTCGAAACAGCTAACAAATTTAGGAAACAAATTTAAATGATTTCGTAAAATGACAAAGATCTACGTTCAACTTACAAAAAAAAAAAGGATGTCTATTATATTAATTGACAATTAACTTTCTTATTAAGATTGCAATTTTGTCCATTTTGCAACACCGTGTTATTATAGTACACCTTAACGAGGGTATTTCATAGAATTTATTGAGAAACTTTTGAGATGGAAAGCTTCGCAGGGTTTGGTTGTATAAAGTGGAGATTGTTTAGGGCTTTATGATTGGTAACTTTAGGTAGAAACCTCAATCCTGAGAGCTGCACCTTCTAACATCTTGTGAAATCTGGTGTGCTCAATCCTATTTGTATATGCCTTATGGCACTTATGGACTTGGCTAAATAAGAGCATCTTTGATCCCGTTGGCCGAGCAATTCTCATTCCTGTACTTCAAGTGAGAGCTAGAACGCTTCTTTCTTTGTTCGCCCCTTCGAAAAAATCGGTGGATAGCAGTTAAACGTGATCAGCCTAATAAATCTAGTAAACTAATTCTCCTAATCGGGCCAAATTGAATAGTCATGCAGGTCGGGTTTAAAATGGCCGGTAGGGAATGTATATCCCTATCGGTCTGTCAATGTGAATAGCTCGAATCGGAACAATTCTCGTTTGTACTGGAGTTTTGAGTGGAACAAGTAACGACCACATTTACCATTGGGCCTTCAAACCCAACACTTAGAATTAGGGCATACGGTAGGTGCACATATATAGTCAAATCGAGTCTTTGAGTCTGAGCTGATACCGCCTCAAGCTCAATCTCGACTCAACTCCGCTTGCATATTTAGTGCTCAAAACTTGAATTGAACTCGATTGAGTATTTAAATACCTACTCGAGCTCGGCCCATGTTGAAAATTGAGATGCTCGACACAATTCATACAATCATTTTAAAGAGGAGCTTGAGGTCGATCATGAAAAGCTCATATGCCGTGGGTTTATTATGAGGATTTTTGTGTCTTTTTGTATGACTATCATATATTTCTTAAACAAATAATAGAAGTTCGGTTACGGTTATGAGCCTGGTGAGTTTCGGTCGACCCCGAGCTATTACTGATCTCGTAGGATGCTATGGTGTGCAAACCTCGAGACGTGAGTGTATTAAATACATAAAACATGTTCAATTGCTCTTACTATCAAGTGCAAATAACCCTATATTTACTAGTTAGGCCAATTGCACAGGTTTTTTTTTAGGTTCCCTTTTTAATTAGCCCTCGAAGTTAGTGGGTTATGTCATAAAGTCGAAGTTAACCGATCTAAAATGTGCTTCCTTGTCTAACGAGAAAAACAAAATTATTAACAGCCACACCTCACCAAGAAATGTTGATCGGATAGGGAATCTACTTAATATATTGGGTTTTCGTTGTTACCTTGCACGTGCATTGAAAATTGATCAATCCAATTATGAGAAGTTTGGAACGGTTTTGGCAGGTGGAAAGAGGGTGACAATTATTTCTGACGCAACAAAATAACACAACTCGAACACGGCTTTAAATTAGTTGGTTTAGATTATAGCTAATCGTGTACTGATCAATTTCGTGTCAACCCATCAGACATGATTAATAATGGTGTTGTGTTCATGTTCAACCCGTCCGACACGAAATTGACCCATATAATCTATTTAAATTATTCGTTAGCATTGAAATGACCTGTATGTGTGATCTGTTTATACATGATTAGCTATTTTTTTTCCATGCTTTTCACCTTTAAGATTTTTAAATTGATTACATTTCATTGACTACGAACATGTTTTAATTTCATTTGATGATAATATGATGACGGATTATTCTTATCTGCATATAGAATTTACGAAAATTGAAGGATATTTCATGTCAAGTTCCATATTAGTGAGAAAATTTTTATTTTACCAGGTTGATTTCATATAATAGCAGGTTACGACTCGTGTTGACCCATCAAACCATCATTTTTTCATGTCGTGTCAAACCGTAAATTCTTGGATCTTGTTTGTGTCAAGTAGGTTGACATGATTAATTAGTCGTATCATGTTTGGATTTACAGTATATTATTTCGCTGACATGATATGAATACAATCTATGAAACCGAATTGCCCTCCGTAGGCGGGAACACATTGTGCCCCTCCAATACGGTTTAGCGAAAGCATATGTGGACGATTGATCACATTTTAGATAGTGCGTTCCTAGCCTTTGTTCTAGATTGAGGAAAGTCACCAACAAATGTTGTCACCACCAATTGTGAGGGATAAGTACACTAAGAGTGTCATACTATAGCGCTCACTTGAAGGCTATAATTTTTTTTTTACACTCACTTGAGTATCACAAATATGAAAAATCGATCATTTGAGTGCCATCGACGATTTGCCTCACCGGAAATGCCGATTTAGCATTAATTTATAATACATCACCTGACATGGCATGTCGGAAAGCTGAAGTCAGCACTTAAGAAGGCAAACGATGTGGCTTGAGTGTCTGATTGAAGGATAACAAAAGTTCCAATAACTTCACGAATGATCATTTCAGTGCCATAAATTTGTAGAAGTGAACACTTAGGTTCATCAATTTTTTTAAAAGTGACCACTTAAGTAGAAATAGAGAGAGTTTGAAAAAGGTGTCGTTTGACGAAGAGAGAGAGTCTAAAAATGGCATCGTCTAATTGTGGAAGATTTTCAAGAAACAATGACGTTTGTTATACTCTTGCCATGCTAACAAAAATTTCTACATTGGACTTCAGTTTATTTTTTAAAATTCCATGTAGGAATGGAAAATTAAGAAAAAAATCCACGTAGGACAATTTACCGGAAATGGCACTCAAGTGATCGACTTTATACTGATGTGGTACTCAAGTCAGTGGAAAAAAGTTATAGAAATCAAGTGAGCGCCGTACGAAAGTTATAACATTCCTAGTGTACTTATCCTCCAACCATGAAGTGTGAACAAAACGTCACAATTAATAAGTTCCACGAAAATTTAAATCACATTAAAGGATCTATTAAAGTATTTTCACCATGATCACTCATCAAGCAAAATTAATTAATTTAGATATAAGTGCACCGGAAGTCTTAAAACTTATCACGGATGTGCATCAAGTTTTAAAACTTATTACGAAATGCAATCAAATCCTAAAACTTTCAAAAAGTGTAATTAAGTCCTCAAAATTATCATGAAAGTACATCGAGTCCTAAAATTTTAAAAAAATGAAATTAATGGAAGGACTTTGTTGGATCAATTTGACAAGTTTTAGGATTTATTTGCGCTTTTTGAAAGTTTTAGGACTTAATTTCACTTTCATGACAAATTTAGGACTTGATTACATTTTTTGAAAGTTTTAAGACTCAATTGTACTTTAGTGACAAGTTTTAGAACTTTTAATGCATTTATCCCTTAATTTAAAAGCATTTTCATTTTCTCTTAGACAGGCTTTAGGAGCACCCGGTTTCATTACCTGGTGTCGATGAATAGGGGAAACTTTATCTTTGATGGAGATTACTCGGTTGTTCAATGAGCGCCGAATACCTCACTATCAAACCCTAAAAAAAAATGAAGAAAAATGCTACTAAATCTACTATTATACATAACGGATAAAGATTTCATTGATGAATAAAGTAAAGATAATGATATTGTCTTGGTCCCCTTAAAGTTTTCATTGATGAATAAAGTAAAGATTCCCGTGAACGAGGCTTGAGCCTCGCCAACCTCGGGCAAGGCACTTGCAAATTTGGCAAGGTGGAGTCTCGCCCGAGATTGGCAAGCTTGAGCCTCGCCGGCCTTGGGCAAACTTGTCCGTCACTCGTGGCCAGCAACTAGCCTAGGAAGAAACAAAACGAAAAAAAAAAAAAGAATAAAAAATAATTAAAATTTTGAATTTTTTGGTATTGTTCCCAGAAAAATCAAATAATATTTTTTATACTAAATGGCAAAAACATTTTCTAGTTCATTTTCAAGTTTCAGCTAAACAATTGAAATATTGTCATTTTCCTGGAAAATGACTTTTCAAGAAATATTTTCCAGAAATATCACATTTTTCGTGATCAATTTTTATGCTCAAGGGTCTACATGAATATGGGAACGTTGCTCGCTTCACCCACGGTCTCCCGAGGGTAATGAAAACAAAAATGATCTAATGCGCAAGTGAATAGTCAATGTCTCAATTGGAGATCATTAGGAGAAACTCTAATTCCGAATACCTTGATTTAAATATTTAGTTCGATCCATATTCATCCAAAAGTTTAAACTAGCAAATGAATTATGGGTCAACTGATTCTCAATTGTTCTCATGTGTGCACCTTATGAACGAGTCTTCCCGTCACATGTGAACCTTTTGTTTAGGTCCCTCCCTCTTAATTCAAGTGCTCTTTTGAACTAACGCATTTTCACTTGAATCTCCATCTCTTCTTCCAAACTTAACCTTGATGGAAATCCTTACTTGATAACCGTGTTGATCACAAGATTCATTTATTGAGATATTCATTAAACTCCAATCCAATTGAGGGTCAAATGATTAATTATTGACTCTAATATCACTCTACATACTAGAGAAATAACTAGACAGAGCCTAAGATCGAGCACTTATTCCACATCCAATTAAACCCAGTTCACAAAAAAAAACAGAAAAATGATCTAAAAAGTTCTAAACCTATTGCACTTTTGTCAATTCAATCCTAAACCTTTTAATTTTATCAATTTAGTAATTGAGTCATATTGGTTAGAAATTGCTAACATGGATGCCAATCATTCTACGTGATATAGCCGGCATTGACGTGGATAATTTTATAATTTTTTTTTATTTTTCTCTATATTTTTCATTGCGCTAGCGAGGGTCACCAGAGACCCTCACTGGCTAGCTAGGCAGTGATGGCCCTGCCCAGGGCCACCTTTGTGGCCCCACTGGCCGTAGGCCAGGGGCACTCACCTAGATCTAGAGAGGGCCTTCGCGCCCTTGCCGGCGACAACCCTCACCGACACAATTAAAAAAACATAGAGAAAAAATAAAAATAAAAATAAAAAAATCATCTACGTCAACACCGCCTATGCCATGTAGGATAACTAGCATCTGCGTTAGAAATTTCCGGCCAATAGAATTCAATTGGAAAATTGTTAAAGGTTTAGGACTAAATTGACAAAAGTGCAATAGGTTTAGGACTTTTGGATAATTTTCTCCTAAAAAAACCTTAAGCCAACGATTATGTAATGGCGATTTTTGCCTATGACTATGGCTATCGAGGTAGAGAATGCGTTAAAGGGGGGGCTATTTTTTAGTAGAGTTCATGTTGGACAACTCCACTTCCTATCGGACGTTGCCCAGCCCTACCACTCGATTTGCTATTATTAATTTGCTGGAAATGGTCAGGACATTGTTGAACCTATCGGAATTTGGGTTGAGTTGCGGTACCATTGGTGGTGCTGTCGTGGTATGTGACAGTGACGGGGCACGGCTATTGACACCTTATTTCCAAAAGTAAAACAAATCCAAAAAAAATACAAAAATAATTTAAATAAATAAAAATACAAAAACTCTGGTTCAATCAGCCCAATTCACGCGTTCGGCCCGCTGCCCGTCTGGCCCTCCTTTCTTTCCTCGCTTGGGCCGAATTCGGCCCTCTTTCTCTATTTTCTTTTTCTCTCTTTTGTCTTTGGGCCCAGTCATTTCCTTCAAGGCCTATTACAGCCATGACGGCCCAGCCTGTTGCCTTTCTTCTTCCCTAGCAGGCTCACGTCTGTGAGCAATGATGATGAGCAGCTCACAAGAGGTGACGGGAGCAAATCCAAAAAGAAAAAGGAATCATAGCCGGACATCCCTTGCCGTCGCCGATTGAATCTCCGTTTCTGTCCAGGTGAGCTCCTCAAATATGCTTTGTTTTGTCCTGTTTTTGTAGCCGTTTATTGAGTTTGAGAGTATTGGAATGAATTGATGCGATTGTGGACAAATCCTGTGATATTGAAGCTGACTCATAGAATATAATGACGATTTGGAGTGTCATATATCACAACATCCAGTCGAGAATTGCACTGAAACCGAGTCTAGAATTCATGTTTTAAATCGTACGTCAACTGTTCACTAAAATGCTTGCATGAGATGTTGGAAGCTTAGAACACCGAATTTGATTGTGAAAATTTTGAGTGAGTTTCGATGAACTGAGATGGGGTCGATATGAAATATGTTGATTCAGGTCTTTATGTGTCACAATTGAGTCGAGAATCGCATTGAATCTCATGTTGGAATGTACTTCTTAAACTGCATGCTAGCTGTTTGATGAAATGTGTGAATGAAGTGTTGAATCAATCAGTGAATGAAAACGTTTATTTGAATCACAGTTCATGTTTTTTTTTTTTTTTTGATAACCCAGGAAACCCCCGCACGGCCGACAACCAGGGAGTAAACCCTGGGGGTGACACATGCTAGCCACCACACATGTGCTACCGGTTAAGTCACCCCGCGACACTCGGGATTCGAACACTCAACCTTTTGCGAGAGGAAGAGTGCGCGCTCCAGCAGCGCCACCCAGTCGAGTGGTCACAGTTCATGCTTGATTGGTTCTAAAATGATTATTCACTCACATCTCTACGTTTCTTTGTGATTTTTGTGGCATATTAATGTTTCTCCGAGTTGGCCACGGTTGAAATTTTCGCTGGATTGATTCCCCTCACCTAAACACTTTGTTTGTTGTTCTCTTTAGAATGGTTAGGACGAAATTTCAAAATTCATGATTAGTAAAAAAGACTATCGCAGTATGTTGGTTAACAAATAGTCGAGTTTAGGTACCGAAAAGGCATTAATTGAAAAACTAGTGTAATCAAGTCTCCAATCCCTAAGAATCTCTGGTTGCGTATGCATCGAGACAATACTCGCACGTCTCGATTTTAGGGCTTCTATCCGACCTTTAATCGTGGCTAGTGGCGATTCCAAATAGAGCATGACAACCAACGTCACGCAAGGTACGGACTTAGGGAGTGTCTCGTAAAGTACCTCTAAACCTATCCTCCCGAGGAGGCTCTCGAGGGTTAGGTCGCGACAGTAGCCACCGGGGAGGATGAGATGAAACGTGCTAACAAATAGAGAGATGATTGGGAGGGCTTGATTAGGTCTAAACTTTTTCCTGCACACCTTTATGACAAAAGATTTATAAATTTTTCGGGTCAACTAGTACGCACCGTGGCGGGGCCATTGGGTCCGACCTAATATGTTATCCAAGCTCATCCATAATAAGAAAAAAAACATGTTTCAATTTATCGGGACGGGACGGCACTTGTTGGGCTTTTTAGCTAAGCAGCCTTACCCAACCCTGCCCAAATTACTCTTTGGTTGCCACTTGTCTCATGCGAGACCATTGGCCGCTAGGGGCCATGCATAATTACAAGAGCGACGAACTAAAAACATAGAGAAGATAGATTAAGGTGATTAAGGTTTCGTTTGCCTACATAAGTTCAAAAAATCCATTCTCAAATTGTTGATGTGACATCCATGCAACGCGGGTATATTGACGTGTCAACAATCAATAATCAAATAAGGCCTGAAGAACTTGTTCCACGAAAGAAACATGTAATTATTCCATGAAATCACAATATTTCCTAATTCACATTGCTCTATAAACGAATCAAATAGGAGACAATTAAGATGAAGGGATCACAAGAGACACTCTGTTATTGAAGAGAGGTACGTAAAACACTGAAGACCGTGAATTATTGAATGGTAAGCGGGAATGAATCAATCTACAGTTGCTTGAGATTGAGTCCTAATGTAGAGAACACAGCTCGCCAACCCTCCTGCGTAGGGTGCAACGTGTCCCAAAAGAACATGTCTTTCGGGTCCTTGCACAATGTATATTGCTTCTGCCCACTTCCATCCACACTCCCACACGAATAACTGCTGTTTGTCCCCATACAGCATGGTTTCAGCGGTTCCTGAAACTTGGTACTTGCTGGAAATACAGAAAGAAAACAAAGAACAACAAGTAAAACCAAGATCAGAAGATGGTTGTATTTGCGTGCCCATGTTTAAATCATAAACTGAAGTTATTCGGTGAAAGGAAACCACGTGTACAAACGCCCAGTCAACCGGGTATTCTTTTGATGAGGTGCGATGACACAGCCTAGCAGAGGATTCTAGGTTAGGCGGCCTAAGGACTATCCGGTTTTTGGGTCCACCATCCAAAAGTTGTCCTGTGTGTAGCGGATCTAGATATTTAATACATTCAAGATGAATTACCTTTGTCATTAAGCACGGACATGAATGAGGTATAGAGATCAACGACAACGAAGGCAGGTGATGACCGGGTCTGATTGTTCAGCTTTGTGACGGCTTGCTGCAACAGCTGGTTATGGAAGGTTACGAATGAATTTGCAGTCGCATTGCAAGTTCGGTAAGAATCCGAGACGGTGATAGAAGGAAGACATCCCAAAGGCTGTAGACCCGCAATGGCTATCATTTTCACGCCCAGGTCGTGGATACGTTTTATGTCCAAAGCGAGCTGGTTCACCACCTGTATTATGAATTTCGGCAAGTCCTGACGAGCATAGATAAGCCCTCAAGATTTTCAGCATCACCGCAGCAAACAGAGACAACCGATGAGACAAATATTTATGTAGGTAACATAATGGAAGCATCATTAACATGAGAATACTGGCAAGTGACAATTGAAGGCAAAGCCAATGGATGTGCACACTGTTTAGCAGTTCAAGATTGAAGGAAGATGCCCCTAAGGGATTGGGTGACTACATCCACATCTTCTTTCATCAGTGAATCATGCATTCGATGTCGGCGAAAAACAAATCAAGTTCCATTTGCCGTAGGTTTGAGTACTATTGACAATCATCGAGGCCTTCCAATTCAACTCATGACTCATGAGTCCATAACCTTCTTCTTCGATCTGATTAGACCCCCTTTTTTGGCATAATGCACGATTGTTCACATAGTATGGGAGGATCAAATCATTTAGGGATTGGATTAGGTAAGATTAAGAAAGATGGTGAGGTCGTGACTGAGTGAAAACCAGTGCAAGTAAGACAAGAACGTCGCCCGTGTCAACGACTTCGCGAATATGGACACTGCGACTTTGGATTTCCTGGAACCCAGAAATCCGCTGAAAACGCCCAAGCTTTTGACATTTTCTGAGGAGCAATGTTTTCACGCAAGAAACTTTGTAACCAACCATTTTGTGTTTTTTCAAAATTCAACGTCGTTAGATATAAAATGTACTGTTCACGAGAGCCGATGTGAATTATTACCTCGAACGAGCCGCCCTTGGCCAAGTAAGTAGAGTAGTCGTTGCCGGAGTTAGTAACGAGAGCAAGCGAAGACTGAAGATCCAGTCCAGTGTAGACAGAATCGGCAACGAGCTGTTGGAATAAATCGATCTGCACCGTCATATTTGGCTGAGGAAACAGCGTGTCGAACACCCCCGTCCCTCCGAATGCGAAGTTCATTCCATATTTCACATACTTAAACCCGACCTTCCTCCACTTATATGGTATCGGTGATCTCATTCCAAAATACGCAGCTGCATGTAATAACAACGACCGCATGTTAGAAGAAAGACAAAGGGTGAAGATCAGACTAATGTGTCGCCATTTGTCCCTACTAAAATCAAAGCAGCCATTCTCTTTCAATTAGCGGTCTTATAGGTATTTGAGGTGACTCTCAGATACCAGACTAAGTCCATGGCTACAATCGGATCAAGGACCGGTCACGCACGCCGAGATAATTGAGGAACTTCATAATTGAGCCTAATTCTTGCCACTCCCCTGTAATAATTACAAAGATACAGTGTTTCTGGTACGGGTGATCCTTGAACCACGTCTGGGAAAACTCGCCAGAATTAACCTCATTATAAGTCGATGGACACCGGATCACTATTAGCTGGCTTTGGCGGCTAACGGTACGTTTAATAATCATTCTATTTTCAAAAATAATTTATGTATAAAAATAATTTTCTTATTTTATTTTCAGAAATAATTTCTAAGCATTTAAAGGTATTTGATAACGGCTCAAAATTTCCATTCCTGAAATAGAAAAAGAACAGAAATGCATTTGGTAACTACACAAAATTTCTTTTATTAATAATATTTTTAAATATTTTAATATTTCTTTTATTTTCTTTTTTTTTCTTCTTCTCTTTCTTGGCCATGGCCAGCGAGGGCATCGTGGCCCTCGCCGAAGCCGGCGAGAGCCGCAACGCCCTTGCCGACCCTAGCCTGTGGCCGATCACTGACTAGGAAAGAAGAAGAACAGGAAAGAAGAAAAGCAAAAAAAAATCTCTTCTATTTCTTCTTATTGTTCCTAGAATCATAATTAACTTTTTTTTTTATTCTTGATTCTATTCTAAAACTAATTTTGGGAACAAATTTGTGCCCGAGAAAAAAAAATTATCAAATGGATTTCTTTTTTTTTTTTTTGGAAACAAAAGAATATAATAAGTTACTATTTAACAAGTTACCAAACACACCCCAACTAGTCAAAGAGAGAAAAAGGGTGGTGGCCTCTTGGCATATGATCATGGAAAGGTGGGAATCTGAGGGAAAAATGGCAAGCTGATAGGGTGATTTCCTTAAAAAACCTCAAATTTTAGGTCAAGTCCTAAATCTGCCCTAAACTTTTTTTTTGTCTAAAACCCTAAACTTTAAGTCCAATCCCAAATCTGCCCCAAACTTTTTTTTGTCTCGAAAAAAACTCCAAACTTTAGGTCTAGTCCCAAATTTGCCTTGAACTTTTTTTTGTCTCAAAAAAATTTCGAACTTTAAATTCAATCCCAAATTTACCCCGAATTTTGTTTTATGTATAAAAAATCAGCAAATTTCAATTTATTTTCAAAAATATTTCTCCGTGATCCCGTTCCAACTTGACATGACACTTTCACGTCATAACAAATTAACATCAACAAAGTAATGGGGGCAATAGGAACAGACCGACGTTGCATTTTCACTTCGACAACAAATCAAACCAAATAAAAATTCTTGAAATTCTTCAAAATAAAACCAAATAAAAATCATTTATTATCAACATGGAAATGCCACATCAAGTTGGAACTGGATCATCGGAGTATATTTTTGAAAATAAATTGAATTTTGGTGATTTTTTTTTAAATAAAACAAAATTTGGGATTTTGGACAGATTCAAACTAAACCTAAAATTTGATTTGACCTAAAGTTTTTTTTTTCTGAGACAAGACAAAAAAGTTCGGGGTAGATTTAGGATTTGACCTAAAGTTTGTGATTTTTTTCCCCCAGAGACAAAAAAAAAAAAAAAATTGGAGCAGATTTGAGACTTGACCAAAAGTTTGGGGTTTTTTCTGAAATAAAAAAAAGTTCGGGCAGATTTGGGACTTAACCTAAAGTTGGGGTTTTTTAAAAGAATTAGGCCCGAGCTGATCCGAAAAGATAGAAGATAAAGGGCAAAGGCAAAACAGTTGCAAGAAAAAACTATACAGAAAAGGCAATGCGAGAGGCACGCATGGGAGGCACTACTGAGTAAGTGGCGAGACAAGGCTGAAGAGGAACCCCACTTCATATCTATATATTCACACTGGATTAAGAGCCTCTTCTTCATGCGTTTTGTTCTAGAATGATTGATTAGTATGGTTATGAATCGCAATCATGATGTGATGTTCTTCCGTTTCTGTAGATTAACAAAAGGATTGATGAAGTTGGGATGATAGCACGTCATCCTCCGTCTTTTTAGCAATACGTCCAAACAAAACAGAGTTCAGTTTTCTCTTCTAGAATTCAGAGGTCTGTTGTTATTCATTAATAAGCGCAGGGAACAGAGAAAGCTCAGAGGAAGAGAGACACCGACCGAGGAAATCCGTCAAGACCCGGCCATCCGAGTATCGTCCGGTGGGTTTGCCAGGAAAGGTGATTCCATAGGGAACCTTCCACGAGTTCGCCAAGGCTTTCGGGTTGTTCCCTGTGTCTGCATACGAATCTCCGAAGACAAACATCTTTGTGGGACGAAACGCGGCGAGGCAGTCTTTGGCATGGTGGACGAGATGGTGATGGTGGTGGCGGTCAGAGGCGCATTCAACCAAGAACGGATGTCCTGCACGAAAGGATTTCAATCTACAGGCGTCGGAAGTAATTTAAAAATAAAGTGAACATCTGAGGTAATTGAGGATCGACTGAAAGTGAGCAAAAGAGTCTCAAGTTCACTCCAGCATCGCAAACCTGAAGCAAATAGAATCCAAAGCAGCAGGGGACTGAACAAGGATGAAACTGCTAGCTTTCGCATCACCATTTTATCTAGAGAGAGAGAGAGAGAGAGATTGGAGGATGAGTGTACAGACGTGAAACACTTCATTGGAGGCTTTTGAGGGTGTGCATATATACAGGGGAGGTGGCGAGAAGAAGGCCGCAAATGGAAGTGTTTAAAAAATATGAATTAGGTCGGGTATGCGTTGGATTAAATGAAAATGGGTCAAAATAGGTTAAATAGGTTTATTTGGGTCGGACCATTTTCGATTTGACCTGACTCACCCGTTTGACAGATCTAGTCGGGGCTTGTTTTACTCGAAAAACGCTCCTTTTCTGATTTTTTTTTTGGCCGAACTTTGTTTCTAATTCAACTAGAACATTTTGCTTGTTATATCAAATATATGTTTTTAGCAGCGCATCTATTAGGTCCGAAAAACCATCACGGATTCAACAATCTAAGGTCCGTGTCTTTTGTAGAAAACGGATTATTCAAAAACGATTTTATTAAAAACTAATCGCTTATATTGCTTGAAATAATTAGTCAATGAACCATTTTTTCAAGGAAAACATTTTTTTTTTTGTTAATTTTTTAAAATATTTATTTTTCAAGAAAACATTTTCCAAAAAATTTATTTTTCGCCAAAAACCCAAACGTGGAAATTCAGTGTACAAAACGAATCTGTGTATGCTGCTTCAAGGCCAGCATATTCTAATCAAGCACCAAAATCAATCTCCTGGTCAGCTTTGACTTTGAGCCACAGCTACTCCTTTGCTTACCATTCACATGCCACGAATTGCGAGGCCTATAGCCAGTTCAGCGATCTTTAACTCCACCAAGGCCGACACGACTCAATGACTGCGATGGAACACAGTGATTCGGAGGGTGGAGTAAGATAAAACCACTAGAACTAAATTATTCAATCATCTGAATCGTTGACTAGAAATTATGATGTTATATTGCTAACAAGAAATAACAAAACTAATATGACACTGATACGCATTAATTATAAGCCGTTTTTTCAATTGGATGTGAATTATAAATGTTCGTTCTCAGTAAATTATTCAAAACCCTTGCCGACCACGAAGGAGGATAGGTGTTTCCAGGGTGAATGCATTCTTGTCACGGTCCGGGTTGTTGGCCCAGTTAGAAGGACCATGTGGCGTGTGCTTTCCTCAGTCACGAGTAGTAAATCAGCTGACTTAAGTGTGCAACGACTGGATGCTAAGGCATATGCACAATTCACAAGATCGTTTGTAACAAAGAAACAATAAAAACGGGTTGTGAAAAAATGTTTTAGTCAGTTGTATTAATCAATGGGACAAGCGTTGCACGTCGAGGGATTGTCGGGCTAGGGGAGCTTGAGTAGTTGAATCTCTAAAGAGCTTTTCAAACATTATCTATTTTAGCACGAGTAGACATTACAGGTGCTTGAAATGGCATCATCTAGAATTTGTGAAACACCCTTACACAATGTTGACGGGTTTTTCTCCCATGCGACTATGGACAATGCGCCTTGGACAAACCCAAATCAGGGCATTCATGAAGGACTTGCAACACTCTCTCGACTCAATTAGTCATCAGTGACTTGCTTATCCTTTTCGACCAAGCAAGCAAGCAAGCAAAGTCGATAAGCAACTTTGCTACTTCGACCATCACCGGCACTGGACCTTCATACTTTCTGAAGGATCCTCTGCGTGACTAGGTTGCCTGCCCAGTGCTTGACAGGCCTCCTCTTTAGAACATTGGAAATAAAGAAGAAATTACGTATTAGAGGAAGATACGTAATACTGTTTGTTGTAACCAAAAATATAATAAATCTGAAAGAGCTATAACAAAAATAAATAGGAAGTGAGGTACGGCTAACCGAATCTTCTTAAGGCAATTAGTTACTGTCAACGATGTTAAGCAACTTCACGAACTATGCCTCCCAAGATACAATACTTCGAATCCGTTTAAATTAGCACTTAACACTTCTTGAAGCCAGCACACTTAGAGAAAATCGAAGTGAGGAGATGTAGATGTTTCTCGTGATTCTTGGAATAAATAATTTCAAATCTATTTGTAGAGTTTTAGAATTCGTGTATAGAAGCAATACATGAACTATGAATTAAATAGATACAAGAATCTACCCAAGAGATACACGAATCCAATAGATACATGAACTCGAGATACATGAATTAGTGAGATACATGAGCTGAAGAGACGTATCTTGTATTGCTCACTTCCATTGATCCATTGGCCCACCATAATTACAACATAGAATCAGCCCACTTTTTCATCCGCTAGGAGGCCTTCTCGAGATGAGCTCAGGTAACATCAGTGTTTTGCCTCCGATCTTTGATGAAGTTGTAGGCTCACAGGATTTCCCTGCATTTGGTACAGCCATTGTGTGAGGAAACAGCGGCTGCTAGCCTGTCACCACTTCAAATGGGCTCTTGCTAGAGGGAGAGCTCCGCTCAATGTTGAAAGAGAAATGGGCGGCATTGTGCAGGTTCACCCAATTCTTCTGGTCGGAACTGATGTAGTATCTAAAAGACCAGTGTAACTCGGACCCCATGATTCCGAACAACTCTGATAAGAACTTGCCCGTGAAAACTTGGGGTCACGATTGCTGACTATGCTCTGGGGCACATCCTCCTTCACATACGGCAAGTAGTAACCTTTTTTCAAGAGACTCATTTGTTCTCACCGGGATGACCAACGCACAAGGTATCATGATACTCTCGCATGAGCGTCCTCCTCAAGTTTCCTGCTCTCTGGACAAAAAGTCTCCGCCCCTCGGTAAGGATCAAGAAGACTCATATGACATTAAGATTTGCTATTATAAATTTTTTTCGTGAGAATTTAATCCACATATATTTTTTTTCTGTCAGTACTTATTGGGGATACAAAGTAATACAAAAGGGCACTTTGGTTGAGGTTAGTAAGGGGGGAGTGTGGAATTTTCCCTCGAATATAGTGGTTTCAAAACATAAAATTTGAAGTAGGTTTTAAGATTGTTGCCGGCCTGTCGAGCCAAGATGGGGTTGATCCACGAGCTGCTCCAATTCTCAATGACATCTTGCCGCCAATCAAAATTTAACATATCCTTGGAAGAAGGCAGCCATGTAGCAGATCATTTGGCTAACTTAGTCATATCCACTCAAGGGTATGCAACTTTTTATTCTGAGTCCACAGCTTGATGTCTCCCACATGATGTTAAGAAGACAATTAACTAGGAGATAGAATCACCCAATAGCTGTGAAACACGACTTTCTTAATATTATTTGAATATTTGAATAATAAATCATGCATTCATCTAACAGTTTAAACTTTTAGAGCAGTTGGCAGTGGTCTCACAAAATCTCACATGGTATCAGAGCAAGAAATCCCAAGTAAAAATCTTTCCAGACCCCTATTTGCCTCCCCAATTATATATTTCAACTCTTTAGGTTTAGGCCAAAGTCCAACCTATTCGTGAAGGGCTATTAGAATAGTTAAACAATAAACCATGCATTCATCTAATATATTAAGCTTTTAAAATAATTGGTAGTGTCATCAAAGTATACCACATGCAAATCATCGATTCAAATCACCCTTTTAGAAATGCAAATTACAACGATTCTAACGGAAAAGCAAGAAGCATATAGATTAAGTCTGTCTAAACCAACACCATTATAGCCATCGGAAGGGGTCCTCAATTTCTTAGGTTTCAACTGAATGAGAGAGAGAGGTGGAGGGTGCTCGAGGAGAGGCGATGGTGGCCGACCTCAGCCACAGCGAGAGTGGAGATCAACAATTGCACGTGATGTTTACTATTTAATAACAGGACCAAGAGGGAAGGGACATTATTTGGTCAATATATACACATGCATATGGCGTCCATCAAACGATTTATTCAATGAACACATGGACAGGTCCTCCGCTTATCGAAATTGGTACGTTAGCTCGTGCAATAGTTAAACACACGTCTAGTTTTTCTCATGCATGTTCTCTTTTTGACCTAATAAAGAGCAAACCACATGCATGGACACTTTTAAATGTTGGGAGAGTACGAGATAATCAAGAGGCAATACGGGGGGTAAATCTCAATTCCCACTTCCTGGATATTTTCTATATGTTACTTGCATTATGTAACATTCAACATAGGAGCTGAGTCATCTTATTTTCCATTTAGGGATAACGACACAAATATTTCTTGAATTTTGGCTCAATGTGTATTGTGGTCCTTGAACTTTTATTTTGTTCAATATAATCCATAAACTTTAGCCTAATATTTAATGTGATCCATGAACTTTTAATTTGTTTAATATAGTCCCTAGACTTTTGGTATATATTCAAGTTAGTCCCTAAACTATATGAAAATGTTCAATGTAGTCATTTCATTAACTTTGGTCCAATATGCAATGTGGTCTCTGAACTTTTAATTTATTCAATATAACCTATGAACTTTAGCTTAATGTTCAATATGGTTCTTGAACTTTTAATTTGTTCAATGTGGTTCCTGGACTTTTGGTATACATTCAATTTAGTCCATGAACAATATGAAAATGTTCAATATAGTCTTTCCATTAATTCAAGTCCAGGGAATATATTGAATATTTTCATATAGTTCAGGAATTATATTGAACATGTATTAAAAGTTCAGAAACATTATTGAACAAATTAAAATTTTAGGTATATTGAGTTAAAGTGCAAGAACTATATTGAATAAATTAAAAGTTTAAAGATCACGTTACACATTGAGTCAAAATTCAGAAACCATTTGTGTCATTTTCCTATTCCATTTATTCATGTGCCCAAAATTGTGAAGAAGCGTAAATAGAAGAGAGTGAGTATAAAGAAGCCTTAACTTTAGCAACGGGTTCTCCCAGAAGTCAACGAAAGTCTACTGTAGCTTCGTACCCATAAAGGCCACGCAAGTTCCATGGGGGAGGTGGCCATGGCAGATTACTTGAAACCATGGCAGATTACTTGAAAACAAAGCAAAAAACAGTTGACCATGCGAACCAATTTGAAAACACGCAAGTCGTGATTTTTCTAACGTAGGATGTGCCAGGGAAAGAGCTTTTCACCAATCGGATTTTCCGGACTTTCACGTGCTTGATTCATTAAAAAAAAGTTAGTCAACGAGAAAGACTTTTGTGATTAAAGAGAAATACCCTCCCTATACTTAAAATTATGAATATGAATTCCCGATTTTAAATAGAGGAAATCATTTTTCCAAATATAACAAGTCTCTTAGCACAGATGCTCGGTAAATTTCTTCACCTTCTATATATTTAGATGGAGTTTTACGTGCTTTTCGGCGTACTGCAAAACAAAGGGAAATTAATCATTTTCCTTGAAAATGATTTTCACAAAAAGCATTTTTCTTTATCATGAAACTTTTAGAGAAACATGTGCATTCTTATTCACATTCTCCATTCCGTTGTCTCTCAAGCAGGACGAACCTTGCAATACCATGGAATCGATCAAGTCCATAATGAAGACGAAGGAGAGAGAAGCAGCACCTTCTTCCTAACTACTAGAAAACGCATCCTTCAACGCTCCCAACATGCAAAACGATGTAATGTATTGTGGTGTCTAAGAAATATGAGAAGTACACACTGTTGGTCTTATTCTAATTGGTTTCTTCCAAAATACGCCAAATGGATGACAGGCCCCCCTTAAGGATGACTCTTCAATGAAGACCAAGCTCCGAACCGGCAAGGAACATGAACTAAGCTTATATGACTGAGAGTTGAGCAAAACAAAAGATTAGGAACGAAAAACTCGGATAAAACAAGTAAAAAAACTTGCAATTTGGCTGAGTGTGAGTGTCCTTCGTGCTTAAGACGTTCTTTCTGTAGCCATGAGCCTCTTAGAAATTCACCTCCGCATTCGAAGACTTGTTCCCCGAGTTTTGGACATGTTCCTTAAGTTTTGGATGCGGCCCCATAGGCTGTTATCGATCTTGGACGCGCCCTTATAGTCATGAGCCTTTTAAATCTCATAGAAATGTGCTCCATCCTTAATAGACTTTAAACAAGTAATAATATTCAATATCCTAGAAATATGCTACAACAATTAATAGACTAGTCACAATACATTGACAGTTATCGTTTGTCATACTAATAAAAGAGCACGTGTGAAGAAAAAGCTTGAATATGTTTGGGGAGAGAAAAATTTTTGAAATAGCTGACAAATTTAGGGAACAAATAGAAATGATTTCGTAGAATGACAAAGATCTACGTTCGACTTTAAAAAAAAAAGGATAGCTATTATATAAATTTTCTTATTTAGATTGCAATTTTGTCCATTTTGTAATACCATGTTATTATAGTACACCTTAACTAGGGTATTTCATGGAATTCATTAAGAAACTTTTGAGGTTGAAACCCTTGTAGGGATTGGTTGGATAATGTGGAGATTTATTAGGGCATTATGATTGGCAACTTCCTTAAACGTGATCGGCCTCATAGATCTAGATAAGTAATTCTCCTAATTGGGCTGAATCTCGTGCTTCTACTTTGGCGGGCCCGAATTGAATAGTCATATGGATCGGGTTTAAAATTCCAAAATAGGCCTTCAAACCCAAGTACCGACCACATTTAGTATCGGGCCTTCAAACCCAACACTTCGAATTAGGGCATAGGATAGGTGCACATGTATAGTCGAGTTAGTCTTTGAGTCAAGCCGATACCGCATGAAGCTCGATCTCGACACTCGACTCGACTCGCACATTCAGTGCTTAAAACTCGACTTGAACTCAATTGAGTATTAGAATTCTTGCTTGATCTCAGCTCGTGTATACAATCATTTCGAAATGGAGCTTGAGGTCAATCATGAAATGCTAGAATATTGTGAGTCCGTTATGGAATTTTGAGGATTTTTGTGTCTCTTTGTATGACTATCAAATATTTCTTAAACAAATAATAGAAGCTCGGTTATGGTTGTGAGCCAAGCGAGCTTCGTATTAGTGAGCTCAAACTTAGACTCGAAGTCAAACAAGTCGATCCGGCTATCACTGGCGAGGTTGGTAGTGGCTGGGCCAAACCTCGCCAGTGGCTGACGAGTTTGAGCTAGATCTAGCAAATTCAAGCCTCGCCATTGTTGGCAAGGTCGACAATGGTTGGGCGCGGCCGACCTTGCCAGCCCTTGCCTCTATCGGTTGCCAGTTCCGACGACAGACTAGGGATTGAAGATAAAGAAAGGAAAAAAAAAAAAAAGGGAAAGAAAAGAAAAAAAGGGAAAAGAAAAGAAAACATAAAAAATTAATTAAAAATTCGAATAAAATATTAAAAATATTTTTAAAATGCCACATCAGTTTTGGTCGGCTAACCGACGTCTACATCAACACCAAGCGGATGGATTGAATTGGCACAAATAGAAAAATTTAGGACTAAATTAGCATAAAAAAAAGTTTATGACTGAATTAGCATAATTGCAATGTGTTTATGATTGTTTTGATAATTTTCCCAAATTAGGGCATAAGATAGGTTGCACATCTATTGTTGAGTTGGATCTTTGAGTCAAGCCAATACCGCATCAAGCTCGATCACGCCTCCACTCACATATTCAATGCTCAAAACTCAACTTGAACTCGATCGAGTATTCAAATTCCTACTTCAAAATGGAGCTTGAGGTTGATCATGAAAAGCTCGAATACCGTGAGTCTGTTATGGAATTTTGAGGATTTTTGTGTCTCTTTGTATGATTATCAATTGTTTCTTAAACAAACAACAGAAGCTCGGTTATGGTTGCGAGCCTAGTGAGCTTCGCGTTAGTAAGCTCGAACTTGGACTCAAAATTAGACAAGTCTATCTTGAGTAATCATCAGTCGACCACAAGCTGTTACCAATCTTGTAGGATGCCGTGGTGTATGACCCTCGAGACGTGAGCATATTAGATACATAAAATATGATCAATTGCTCTTACTATCAAGCGCGAATAACCTTATATTTACTATTTAGGCCAATTGCACAGGTCTAGGTTCCCTTTATAACTATTCCACGAAGTTAGGGGGATATGTCATAAAGTCGAAGTTAACTGATCTAAAATGTGCTTCCTTGTCTTACAAGAAAAACAAAATTATTAATAGCCACACCTCACCGAGAAATGTAGGAGTGTGCAAAAGAACCGAAACCACTCGAAACCAAACTGGAACCGATGGTTCGTGAGGAAACCAGTCCAGTTCTCGGTTCCCATTTTTGGGAATTGGTGGGTACCGGTCCAATTTCCAGTTTGAGATGTGGAACCACCCAGCTCGCCCACCCGAACCAGACCGGTAATATAATAATAAATATAATATTTTTTAAAATTTTTATTTAATAAAAATCCTAAATCCCTAAACTAAACCTAAATCGCTCAATGCTCACAACCTCACATTGAGCTGAAAAATGCCTTCTTTCGCTTTCACCTCATACTCACTCTCACTCTCACTCTCCAAATCTTCTCGATCAATGCTCACCTCAGCGTCTCCGACTCTCCATCTCCGTTTTCATCTCCATCTTTCCGTCTCTTTCCTTGGCTAATGAGACCAGTTCCATGGACCCACCGAAAATCGGACTGAATCGACAGTACAGTTTTCGAGTGGATCCATGGAACCAATGGGCGATTCCCGATTCTAATTTTTCAGAATCGGTCCTTGGTGGGCGGCTTCTGATTCTAGGATGGAAATCGTCTATTAGGACTATGTTCACCCCTAAAAAAGTGTTGATTGAATAGGGAATCAACTTACTATATAGGGTTTGTACCGTTACCTTGTACGTGCATTGAAATTTGATCAATCCCATTATGAGAAGTTTGGAACGGTTTTGGGAGACGGAAAGAGGGTGACAATTTCTGACGCGACAAAATAATACAACTCGAACATGACATGAAATAATCGTGTACGGATCAATTTCGTGTCAACGCATGAGACACAATTAATACTGGTGTTGTGTTCGTGTTCAACTGCCAGACACGAAATTGACCCCTATAATCCATTTAAACTAACCTGTTAGTATTGAAACAGCTCGTATGTGATCCATCTATACACAATTAGCTAAAAGACTTTTTTTTTTCACTATTAAGATTTTAAATTGATCACATCTCATTGACTACGAACATGTTTCAATTTAATTTGATGACATTATGGTGACGGATTATTACCATTTGTAAATAGATTTTACAGAAATTTAAGGATATTTCATGTCAAGTTCCATGTTAGAGAATTAATTTCATGTTAGCAAGTTGATTTCATACAATAGTGGGTCATGCATTCGTGTTGACCCATCACCTCGTCATTTAATCGTGTTACATGGCTCGTGTCGTGTCAAACCATAAATTCTCGGGCCGTGCTGGTATCAAGTAGGTCAATATGATTAACTAATCGTACCGTATTTGGATTTACCATATACCGTTATCCCAACGCAATACCAGCACAACCTGCGAACCCGAATTGCCATCCGCTACGCCCCCTCCAACACACTGGTTTGACCAAAGCATCTGTGCATGATTGATCAGATCTTAGATAGTTCTTTTCCTAGCCTTTGTTCTGGATCGAGGAAGGTCACCAACAAATTCTGTCACCACCAACCGTGAAGTGTGTGCACGAAACATCACAATTAATAAGTTCTCCAAAAAATTTGGATCACATGAAAGGATCAATTAGAGTATATTCACCCTGAAAAGTTTGCCCCATGATCATTCATCAAGCAAAATTAATTAACTTTGAGATCGTTTTCATTTTCTCTTAGACAGGCTTCAGGAGCACCCGGCTTCATTACTCGGCGTCGATGAATAGGGAACCGTTAGCTTTGACGGAGATTACCCAGCTGTTCAAAGAGCTCCGAATACCCAACTATCAAATCCCGAAAAAGGAAAAGAAGAAAAATGCTATACTAAATCTACTATTGTAATTTTCAATGATGAATAAACTAAAGATAACGATAGTCTCGGGTCCTCCCCTTCAAGTGCAATTGCCGCTATCATTGCTGCTTCAGCCAAAAACTTTAGCATCTCCAGCGCTGCCTCAAGAACTCAGATTTTGTGGTCAATGAAAATCAAACATACCCAAAATTAAATATATTTAGCAAAATAACTTATTAGTACCCAAAATATCAATATTGAGAAGTCATTAGCAAGTCGAAATTGGCAATTGCATAGCATAGAAAAGAGGTCCGAGAGGCCGGAAAATCTTCACGCCTTTGCCCCCGGATATAAAGTTGCGAAACGCAGTGGTTACTTCCCAAGCTTATAACTTCACATCTGGTTTCATAAACACTATATACTTAGCAATAATTACACTGAATACCGGGCGACCGGGGCCAGGATTATCCACCGGCTCCTCTCGGCCCGACGCCGTTTACACCGAACATGAACATTTCAGTGCAAACTTAATGTGAAAAAAAATAGAGAAAAAATCGGAACCGGAAGAGGTTTCCATGTGCCTCGACGTGACTCTCTTGAGTTTTAAAATCTTTCTAAAAAAGGGACAAATTCCCTGTAATTTCTCCTCAATAACACATTACATAATTAAGCAAATGCCTTCACAGAGAGATGAAGCAAGCTCTCTCTACCTCTTGCTGGAGGGGGTGATCTTGATGACCAGGCCCGGGAAGACGTCGTCTGGGTCGTGTATGTGCGGGTTCCGTTCGACGATGTACGGGTCGCCGCACTTGTCACCGATGGTCTGCAGGGTCTCACCTTCTCGGACCACATAGATCTCGTCGCACGGCCTATTCATGCCCTGATGGTGCCTCTCTCGGATCGTGGCCCCCAGCTCGGCCAGCGATGGCTCGCCTGGCTCACAGCAACTCAGCGCCAGCATCAGCGCCATGAGCAGCGCGCAGTACCACGATATCCTCTCCGCCATCGCCGTTGACGAAGAAACACGAGCCATGATCGCTCAGTAATTTAGGAAGACCAAGCTCTTCTTTTTTGGGTTGTGGAAATGGTCTCTGCATACATACAACAGATTGAAGTATCTGATGACATGCGAACCGGTAAATATATACGAGAGAGAGAGAGAGAGAGAGAGAGAGAGAGAGAGTATGGGGCATAAATGCTTTTTTTTTTTTTCCTTTGGAATAATTAATGCTAACCATGTTTATGCCGAACATATACGAAATTCATAAACTAAAAGATGAAATAGAATTTTATTAAGAATGTGTTTATTTCACGGAAAATGAATAATTTAGAAAACGTTTTACTGAAAATAATCGCTCGTATCGCTTGAAATAATTAGTCAATAGAAAAAAAAATTTCATTTTCGATAGTAATTTATGTCTAAATATTTTCATAGTTAATAAAAATAATTTTCATTCATTCATTTTTGTAAACAATAGATGCAATCATTTTTAGAAAAATGTTTCTAGATCATTCATTTTTCGTGAAACAAATTGAGCCCAAGTATTAAATACGTTCCACTTTTTTTTTTGGCCCGGAAATATTTTGCCCTTATTTAAATGTATGCTCTATGTACAATTACTCGTAATATTTTTATTTTTCCAATTGGGTATATATCAATCTTAACATATCTTTTTTTTTTTCTTTTTTTTTTTTGGTGGAGGTAGGCGGGAGTTGAAACGGTTCCTCACCGGAGGAGGGTTAGGTAACTGCCAACGGCGGCGCATTGAAACACAAGAACAAGAAGGACGAAGATTAGGTTTAACTGCTTTTATTTAATGGATTTGGTCTTCCGATTTTAACTCCATTTCGTATTTGGAATTAGTCTTCGAAGCCCATTAATTAATTAATTAATTAATTTTTATCTCGACCCCCTATTTTTTTTTTTCAATTTTTATTTTCTGGGGTTGTACCTTCTTCTTGGATCTTGAGTATGCAAGTCGGAAAACGTCCTTTGACTCTTGAATCAGCCAACGTTAGCTCTTCCCCGCAAGACTTCATGTGTTGACCCTTTGTTCATGCGTGAGCATGAGCAGGTCAGAGTTAGCTTGCTCATTTATGAGTGAATTGACTGAGTCAACCCCTTCGGCCAAAAAAAAAAAATTAAGTCAACCCCAAGAAGTGGCTCTTTCGAGTAGCTTGTGATCAGCTGACCCTGTCCTACATTTTTTTTTTTTGGTATATCATAAATTGCGAGACGCTTATTCATGTGCAATTTTATTTTCATACTTTTTCGGACTTGAATAAACTTCGAAAATACACGGTCCCTAGCGCCGCAATTCACCTCGCCTTCGAGAAAGGGAAAGAGATCACCCTCGAGTGCGTGTTGCGCCACACTCTAAATAGCCACCCATAGATTACCTATTGTAGGTCGATCTGATGTAAAAATGGTAACATTAGTTACCCGATGCTAAGATGACGACATTCCGCAACTTTGTATCAAGTGGTTGCAAGAATATCTTTTTGGTGCTTTTCACCAAATACTACAAGATACAGTTGCAAGGAGATTGGTTGGTTCCGTTGCTTAATTATGTGATGCAACAAGCAAGGATTGCCGTGGGATAATTTGAAGTGAAGTTGGTGTATTTAGTGATGGTGTATGAATATGAAGTGGGAGTCAAAGCAAAAGTCTCCAGTCAAAGCATGCTTACTTCTTTGACCTGATACAATTTTCATTTTTTTTTTATTTTACGATGAATTCCATCTCTAGATAAATTAGGGCTCATGAAATATCCTACTAATCTCTGCATTAGGGATAAATATTGGGAAAGGAATTGATGATGTACATGGGTAAAGAAGCACATCCGTTTTGCCATTTAGAAAAGAGACTAGTTAATCAACTTTTTATGTGTAGTCGAGCAGATTGTGAGGGCATTTTAATCCATTGACTAAGCAAATCGATCACGTCATAATCCCATATTGCGAGAGAGGAGCTTCATATCGTGCCATTATCTCAACATGGACTAACTCGTAGTTTTGGTAGAAGTAATCATTTTGCAGGGTCTCGTGTTATTTCATGAACAAGGAATCCTCAAGTAGATTGTCACTCCAAGTCAATATCATTCTTGGGAATTGATTGGAAGGTCAATAGCACGAAAAACCCTAAACTGATTTATTCGTAACAAATTTACCACAAATTAATTTTTTAATTACAAAAAACCCCACACTTGTACAATTGTGATAAATTTATCTCAAACTAATTTTTTAACAATCAAAAACCCCCAAACTTATACACTCATGAAAAATTTACTCTTCATTAATTTCTATTAAATTAGATTAATACTACAAAAAATCATAAACAAGTACGCTTGTGATAAACGGAGGGCAAAACCCCAAACATGTATACCTGTCAACTGTTATATGTCATCCAACTCAATAAAACGGTAAAATTTAACGAAAACTAACAAAGTGTAAATTTGTGATAGGTGTATTAGTTTTGAAGTGTTTGGGATAAATTGATCATGGATGTATCAATTTGAGATTTTCTTGGTAATATTTTGATTGGATGGCGAGATATTTTGCCTATTATGAATGAATCTTAATCATTGGTGGTAGTGGCCGGCAATTGGAGATCCGCAACGAGTGAATCCCGACGGCGACTGTTGACCGGAGACCGGCCACAAATGGGTGTGGCAGCGATGGTCATGAAAGTGGGGTTTCGACAGTTTCGTGATGAGAAGATGTAGAATTGAAATCATCAATATCAACTATTGTTAGGTAATTCAATTTTTCAGTTTTCGAGGAATTCCATACCACATGGAATCGAAATCCACATTTTGATATCTCTCCGAACAAGGAATCCAATTCCCCTTCGAACCAAATAAGAAGATACTTGATATTAGATAAGACATTTCAACCAAGCCATTGTTTTGTATGAGTGGGTTAGGTAGAGAAATTTCTTCGTCATTAATGATTTGTGTCCCTGTGGGTTCCTTGCTTATATCATGAAAATTCACAAGAACGGTATAATGATTTCGATCTGAAAATGGAATTCTAATATAATTGTGATTGCAAACACTAATGCCCCCCAGAGAATGGAGATAGTGACAGCAACTTCCGTATCATACACGGAATGTTTTTGCAACTTTGTATGCTGGTAATATCCTACGGTGAATCAGTGACCGTATTCATCTCGTGGTTCAGGAAGAAGTTTGGAATCTTCGGACGAGGTAGAAAGGTAAGTTAATCGAACCCAAAGAACATTAGAAGAACCAAATGCAACTGAAAATGAAAACAAGGAATCTCTAAAAGGTTTCCTGATGCAACAGACAACCTCATCTACATTGACCGTCCAAGAACTGAAAAAGGAGAGGAGATCAAGCAGGGGTTGCTCGAGTTCCATGAATTTCAAAATGGCAGTCAAATCACTTGTATATCAAGCCAACAACAGAAAGCACAGAAACTAAAAGAGTCAGCTGATGTATGGGTACCTCTTCAGACTCTGATCCATCAATCTGCGGCCCGTAAAGATTCCATGTGCCTCGATTCGGAATTCACCTCTGTGAGTAAATGGACCACAGGGAACTAGCGACACAAAATCGACACGATCGTGAGGGAAATTTCTGGAAAACGTAAATGAAATTCGTATTAACAAAATGACTTCACATGAGCAAACCTTCGTGAAAGAGAATCCTAAAAGTATCACAACATAACATGGATGCCATCGCACCTTGACATGCCAATATATGTAGAACGTTCGCCTTTCTAACAATTTGAGCATGCTTTCCCCCCGAAAGCCTCAAAATAAAGGAGGTCAGAATCTAAAACTACCATATTACAATTCTTAGAAGGACAACAAAAACAGAGATTTTAGACTATTATATCTTAGGAGTCAGAAAAGCAATGATATGGTTTCACTTGGGTTGTAATGTGTATCCTCTCAACACATCTTCAGCCCCGCAAGTAAACACAATACTGGCTGCTTCTGGATTCCCAGAAATCTGCAAGTGATCATAAGAGGTATTTAGGGACCCAAGTAAACGATCAGCTAAGCAAGATAATCAAGTAGGGCCTTGAAGGTTTAGTAGGAGATGCAATATAAAGAAAAAATAAGAGAGAGCGAGAGAGAGAGAGAGAGAGAGAGAGAGAGAGAGAGAGAGAAGTTCATATGCAGTGGCAATTTGTAGCTGATCTGTGATCCTAAAATCAACTTCGAAGCCTCTGAATTGTCCATTGCTCGTAATGCCAAAACAAGGGCAGTAAACGGTAGTGAAAGTTAGAGATTCTGACCCTTGACCTGGCAAAGTGAAATTGAGGCCTCTTTCTGCACCAAACAAATAGGACAGCACACTCCAATTTCAGGCAAGGGTTTGCCAACACATTTGTTAGTTGCATGACTATGTACTACGTACTTGCAGGATGGGAGAGAGGAAGAGAGGCTAACTACAGTTTCTACTTTCATCAGATCAAAGAAGAAATTTTTTGTTCACTTCTGCAGCAGTATTTACATAACTCAACACGAAGAAAGCACCTACAACTAAACTTTCTTCACCTTGCTTGCATAGGAAGAATCCCTTTTAATTGCCTGAAGGAGATGAAACATGGCAACACGTGAAGTAGCAATTGTAATCAGACTAAAAAATAAATAGCTATTGTAAGAATGATGCACTTCAGCATTAGAGATCACTGCTAACGATGGCCAAGTTCGTCAGCAGTCCAAGTGAAAAGGCAGATACTCCACCCAGAAACTCAGTGACTTTATCAATTTAAAATTCTGGTGCACATTTCTCGACCTTTATGTTGCCCATACCATCAGGACAGTAGGCAAAGTCAGCAACATATGGCTTTCCCCACTTCTCAAAAGAAAATAAAAAAAATTTGGGCTACCACAGAAAGACAGCAACAAATTGAAGAAAGAAAGACAACATAAAGTGGTCTGACCCTGCAGGTCATCAGACAGAAACAATGGTGCCTGCCAAGATTGGAATTGGATACTTGTAAATCAAGATGCAAGTCTGACATGCTATCAAAACTTGCATTTTAAATGCACAAGAGCTTGAAATTCTCTGTACCCTTGCGCCATTGAGTCCTGTTCATTTTCAATATCCTGATTGTGGCAAATCAAGATTAGCTACCATTGCTTTCTTTGGAAAAGAAATTCTTAAGGAAAAAGCAAGAATGAGAACCACCACAGAAGAACCTTAAAGGGTTCAAAGTTAATTCTCACTATAAACGTGATCACAAACTATTATGACAGTAGAAGTAGACAGTCATCTGATAGGAGCCTTCTCAGATCTCAATTCTAATGAAAGTCCTCCAAATCCATGCACATAAAGTGATTCTACCTGCCTTTTTGACGAATAAATTAGGATTCTTTAACTTCATTGCATTCAGAGAGCATTGTACACTAGGGCATGACATTCCTATATAATTCTGCCAATTGAGAATATGGGTTCACTAAAGTCCGCGTAGCCATGACGAAGATGACCTCTTTGTCTTCCAAAAATAAGGTAATACCAAACATTGTCCTTGTTTTACAGTCAAAAGATCATTTGGTAACTGGATTCAGCCCCATCACTCATACACTGACTCTGCAACATCCTCAAATAAATAAAAGCTGAAACATAGAAACATACTGGAGACCTGGCACAATTTGATGAATTTTAACATGAAAATTCGGTCTCTTGCTTTTGGTAGGGAAAAGACTGATAGTATGCTACTCAACATTTAGTAGTTTCGTCACATATCTTTAACCTGTCATGACACCTTCAGAAAGATGCTAACACATGGAAAGTATTGAGTTATCTGAACCATTTGTCATTCAATTATGAATGGACATGACATGAAATATATCAGTAAGATCAATCTTTCAATAATACTAGTTAGATGAACTGAAGACCACATTAGCTTACTAAAAGTTATATTCAACTTGAACTTGAAATTTGGTTTTTGGAATGCTTGAACTCTCAGCAACATCCTTGAACTGTATGAAGGCAACTCATCCTTTCCCAGCATATAAGCTTCTTTAGTAGATAGACCCGATAGCATATAAAAATAAATAAAGAAATTCAATAAAAGCATTGATGTCAATGCCTGTAAGATTCTTAATGAGGATACTACAACTATGTACCCTAACAACTTAGTCCCACTGTCAACTGAGTAAGATGCAAAGACTTTTTTCCATCAACCAACATAGATTAAACTAATTGACAAAATCTTCTAATAGAGCAGTGCTGCCTGCACTACATCAAACTTCTTGATCGTGATCAACTGCTCCTTTTATGTGTCTCAGCATTTTCGGCACCCATGACTCCCTTATTAATCTCTAAAAGTTAGCTTCTTCTGGACAACTGCACAAAAGTTGTCTTCTCCACCCCTGCTACACTATTGAGCTAGACAAAGCCTACTCCAAAGCAAGTGATCCATGATAGATGACAGAAAAGCAATGAACTGGAATTCACTACATAAGCAAATGAAAAATAACGATAAAGAGCAGAAAATCAAAAAGAAGGGATCAGAACCATGCATTCCAACAGTTCAAATTGCTAAGTTAAATCCTAATACTCAGTTGTTATAAACAAATTAAAGGAGACATTGAATGTCGTTTCTATCCTCAAAAAAAGAAAACAGAAGGAATTAAATCCATGATAAACCCCACAATACTAAGCATACTGCTGCAATACCATCATCATAAAGAATGAAAAAGAAATTGAAAACAGAAAAGATTGCTAGCATGTACAGGAAATTGAAAGTTAAAGGCACTCAAGGTAAAGCATTGTCCATTTTTCAAGACCTACACTATCAACCTTCCCACACTTACATAATCAGGACATGCACGAGTAAGTTGAATAGACAATGACTTTCAGGATTTTAAGTATATTCTATTATTTTTCCTCTACAACCATCATGATGAAGTTTGACAAAGCAGCTGCCAGAACATCTGCCTGTAGAAAGTAACTCTCAATTATTTGTGTGGCAAGTGCCATGTAATATTTAATCTTTACAGTGCATCGCAATAGAACCATACAAATCGTATACAACTTTACAACAGTAAGTAGTTGGTAGCCATATAAAAAAATTCAAGGAGAGAAACAACAGAACATGCGTCTTTATAACCGAATGTTAATCAGCTTCATATCATGACAATGAAGTGCTCATCCATTTAAGCTTTTGAGATTCCTCAAAGCGACCCATGCGTTCCAGAAGTCCAATGACTAAAGTGTAAGATTCTCCAGATGCCCTCATTTTATAGTCCACAGACATTCGATTAAAGATTCGGTAAGCATCATCAGCAAATCCAGCTTGGTTGCATATGTCTAGTACTGCCCGAAAAGTGAAATCATTTGGAGTAAAACCCTCAGATATCATCTGGTCAAAAAGATTAATTGCATCTCGATACATGTGATTAATTCCATATGCCTCAATGATGGCAGTCCAAGTCATAGAACCCTTGACAGGGATTGAACTAAATACGGACCTTGCAGTAAGAACTGATTGGCAACTTCCATACATTTTCATTATTTCTGAAGAAACGAAAGGGATTGTCTCAAAGTTTTTCTTCAAAACCTGTCCATGGACCTCCTCCCCAAGTTTCAAATCTTTAAGTTGAGCACAAACATTCAACAGCCTTGCCAGTGCAACAGAGTCTGGCCTATGCTTCGACAACTGCATAGCTCTAAATACATCCAGAGCCTCATAGAGAAACCCACTCTCTGCACATGAGTCAATCATTGCTGTCCAGGAGATCACATTTCTCTGAGGCATACCTTCAAATAACTTCAATGAATAATTCAAGATTCTGCATTTTGAGTACATCACAAGCAAGGAAGTAATCACGGACACATTGTCAACAAATCCATTCTTTGTAGCATAAGCATGAATCTCCTTCCCACGTTTTAAGTCCTTTAATCGAGCACAAACCGGCAAAACAGTGGCAATTGTGACAATATCAGGCCTGCAACCTTCTTGCTGCATCCACACAATTGATCTCAAGGCTTGCTCCAGCCTCCCATTTGAGATATAGCCCGATATTAGAGCCGTCCAAGCAATAGCATTTCTCTCTGATGAACCATAAAATACCTGTCTTCCAGATCCCATGTCACCACACTTGCAATACATATCAATCAATCCAGATTGTATGAACAGTTGCTTCGAGTAACTCCTTGTCTTTAGAACATAGGCATGAACCTCCCGGCCCAATCGTCTCGCCTGTAACACCCCAATCACAGGCAGAATTGTTGTCAATATAACTGAATTTGGAGCAATCCCTTCACTTATCATGATTTTCGTATACTCTATGGCTTCCATTTGCAATCTATTATGTGCAAAACCTGCAATCATTGCCCCCCATACAACGACATCTCTCTCATCCATCTCGTCAAAGGCTTGGCAAGCCAACTTAACTTTGCCACATTTAAAGTACATGTCAATCAAACTTGTCCTCAAAAGGCTACTATCTATAAAACCATTCTTTATCAGAAGAGCATGAGTTCTCAAACCCTGTTTAAGAGCTGATGCACCAGCGAAGCTTTTTATCATGGAAGAAAAAGTATATTCATTGCACTCGACACCTATCTCCCGCATCTCTGAGAAAGTAGAGATGACATCAAGATAACGCCGCCTTCCAGAAATAACAGCACCTCTGATCAAGGCATTGTACGGATAAACAGTCTTGCTGCAGCACGTGTCAAAAATCCTTTTTGCATCTTCAATGGAACCACAAGATGTGTACATGTTGACAAGCTTTGTTCTCAAGAACTCATTGCTTTCAAGCCCATTTATTCTAATATGTGCATGAATCTGCTTTCCTTCGGCTAAAGATTTTGATCGAACACAAGCAGCAATAAGGGAAGAGAAAGTGGTAACATTGATGGGTATACCTTGTTGGTCCATGTAATCCAAGATGGCGAGTGCTTCTTTGAGCTTGTTTTGTCTTGCAAATCTTTGGATGTCTTTGTAAATTGCATGGGGGTTTCTTGTGTGCAGCGGTAACGAAGAAGGGAATACATCCTCCTCAGAAAATGGTTTTATAGCATTTCGATCGCGTTTAACTGGGCAGGTTCCTTTAGGTGGTTTTCTTGATACTCCATAACTGGAAGAGTGATCTCTCTTGCGTTTCTGGCTTTCATCCTTGATCTTTGATTGAACAACTTGAAACTGCAAGGGAGGCAATGACAGAGAGGTGACTTGCATGGTGTCACTTATACTTGGACAAATAGTCAAACTTGGAAACCAATTAAGGCTGCTCAAACTCTGCTTGCTTCGTTCACCATTGATCTGCAAAAATTAAATAGCTCGAAGATGAGGAGAAAAATAATTAAAAAGACCAAACACAATTGCCTCAAGCCCCGAAATATGAATTGGTCAAATTCCGGCCATGGAATTCGCCATTCCATGGCCATGGATCCATGAAACGGAATCCCATTCACAAGTCATCAAATTCCGTGGAGAGGGACGCCCTTTCTCATGTTTGGTTTCAGCTTAGGAATGAAGGAGCAAGTTCAATGCGTATTGCAAAATGAAGTTAAAACATATACGGAGCGGGGAACCTGTAAATGGTTTATCAAATCCACGGACACAAAATGGTCAACTAATATAAAGAGTTTGACAGATTCTGAACGAAGAATCACGTATAAAGATGCCTCCCTAAGTTCCCCGTTATCGTCCTCCAAAAAAGAAAACATATCTACAGCTCACACAAGGATTTTCACAAACACTTCATCTGCAACTCCGCAAAAGACCGTTGTTACCCCAGCAAAGAGCAAAGTCGAGCCTTTGGGACCAAACCCAGATAAGCAAAAGACGAATTCAGGATGGGGAAGTTACCTCAAGCCACGGTGACACCGATTCTCATCTTCGCCGTGTTCCGATTCGAAGACCCGGTAACGAGAACAGAATGGAGGGGACAGTGCCTCCGCAGAGTTCGCGAATGGAACTCTTACTGTTCCCGCGACAACGTGCGACGCTTGTTGTCGGAGCAATTCAGGTTATCATTATGGCGTCGCAGCTCAAAGGTCTGAACTTTGACGAAAGAAATTGTTCGACTCAAATGATGATTTTATCCATTTTAAGGGAAAAGCTAGAAAATATCGTAAAATATTTGAATAAAAAAAGAATTTTATAAGAAGAAATAAAATGAACTAATTGATAATGACCGGACGCACAAATCAAAATAGAAGAGTTAATATCACGAAAAACTTCAAACTGATATATTTGTGATAAATTTACCTCAAATTAGTATATATGTGACAAATGTTACCCTCATTTAATTTTCGTTAAATTTTACTGTCAAATTACGAAGTTAGATAGTATGCAGCAGTTGACGGATATATCAGTTTGAGGTTTTACCCTCCTTTTATCATAAATGCAACAGTTTATGATTTTTCATGGTATTAATTCAATTTAACGGAAACTAACGGAAAGTAAATTTATAAAAAAAATGTACAAGTTTTGGATTTTTGTGGTAAAAAAATTAGTTTTAGGTAAATTTATCATAAATGTATCAATTTGGAATCTTTTGTAGTTCAAAAAATAATTTGGAGTAAATTTATCATAAACATATTAATTTGAAATTTTTGTAGTATTAACTATAATAGAAAAATGCCCGATGGATGAACTGCTTTAGTTAAGAATTACTATGTGCACTACAATGCTCTGTTCTCGGGGGAGCGGAAGATGATCCGATCCTCCTAAAGAACTTTAAAAATCTTTCATCCTCTAATGAAATAAGGTCTGTCGGTCCATCATGACCATTGATGACGGATGCCCCATGAAAAGTGGAGCTCTTGTGATCAACACTCGAGATCGACTCGGGTGTAGACAAACTTTTCCCATCTCATGGAATGTGCATAATTTACTGTCTGTAGAGATGTATTCCCACTCAGATCAATACATTGTCGCAACCCTCCTGAGATGGATTTCAGAGTGGTTTAATGGATTGTTAGGAGGACCTTCTCGAGGGATAGTGTTTGCGCTTCGCACAGACTCTACCTAGAGATAGTCACCACTAATTTGTTCTAGGCTGGTTAGGAGCCGAGTAAGGCTCGTTGTACTCCTGCAAATCGAAGATTTATGCTGCGTTTGGTAAACCGAATATAACTCCGGATAAGATAATTTATATCTTATATGGTGTTTGGGAAATATGTAAACCAGATATATCAAGATATAATCAGGATAACAAAAATCCCATCTAGGAGGTGTGATACATTAGGATAGAATAAGAATTCAAGAGAGAGAGAAAATCACGTGCAAGTTTCCACTTCCACCTCAAAGACTATCGAAAACCAATGCACAACCTCAAATTGGAGGTTGCCGGCCTCAGGGGACTAGATCCGGGGTCACCTGAGGCTGGGCCTTGACCTCGACATCAGTCGTGGCCTCCATTGTCGTGGCTAACGCGGGAGCTTGCAACCACAAGCTCGCCTCACGTCCCTCGAAATTGGGGCCGCAAATGGGGGACTAACAGGGTTGGCATGAGATCCCCTTATTTGGGTGATTAGCAAATGACGATTCCAGGTCAAAGCTTATGGCAAACTAGGCAAGGCGAGGTTATGATTCATGGCCATGCTGTTGGGTTCTGGTCCATCGGGAGAGAGATTGGTGAATGATGGTACAAGAAGACGAAGGCAGATGAGGATGGGGGTGTGTGTGACTTTCGAGGCTGTTTGGTGTTGAGTGAACGAACCTTTCGTTGTCGATGAAGGTTATTAAGAAAAGCGGGTGAAAAGGAATCTGATGGTGTTGTAGTGGTGACAAGAAGGCGAGACTCGGTGGAATTTGAAGTTGCAGAACATATGACAATGGTGGACTGAGGGAGAAGAACTGAGCCACCATCCTTGAAAGATCCCTTTTTCGATCTTTTTGTTTCTTTTTCCTCCTCAAGTCTGCATCTTGGGCTCCTTGGAGAACGGTTGAGGAAGTCGTACGGCCCTGATTTGGGTGATGTCATCAGTGTGCGGCATGAAGACGAAGGCCTTGTTGACGGTGGTTAATAGCGGTAGATTTCTTCATTGATAGAGCAGTCCTCTCGTTATCCATGTTATATCCGGATGTTTATCAAATATTGGACATCATATTACAAATCATATCAATATCTTATCCTACCTTATCTTATCCGACAAGAAAATCCAAACGATGAAATACAATTTTATGATTCGGGGAACTTACCACGCTAATTTTAGCTAGCTCCTACTACTAGTACCTTTTCTCTCTTTCTAAGAAGAGGTCTTTCAAGCTTTTTACTCCAAGTTTATCGCTATCATGCAGATCTCCATAAAAAATAACGCATTATCTTTGTGTTAATAGTAAACGTAAAGATACACCTAAGATGCTCGTTACAAAACTAAACTGATGTGTATCATGGTACATATCGTAAACATTATTTCTAAAAAGAAAAAATGAAACCATTCATGAGTACGTGCAAAAGCGTCTGATTTAAACGTACTTTATTCTCTTTGTTTCCTTTTCGTTATTTTTTTAGGACAAAAAGAAGTCATGCAAGCATGAAGATTAACTCGTGTAAAATAGGAAACGTCATCGATGGAATTCCATACGCTACAGGGGAAGATGAAGCCACGATGACACAGGGCCGTGACAATGCAGATTAACACGAGCAAAGGGCCGTTAACAGGGATCGAGAACCCCTCAATTTAGCCCCGTGAATCACTCCCCTGGCCGCCCACACCGCGACAGATCAGAGCTGCCCAAAACAGGGGTTGAACAGTCACTGTTCAGATCGAGAAATTGGTCTGCGAAATTGGCCCAAACGCCCTGTTCTCATCAGTGAACGGAGCCAACAATTTCGGCCATGAGTTATGACCACCGGAGAAGGGAGAGAGGTTAGAATCGGCCCGTGCGTCAAGAGTTTGGTCTTGATTAGCTCGATGGTCGATGTGCGCGGGAAAACGCGGTGGAGAAAGTTGATGATGGGAGAGTATGCAGCGCGAATTTTTTCCTGAGAGGTCAAATTCTGATGATACCGATTGATTTGGGGAGGGCTATTCTAAGTTCCCACTTAGCTAGTTTTTGATAACTAGATATACTTTCCATCATCATGTTTTTTATTATTTAAATTTGCTTAGCCATCTTATGGAAACATGCCAGAGAAGGACACGGCGGCGTGGCTGCAGCTGGTCGGCCATGGCAGACGGCAGCGTGGCTTGTCTGAGAGAATAGGGGTAGAGAGAGTACATTTTTTACGATTTATCTTCTTTTTTGAAGATCCATCATCGTGTTTTTATTATAATTTTGTTGAGGCCTTTTTAATTTAGTGTGATTGTCCCTTCTGCTTTTATTCCAATTCTGAAAGACTTGCTGTCAAAAGAAAATTGGTTGTTTCATGCGAGTACAGAGCAATTATACTTTCATGAAATTCTTCTTCTTTTGACTATTTCAAGAAAAAAATCCTTGGCCTTTGTGCTTGAAAATAATTTATGATTTTCTTGATATTTATTGGCATTATTCTACCCTATGTCTTTGCTAAAAAGTGAGTAATGACATTTTCCGCTGAAAAAATAAGTACTATTACAAAAATTATTGACATAATCTCTTTTCATGATGTGTTTACATTTAGGTGTCAGATATTCACCAAACTACAATTGAAAAGAGCGTCCAGATAGAGTAAGTGAACATTTGGAGTAGAAATGAACAAACTCTCCTTAAAGACCATTAGAACAACCGAACCGCTTGCAACTAAAAATTGAAAGGCAAAGGATTTGCAATCATAAAAATAAGGGAAGAGAGAGCATCTTGGTAGAGTTTTACATCGTTTTGGAGATGGATTTACAATGGGCTTTCACTGTTTCATCAGATACCTCTTGATGCAGCTGACGACCTCATCCACATTGACTGTCCATGCGACCGAAACCGGAGAATACTCCGACCAGGGGTTGCTCGAGTTCCATCTGTATGAAGCGGAAGATGGAACCAATCATATGTCGGGCAAGCAAGAGAAAGACGGCAAGTAACGAACTCGCAATAGTGAGCTGGTGCACACGTACCTCTTTAGACCTTGATCCATCAAAGTGTGGCCCGTGCAGATTCCTTGCGTCTCCACCCTCACAACTCCACGTTTGTAAGTGAAAAGATCGGGGCGGACTAGCGCCAGGAAACTGACAGGGTCATGAGGGAAAATTCCTGGAATAGGCGAATGAAGTCCATGTAAAGGGAGAGACATAGGATAATTAGGGTTTGTAAAAGTACAGTTCTTGAAGTATCAAACCGTACCATAGACCCCATCGGACTCAACATGCCAATCTCTGTAAAACTTGCACATATTACTGAGAATTTGAGCATGCTTTCCCTTTGATAGCCTCAAATCAAGCAGGTCGGCATCTGAACCACCATCATAACTCTCAGAAGGATAACTTTTACAGATAACAAAGATTATTCAAACGAACTTTTAGTAGTCAAATGAGCAAGAGAAACAGTAGGGGCACCTGTTAGTTTCACTTGGGTTGTGATGTTTATCCCCACAACAACAATTTCAGCACCAGAAGTAAACACAACATCAGCTGCTTCTGGATCCCCAAAAATCTGCAAGTGATGATAAGAGATACTTAAGGCCAACTCAAGTATATGATCAACTTTAGCAGAAGACTCAGTTTAATGATAAAGTATGTGCTGACACTTCGATAGGTAAAACAGAAACAAAAGGAGAGGTTTATATGCAACCATGGCTATTGGTCACTGATCCGACATCACAAAATCAAGTACGGAAGTGTTGGCGATAGCAAGGGGAGGAATAGACGGTGCAAGTTAAAGCTTCCGACCCTTGAGCTGGGCTGGCACAACGAAATTGAGGTTTTCTTGCGCACCAAACAGCTGGGATAACACATTAGAAATCCAAGCAAGAGTTTGCAACCACATATGAGTTTGCATCGACAGATATATGCTACATCTTTATCTTTTCGGGGGGAGAGAGAGAGAGAGACCTATTACAATTTCTATCTTCATCAGATCTAAGAGGACAGCTAGAACTTACGTTTGCTTCTGCAGCAGGATTTACATTTCCCAATGCAAAGAAAGAACCACCAAGCACAACGATTTTCTTCACCTTGCTTGAAAAGGAAGCATCCCTTTTGATTGCCTGAAGGAGATAAAACGTGGCACCCCATGATATTGAAATTGTCAGAATGAAGCAGTTGGGCATGAGAGATCACGACTTACCAAGGCTAAGTTTGTCAGGGGTCCAAGTGCAAGTACAGATACTTCACCCGGAAACTCAGAGACCTTATCAACTAAAAACTCTGAGGCACTCTTCTCAACCTTCTTTGCATTGGGAGGAGGTAAACATATGTTGCCCATACCATCAGAACCGTGGATAAAGTCAGCTACACATGGAATTCCCCCCTTCTCAAAGGAAAATAATATACTTTTAGGCCACAACAGAAAGACGGCAATAAAATGCAAAAACTAGAGACACCTCAAAGAGAGAAAAGTAGCTGCAAAGTAAGGGTTAAATATTTGCAACTCCTGAGGCAATATCGTACATCCTATCAAAACTTGCATTGCAAGTGCACATGAGAATGAAATTCCCTCCACTTTTGCACCGTTTAGTACATTCCATTATCAATATCCTGAATGTGGAAACAACAATCAAGATAAGTACCATTGCGTCTTTGGAAAAAAGTTCTTGAGTGAAAGCAAGAATAAGAGTCACTTCAGATGCATCTTAAACCTTTTAATAGCATGAATCGTCCAAATCCATGTACTTATAGTAATTCCACCAACCAAAACACCAAATAAATAAGCCTTCATTCCATTCAGTGAGCATCCAACACCAGGGCATGAGGTTTATATACTACTGAGCTGATCAGTAGAGAATATACTTCACAAAAGTCAGTGAGTCCATTACCGAGATGACTCATTGACTTCAAAAACCAAGTTAGTTTGGAACATTGAGATAGAGAAATGGATTCAAACCAAGTCAATTTAACAGACGGATCCCCCTTACACAGACAACACATTATTAGTGTCTCTATGTTAAGCTTCCTTAAATGGAAAAATAGAAACGGAATATCTTTCAGATAGATGAAGATCTCTCGTTCCATGTAGCAACAACCCAGGTATCTCAGTTGCATAATCTAATATCATAAAGTGACTTTTCTACCTCTTGAATAAATAAAACTTGAAACAGGTATCTAAAATGGAGACAGAGCACACATTTTGATTACTCATAACAAAAAATTTGCTCTCTTGGTTTTGGTTGGGATTATAATATGGATATGAAGTAGCATCTATCACAGACCTTTAACCTGTGATGACACCTATAGAGCTAATAACACATGTAATCATCCACACTATGTTGATACACATGATCTCAGGCAGATTATCACCTTACAGCACAATAGACAAATGCAAATGAAGGAGAATAGTAACCCAGCTTAGAAATCTGGAGACATATTTCAGAGATTTAAGTTTAGCGAATATGTACACAGACAGCAAAGAACAGGTAAAAAATTCTAGTTGAAGTACAGAAGCACATTCCTATCTCATTGAATCCCTGGAATGAACTCCCATATATCGAACTAGGAGTTTTAACAAATGAAACAATTACCTTTAAAGGCTCATGGCTGCCTTCAGCTACAGGAACACCTGGACGTCCAGCTATTTCACACTATCCTTTTGCACAATAAAGATAGTCATTGATCATAAAATATTCCACAAACACGACAAACTTTTTTATCTTCAAAAAAAGGACAAACATGGACATCATGGGGAAATATTCGTTATGCTGGAATACGACTAAACCAGATGAAACGAATACGTACCAAAAGCAAGGCATTGCGAGTGGCAATTTCTGTTGTAACATTACCAAATATAGTCGTGAATCCCAAGATCTCCACCTCAGGAGCTTGAAATGCCATGAAGATTGCCATGCTATCATCTGTTAGTCAACTTAAACCAATCAACTGAGGAAGGCAAATTGCATATTCCCGATCGATTGCCAAGTAGTGCAGTTGAAATAAACAAACATGGCCCATCTCCCAAACTGCATTGCTCATTTCAACAATGTAAGTAGCCAACTCCATGGACTGAGGCATCCATTATTCCCTACCAATCTAGCGACCTATTAACAATTCTTCTACACCAATTTTTCAGGCTATAGCCACAAAACCAACTCAATCCATCAAAGGAAGTTAAACTATCTAAGCAGCTTCACACAGCGACTTCCTCTTCATTTCCACATAAACAAGGAAAACATGTTCCCCTAAAAATTTCATATTTTTTTTCTTGTTTGTTAATTAAGAGAAATTTCACAACAAGAGAGATGCCTACACGAAAGAAACAAAAGGCTTGGACTTTTTCTCTAAAAGAGAAACCCATATGAAAAAGTCAACTGAAAAATAAAAACTTCTTCCATGCATCTGGAGAGATACCAATAAACAAAGAGAACCCGCCGATCGCTTCTATTTCCCCTTCAAATTGCTTCCACATTTCACACTATCAGCCGATCACTCGTTGCTTTTTTCTTAAAGCGATCTTCTTTCTAGCTTAAAAGGAAACAAGTGGATATACCCAAAGTAAACTATACACTTTAAAGTTGAGTGTTTTCCCAGACTCTTCTTTCTGGATCCACAGAAAGCCACATTAATCTTCTGATTTCAGCAATCTCTTCTACTTTTGAGGAAAGCATCTGATCCCAAACAAAGATTCACACACACACACACACAAGAACAAGATGTAAGACACTATGGACCAGCAACCAGACCCGTCACAGAACAATCGATCACCATCACGAGAAACAGAAAGAACCCCACACAGACGTTTCGGAAAACCCGACACGCAATCCGCGACTGCAGCCAAGAAAATGCGCGACGAACTCTAACCGAACGGGAAGAGATGCTCGGGGGGGGGGGGGTGGCCGTGCGGCGCGGGGGCGGGGCGAGAGAACTCACCGATCCCGGGATCAGTGTCGATGATGACCTTCTCGGGACCCGCCGGCGAGCCGAATGCAACGCCGCCGTTGGCAACCGCCCCCTCCATCTTCCCCGCTCCGAATCGTGGGACGAAAACTCGAGACACCCTCTTCTTCTTTCTTCCTCGTCTCTCCAATTCAGATCACGCAAGACGACAGCAGCAGCAGCAGCAGCAGCAACAATCAATTCAACTCGGGTGCCTCTCTTTTCGTGCGGTGGCGACGGACCGATCAGGATACGCTCACGTCACACGCACACATTCCGTCGTCCACGACTCGGAAGCGACGACGAAGCAGCTGGCCGACGCCAACCGCTCGCTTGCTCTCCCCAAGACGTCTCTCTCTCCCTCTCTCTCTGTAACGCTTCTTGCTGGTTGTTGCTTCTGGTACGAGTGGGTCGGGCGACTTTTATAAGGGAGAAAGGATCGAGGGGGCCCGGAATGACGAAAAAGGGCCCCGCCCTGTACGGACCGGTCCAATGGGCGAGCGACGCGTGGCCCCCCCCCAACCCCAAAAAAACAAACACGGCAAGGCGATGGCGGGTGGGGGAAATATCGGGACATCGGAGGGGGTAAATTGGGGAAAGCGCGCGGCTGTCGGGTTAGGCAGGCGCGTGCAGCTCAGCTTGACGTAGCATTTGATTTTATTTGACTAGAATTAGCACGCCTTTTATATATTATATGATTTGGATGGGGTTTTGTGGGTTGAGTGGGTGGTTTAAGCATGATTATCGTGGGATTCATTTCCATGTGGGGGTTTTAAGTTGGTCTTTCTTGAGGGTGGGAGATGATTATGCGACCCAAACTATTATCAAAGGTTTTTAATCCTTTGTGTTATAGCTAATCGGACGGTAACGGGGCTCGGTGTCATACGAGTTTTGTTTCTTTGAGATCGATGAAGATTTTGAAGCTGTCTATCGCGACCGATTTGCTTCTTTGCCGGTTGCCGTTAGGCAATGCCCCAAAACCTCCTCGTGGAGATGGGGGGATGGCGGCGCTAGACCTGTCAATAAATTTGGAATGGTAACGTCTATAAATAACACGGGTGTTAAATAGGTTCATAATTTACTTAGACCTAACTCATATGTGTTGCTCTCTCGCCCACACTCGATCTCGCACTCGCTCGCTCCATGCTCTCACCTCAATTAGGATATGAGTTTGGGTTAAATATATGGGCTGTTAGATTTGCATTATATAAAAATGGATCGGATCATTTTCGATCCAATCCGTCTATTTGATGGGTCTAGGTGGTGCCAATGCACTCCCCTTCCATTGAGATGCTCTTGATTTAGGTGTCTACTTGAAAAGCTTGCCCATTACTTAAGAAAACGTATCTTGATTGCCTATACATTCTCGAAAAACCGTCCCTTTTCGCGTTTGCTTTGTAATCACTTCCAAGGCGACATCAAATTTGATCCGACCTATGTCGCAGTAAAAAATTATCCAAAGTCACTGTCACGAAGGAAGGCTCCTAGCCCTTCTCTTTCCCTTGCTTGTCCCACTGTCCTGTTCTTCGTTCTTGGCTATTAAAAACCCATCAAACACCACCCGTCAACCTATAACTTATCTAAGGAGGGGAATTATTCGAGATGCGTGAAAGCTTGGCTATTAGAAGCCCATCAAATGCCACCCGTCAACCTATGACCTATATAAGAAAAGGAATTATTCGAGATGCGTGAAAGCTGATCAATCACTCAATCACTAAAATCCGAAAAAGAAGTGATTAAATTTATTACTCAAAGAATCCAACCATAGATATGCTTACCAAGATGACAAAGTTTGGCGTTCTTCATTGGCTTTGGCTCCCGTAGTTGTTGCCTCGGTTTGACCAACACCTTATCTTCAATACTACACTAAGGTGGTGGCTGTCCTAGTCAACAGGGTCACTTTGCTAATCCATTACACCACGTCAAGACAACTATTTGCATGGTGCGATCCGCCAGAACTTTGCATAATACGTGACAATAGAACTTGATGGAGCCATCGCATGATCCATCAGTTCGATCGGAGGATTAGTCGCAAATGACAAGATTATTGGGGTTGTGTATTTGTTGCCTAATACATCCATTAATCCAGGGTAATATCCAAGGTTGTGAAGAAGAGATTTATGACCGATTAGATATCCCAAAAGTCGAGAACATATTAGATTTTAGCTTTTGGACTTTGTAGCATCGAAAGGCCAAAATTGGAAAAAGCAAAATGGTCATCTTATTGATGAGATAAATGATAAATATTTTCATTGTTCATAAAAAATATTTAGACTTAAATTGTTGTTGATAATGAACACATTGTTTATTGACTAATTATTTAGGGCGATATGGATGGCTAGTTTTAGGAAAATATGTTCCGAATCTTTCATTTTCCGTGAAGCAAACGGAACCTTAAAGAAAAAAAAAAAGGACAACTCATGCAATTCGAAATTAGTTGCCCAATTATAGGAGCTCAGATTGTTGGTTTTTGGGACAAAATGCCAAAATAAACCAGATAATAAACATATGAAAAACTAAATAAAAGAAAGTTTCAGGCAGTGGAAATAGATTCAGTCCAAATTTAGGGCAAAACTAAATTCTCACTTACAACTAGCAAATACTCATATTTGAGTAAGACCGTAGGAGTGGAGAAAATCATCTTTATGTACTTTTAATCTATAATTTTCTATATTATTATAAAATTTAAAAAGAATCTCCTACTTTTTAGGGATCGCAATTCTTTTTTCTTCTCCAAAATTTCTTCAATTATTTAATTTATAAATATTCCATCAATTGATAGATTCGCAAAACAGAGTTAAAGTTTACGTTTAGCCTTGAACTCTTGGGTATGATAAAGGGTCAATTCAACTAATGTTATTGCTCTAGCTAGACGAAAAGTGCATAGGTTGCATGTGAATAAAGGAAAAAAGCCACAAAAAATCCCAAACTTTACTTTGTTATATATTTATCCCGAACTTTTTTTTATGACACCAAAAACCCCAAACTTTCTTATTTGTGACACATTTACCCCAATGTACATTGTCCATGGGCATTTTCATCCTTTCCGCTTTTTCTTTTTTTTTTATTTTTTTTTTTTTTTCCGACGAGGGGGCCTCGCCGGCGTTGAGCGAGGGCGGCCCTCGCCAGATCTAGCGAGAGCGAGCCTCGCCAGGCGTCGGGCGAGGCTCGCCCTCACGAAAATATTTTCAAAAAAATAATATAAGTAATCGTTTTTCAGAAAATATAAGTAATCCATCGACCGATTTATCTAAATGATATAAGTAATCGTTTTTTAGAAAATATTTTCAAATCACTCATTTTTCGCAAAATGAACACACCCTTAAACTATGGTTAAAATACACACTACGGACATGCGTATGATTAGGTAATTATGCATCAAAAGAACATGAGTAGCTACATATGAAATAGGTAGTACGAGATAAAGAAAGTAAGGATATTTTTTTAGGAAGTCTGAAAGTGAGGAGAGAAAAAAAAGTGGGTGGTTTTATATGAAATGGGTTATTACCGTAGAAAGAAATAAATAGTAAATTAGGAAATCTAAAAGCGAGACAAAGGGTGTTTTGGCCAATATATATAGATTATCTTAGAGGAGTAGATAAGGATTGGATAAATTAGTAAACATAAAGCATAGAAGGAGTCAAGCACAAGCAAAGAAAAAAGAAGAGGAGCAACGTGGGAAACACTCGTACTTGTTAAATAAAAAGTCGGAAGAAACATCGTTATCTTGACTAAAAAAATGTTCACATGATCGTGTGAGCTTTGCATTATCTTTTTTTTCTTGTTGATCGATATATTTCAATCGGAACGTATCAAAATGTTAGGAATTTTAAAATCCAAAAAGGGAGGGAATTGTGGGAAACGCTAGGGTTAGAATATAAAAGTAAAGTGAAACGTCGATTACTTGAGATTTGCCACTTGATCTTTTCTAATAGAGACGCTAGGTAACATTAACTATTGTGCAAAAAAAAAAAAAAGAAATTCCATGGACTATGTACCACATCTGCTACACGTGAATACGTACAAATAGGCTAAATAGCCATTAACATTTTCTTATGTGATTCTAATAAGGGTGCTCATCCCACGTGAAGCAATTGGATCCGAGTTCCCAATGTAATCTACATTGAATACTAGCTACAAATACTTTTCCTATACTAATTCTAGTCTGGAAAGATCGGTTCATTCGTAACCTTTATAAAGATTTTTGAATCAGAATTAATTGCCTATTTTTTTATGAGTCAATACCACAAAATCTCAAACTGGTACACTTGTGACAAATTTACTCTAAACTAATTCTTTGACTATCAAAAATTCCGAACTGGTACACTTGTGATAAATTTACCCTCCATTAATTTTCGTTAAATTTTCCTTTCAAATTGCTAAGTTGAATGACGGGTGGTAGTCGAAAGGTGTACCAGTTTTGGATTTTATCCTCTGTTTATCATAGGTGTCTTTATGATTTTTCGTGCTATTAATCCAATTTAACGGAAGTTAACGGATGGTAAATTTATCACAAATTTACCAGTTTGGGGTTTTTTGTGGTCAAAAAATTAGTTTGGGGTAAATTTATCACATGTATATCAGTTTAGAATTTTTGATGGTCAAAAAATTAATTTAGGTTAAATTTGTCATAAGTGTACAAGTTTAGGATTTTTTATTCAAATAATTTGAGTGAATCTAGGTTTCAAAGTTGAAATGTAAATTTCAATCTATAATTATCTAGCCGATCTTAATCGTATGTGTGTTTTTTCCGGAATAAATTTGTAGGTTTCTAAGGCGAAACATCACTTATTTTGTGCTTTCCCAATTTTATTCGAATTGTAGGATGAAGGTTGAAAATCTAGTTACACCTTCTTCACTTTCAGACTCCCCATCACATCATTCCAGAGGAAAGTTTTAAGAATATTTTTGAAGGTTTAATCCACTTGCTATTACATTGAAATTATAACCGATATTAATTACTTTCTCCATGATAGAAGTAGAACAAGAAGAAGTCTCTTTTTTCTTCTTTGTACCTTATCTTTTGTTTCGATGTGGTCTAAGTATACACATGTTTAATGTTTGATCATGCTTCCAAGAAATTAACCTATCCATACTTCCGATCATTTTTTTCCATTTTTGATCGACATAATTAGATTGAAATTTAATTTTCAACTTTGAAATATAGTTTCACTCAAATTATCTAATGAAAAAGAGGCAATTAATTGTGTTCATAAGCCATCATAAATAAAAATTTCTAATCTTCTATGTAGCATTGGTTACTAATATGATACCATAAATTAAAATTAATAACTTCTCTAAGCAAAGTGATCACATGATGCAATTGTGAAACTAATGAGAGAAATGATAAAAATAAAGTTAGTTTTGTTGGTGCATCCGATGAAAAAAGGAAATGATACTTCGAAGAGGGGATAAGTGTACTAGAAGTCCTAAAACTTGTCAAGAAAGTGCAATTGAGTCCTAAAACTTTCAAAAAATGCGATCAAATCCTAAAACTTGTCACGAAAGTACAATTAAGTCCTAAAACTTTCAAAAAGTGCAATTAAATTCTAAAACTTATCACGAAGGTGCAATCAAGTCCTAAAACTTATCACGAAGGTGCAATCAATTCCTAAAACTTATCACAAAGGTGCAATCAAATCATAAAACTTTCAAAATGTACAATCAATGGAAGGACTTAATTGAACCAATTTAACAAGTTTTAGGACTTGTTTGCACTTTCGTGACAAGTTTTAAGACTTGTTTGCACTTTTGAAAGTTTTATGACTCGATTGCACTTTCCTAATAAGTTTTAGGACTTAATTGCACATTATAAAAGTTTTAGGACTCAATTACACTTTTGTGATAAGTTTTAAGACTTTAAATGCACTTATCCCCTTTGAAGAGAGAGAGAGAGGCATTTTGGTCAATTACTTTAAAAAGGAGCGTTTTAGTCAAAATAAGGATGGAAATAGCACCACCCTTACAAAATTGAACAAAATAAAACGATATTGCTAAAAGAGTGAAAATAATGAGTAATATATAATTAAACACTTTCATAGTTTCATTTGTACTAGTTTGGGGTTTAATGAAGTCATTTTTGTGCGGGATGGTCCCCCTTTATATTCATACTTTCATGACAAATTGATGTAGGACTCCTTCCCACGATCTCAGTGATTGAGGGGTCATTCGATCATTTTGCCTAATAATTCATGCCATGTTTACCCTACGTTAATCAAAGTAGGAATCTCAGATTGTAGGTGGAATCCAAAAGAAAAGAGTCTCGTGTCTCGCCATTCCTGGCGAGTCGCCGGCCGACAACAACACCAGAAAAAAGAGCAGATTACTTCGGTAGACAGAGATGGCTGGAAGAGCAGTTTACTGATAAGAATGCAGAAGGAATGGAGAATGGCCTTGTAGATGACTTCGACTGATTATAACAAGAATGCCTTTCTTGGAGCCTTGTCTACGACGTAATGTCTTAACATTGTAAAGTCAACGTTTTTATACTTTACTACGACGATATGTCGTAAAGTTGCACGGTCCACCAGTCGTACCATCGAAGTGGTGAACTCCAGTGAGAGATTGATGACTGTCGCATCACGGCTTTATCACAATTACGAGGCCTTAAGCACTACGATATTTACTTGTTATGCTGTGATCTCTATAGAAGGTCTATTACATATTTTATGCAGGCAAGGGTTATCAATTCGGGGCTGTATCGCCGTGTTCACCTTAGCGCGGGTTGCTCCCAAAATGTTTCAATCGGATGAATAAATTGTTTTTTCTCTGGTCAAAATGTCTAGATTTCGAGTCTCTCACTGAGATTATGTGGTGATAGAGTGTTCTCTTTCTTCGCCTGTCATGTTAAGAATCGACAAGCCTACTTTCAAGGGGTTGCGGATTCTTTCCCCCCAAAAAATATAGGATGACCTACTTGGGGTGATGGCCAGAAATGGAGTGGGCAGGAATACTCATATCAGTGAGGACTGAAGACCCATAAACTGCATGAATAATGGCAGTTAGAGAGGCCTTGACACAAGCAGATAGCCAGGGATGGCAAGAAACAGCTGATAATGGGGACTACACTCAGGGCTGCTTAGCTGAGATTTTGTTGTCAGAAATGAGAAAGGGAGAGCAAAGAGACTTATGAGAATGATGTTTCAGTCAAATAGAAGAAGTGCTAGTGAACGTGCAAGTCAGGTTGCAGTCCATTTAAAGAAGATGATCGATCTAGTCGATTGGGTCGATGACCCTCCCGTCTTCTCTGTGGGATCTTTGCATGTGCTCTTGTTAGGAATGATCCCTGTTGATGAAGAAGACCACCACATAACATGTGTTGATGGAATCAACTGTACGTTTTACTAGCTATACAAGAACATAATGACTGCAGGAAACACTGCCACATCAAAATAGGTGAGTAATCCAAATGACCAAGTAGGAGTTTCTCTGCATTCAGCAATATATTCATGTGAATCTCACAACAAAGTCAGGGCCTAATTCAATTTTATTTACTCATTCTGCATTAAAGAAGCCCTAGCTTCTTGCTTCAGACTTTCTCGTGTATAGATTTCCTTTTCTGCTCAGCAACATGATGAACTAAAACCTCACATATAGAATGTGGCCATACCATGGTTTTGGTGACCCAGTGGAAGTTGATCGCATCATGCCAAAGCAGAGCCTCTCTCTGTAAGCACAATTAGGTTAAAAAATTGGATGCACCAGTTAGGGGTAGAAATTTAAGTCTGTCCAGCACATCAGAGTGTAACGATCTCAAGCTCGTCAAGGAATTCTGCACTTAAAATCTAATCTATTCAAGCCATGATGAAGGTTTTAGTAATTACCCATTGAGTTTACTAGGATGTGGACAGTCAACTGTAATGCAAAGTGGCATCTTGCATCACGAGGTCAAAGATTCCTCAGGGGAAACTGCACTTTCATTGTTAAGCACTTGATAATGTGTCAGGTTTCCATCCTCAATGGCATGTACAACTTCAGGTTCCTTCTCGCTGGACAATGAAAACACCATCAACTTTGCATGAAAACACTTCCAGAACAAGGCACATCTATATAGAACTTAAGCACTCTTGTGGGGTCATATTTTAAAGGATCATACAAATTGATGCTATCCCAACTCATATATTAACCAGCAAAAGATGCCACCATCATTGCAACTTTAAGCATGACATTCCCTAAATGGTTTTTCCAAGCAGGATAGATGGAGTTACACTTCCCTCCTAATGTTTTGAAACTTCTGTTAAAAACAAATTAAATATAATTCACTGTCTTGACTCGAGTTATTATCTAAGAGTCAGATCGCTTCTTAGCCAACCGAGTGAATGAGAAAGAATGGAATTTCTAGCTATGATTCCGGCTCCACTCATCTGTAGGCAACTTATTCTCATTAGAGATACCGAGATTTACTTCTTAGCAAACATTTAGTGAAGGATGGCTTTATTTCATTTCTTTTGTCATTATATTAGAGATCTCACCATTAGATTACACCAAAAATATATATATTTCCAATAAAGATGGAAGAAGATGCAGAGCGGTAAATAATTGCATCAATCACAATGTTTCATATGGCTACCATTTACATCAGAGGAGGAGAAAAAATGAAATTAACTCGAACTATCATAAGTCTAGGAAGATATTTGATACTTTCTGTCAGGACAATTCAACATTAGCTCTAAACTAGATCGTGGGAGTGTACATATGTACATAACCACACTGCAAGATTTTGAGACTTCTAAGGGAAAACAATATTTACTGGCACCAAAAGAGCAAGAGTACCTTCAGAACTGAAGGAGCAAATGTGTAGAATGCAAAGCATGACAGAGCATAACCAACAAAAGCTAGTACCTGAAACAGAAGCAGAGGGCTTAGAAATCGAAATAGAGGGCAAAGCACTGGAGAATCTAAGATGTGCAAGTCAATGGAACACGAGGTACAAAAAGCAAAAAATACTCACAGAACACAAAGTCTACTACCAGTAATCGGAGGTGGTACTATAAATTAAGGTATGTCCAGAGAAAAGACAGGAAGAATGTCAACTTGATATGCCATTCGTAAGCATGCTTAATTTTGTAGGTAAAAACTTATCAGCCAAAAAAAAGTCGAAATTACCACTCTCTTGACATTTACACCACTCATGTTTTCATGAAAGTTTGTACTATATGCCCTTTCAAGTAATGGCTAGAACTCCATGATACCCTTGCCAGACAGCTACAGGCATATCGTTCTTTTTTTTCCTTTTGGGGGAAGCCAAACATGCATATTGGCTGATATTGTCATTAAGAAGAATGACTCATTTGGTGGATTACCAAAATAACAATATTTAAATGGATAATTGAAAAGGCACAAGATGATTTTAGTTGGGAGGCTTTCCTACTGTACATTGACTCAAAAGGCCATAATTGAACTTTAGACAATTTGAACAAGAATAGTGATGAAGAGGTTTAAAAGTACTTCTTACTCACAAGTTCTGTAGACCACGTGATAGATTCAATACTCTGCCTTTCAAATATGGATCTAATCAGAATTAAGGAATAAGATTAATGTCACCATCCAGTAGCATAAGTAACATTCCCCAGCCATATTCGCAACGTATGAATGAGATACAAATTACTGACTGCAAGAGAGTACAAGCAGGTCGAAGCTCAAGCTTTAGATGGGACACTTTCTGTAAATAAGCACCCGCATTTCCAGCATCTATTTTCTAGCACCAATATGGAGGATACATCTCAACCACACTGACTAGTGATCCATAAAGTCCAATCATGGACACTACTTCCACTAGATCCTTTTTCTTTACGCAGAATTCCTGCAGTACTAAAAAGGAAAATGAGGAATTAATAAGTCTATGAGAAACTTAGAAAAGGTTAATCAGAGTCTTTGGAGTCTGAGATATTCCACATATAACGCCATCTAAAACTGAAGTAGATTCCATTAGCATTCACTGACCTCACCGACATTGCTAATGGCATAGAAGACAGTCCCGCCAATAACAAGTATGTCTCCCAAAAGAGGTTTTGAACCACCTGAATAGAAAATTCTGATCATACATTTGGATTGATGTTGTATTTTCCAAAGAAGATGACAATTTTCTTTGATAAACATGTCGAATTGCTATGATTCTAGAGAACCAACTGACAGTTGAGACCAAAATGTCCATATGCTATCAACATGAACTAATCCAAGATAATTTGTGTGTAAACTTGCAAGTTCATGTTGTATGCAGAAGTTGGAAAACGTTTGGTCCAAAATAATAAATCTATCACCTCCTCCTCCCACTCCAGCATCAGACAGAAGCACTAAGCCAAGGCCTAGAATACACAATGCCGCTCCAAACAACTGCAACAGCGAGTACCGAGTTCCTAGAAACACCCAGGTCAGGACTAGGACCCATGCTATTGTCCAGCAATCCAGAAGCGTCACACTAGTAATCGATGAGTACTGGTATGCCTTGTTAACTGCCATCAAGAAGTGTGAGTGATAAGTAAACTGTAAAAAGATGCCATTCCTTATGGGCAGAGAATCAAGTTCCTGTACAGATAAAACGCGAAGGGAGATTTTGCGTGATTTGTGTTACTTCACTGCTAATCGGACAATGGTACTGCCGTTCAATTGCTAAAGAGAAATTGTTTTTCTCGGAGAGAGAGAGAGAGAGAGAGAGAGAGAGAGAGAGAGAGACCTTTTCAACTCACCCAAATAATTTCCTTGAACGTCAACTATTCCCAAAAGCAGATACCAGTACCATGAAACCTGTCAAAAATAAAAATCTCCTAAAATATGAAATTCCATATCAACGAGTTGCATGTTAGATTCAGCATTTGAACTTGCCAACCGAGTAAAAAACATGCCAATTTCTTAACAGAGCACAGTAGCTTGGCTTGGCCGAAGTCTCGTACTTAAAAACTGATTGACTCTCCGTACACGGAGAAGAACAAAACAGCGAACATACCAGAAGCCGGCGTCGCCTGTAAAGCAAGATGCTGCCGAAAACCAGAGCCAGAGCTAAATAAGCAAAGAACATCTGAGTGAGAGGCGCATCCACACCTGCACAAATTTCGCCAAAAACCAAGACGACTTGACTCGAATCATCACATTAACGCATTCTATCATTCACCGTCATGGCAAATTTCAAGAAACCAAGTAATGGGACAAAAAAAACTAGTACTCTCTTCCAGTTGTTACCGAGATCAGCTATCAGAGAAGAAGAGAAGCTCTCGAGTGCCATTACGAAAGACACGACCTGACCCAGGAAGAGAAGGTACACCATTCGCCACGTCCCGTGGCTTCTCCACCAGCTGCTCACGGCCTCGAAACAGGTCATTCTTTCAAAACTTGGTCCGACCCAGAACAGAACAAGATCACCTATAACCGAAAGATCGGTCCTTTCGAGTGTCTCAGCAGCGAGAACAACGTACAACTGCAGCCCTTTATCCTCTGTTGCATCTGCTGATAACTACCAACTCGTTACATCTACCATTCTTTGGGTTTGGTTTGGGTTCTTTGAAGGGCGAGGGAGCGGGAGAGTAGGTGTTCACCAACGTCGGCAGACGCGAAGGCAACTCATTGGGCAGTAGGCTCCTCGGTTGGGCCACGATGAGATCTCATTTCCGTACAAGCATCAATTTCTTCTGGCGTTCTTGCCCAAACTCCGCGTGCGTTTTACCTTGAAATTTCTATGAATTACTTGTTGATTGTTACTTCAATTATTACTAAAAACTCATATTGTACTTTTGCACATTCTAATTCTATGAATGTGAGAATTGGTTTTTATGTGTTGTAAGTAGCGGAACTAAATATATAAAGAAAAATTTTTACCAGAAAAATCCTAAACCTATTGCAATTTTGCCAATTCAATTTTAAATTTTTTTTTTGGCGATTACATCCTAAATATTTTGCATTTTTGTCAATTCAGTCAATCCAGCTAATTTTAACGGTAAACCGCTGATAGGGATGCTAGCCGTCCTACGTGGCGAGCCGGCATTGACGTAAGTAATTTTTAATAATATTTTAATATTTTTAGAATTTTCTTATTTATTTATTTTCTTTTTTTCTTTTTTCTTTTTTTCTTCCTTCTTCCTCCGGCCGGTCGCCAAACCTCGGTGACCGACTAGAGGTGAGGGGCTGGGCAAGGTTCACCCTAGCCAGCCAAAGGAAGAAGGAAGAAAAAAAAGGAAAAATAAAATAAAAATATCAAAATATAGAAAATATTATAAAAATATTCCACATCAGCGTTGCCTCCGCCACGTAGAGCTGCTAGCATCCATGTCGGTAATTTCCAACAAAAATTATCCGGATGAACTGAATTGACACTAATGCAAAATGCTTTTTTTTTTTGTAAAGAAACACTAACGCAAAATGTTTAGGACTCAATTAGCAAAAAAAAAAGTTTAAGACTGAATTGATACAATTATAATAAGTTTAAGACTTTTTTGGTAATTCTCATATATATATATATATATATATATATCATGTAGTTGAGAATTTTGAAGTACTTCTTATTATGTTCTCTTGCACTGTGCAAAGTCAAATCAATTTTATTATGTGCAAATGAATCATGACATGGTTAGATATTTTAAAATATTTTTCTCTACTTCATAACTACCTAGCATAGTCAATTTAATTGCTCATATGCTAATACAACTAAATATGTATATGCACATTTGGAATTTAAAAGAATTTCCTTTAATTATCACTTTGCTGGGATAACTCCTTAATTTATTTTTTTGAAAAAGAAAGGTCTCATCCCATTTAATTTAGTTTAATGTCCATTGTTCACTTACTATAACATATATGTGAACATACAAAATATTGATTTTTATTTGAAAAGGAAAAGATCCATTAGCCTGATTCTATCTATTTTAGTGCATTTTACTTTCAAAAGTCTGTCTTACTATAATACTAGTGCTAGGGTCCATCTTCGCACGGGTTTTATCTTTAATTGTTTTTAAATATTACACTTTTAAAAAAAAATCACATTATATTGTGTAGCCAAATTAATTTTGTATGTGAATATGAAACATGGTATAGTTAAATATATGGAAGTATTTCTCTCTACTTCATAATTATTGCACATAATCGATTTTATTGCGTGTACAAAAATAACAATATGAATAAAAATTTGTATGCACGTCAATATTTCGAAAGATATTCCTTTAATATTTCATTTTTTCAGCAAAAATATTAAACTTCTATGGGAAAATGGATGGACTTGTTCCTTTAAATTTAGTGCACTTCATGTCTAAAAGTCTATTTTCTTTCAACTTTCACTATCTCAGCAAAATCATACAATTCTATTTTGAAAAAGAAAAGACCTATTCCATAAAATGTAACGCACTTAATGTGCAGAATTCCATCTTACCATATTTTATTGATTTGATGCTATTATTTGTCTTTGGGCCAAAAATAAATCTATACAAATTTCTCAATTATAATGTGAATGGCTTGCTTTTCACCGGATTGAGAGAATGGAGCGAGAGGTGGCTTGAGGTCAAAGGAAAATAGCACAAAGCTAGGATCAGCATTCACGGCAGAAAATTATGGAGATAAAGAGTAGTTTAACAGTGAAATTTAAGGGCAATTTGGGGATTGTAAAACTCCATCAACCTGATTGTCAACTAAAGTGATATCGACTTTCATGACCATGATGAACTCTGTGGTCTCCTGAAGTCCCACGCCATTCCCCTGCACGAACTTCAAAAGCTAATGGTCCCATGAATCTCTTAAACAGTCCCACTCAAATGTCAAATTCACATGCCTTTCCTAACCTTCAATGCATGGGGACGCGACCCCTTTTGAAAGCTCGACCGTGGAGGTCGCTTTTGAGGTGATTTGCACATGCATAGAAGTCCAATTGATACTGACATGGTGACCTCACTCCCACTTTTCAACGTATTGATGACACATCGGATTGGTGCACATATCTACACGTCAAAGTGAGGCTTGCCAAAGAGAAGCTGCTTTTTCCAAACTTTTTTCCAAGCCAAGTGACCATTTTTCTCCATTTTCAAAATATATTTTCTCTCTTTTTCTTGAAATTAAAAGAAGTACTAATGCGGGATTGAATCGAAACCATCAACTTTGAGACGTGCAACCACTTTTGTAAAAAGTGATAATTTTACTGCATCACATTGCTTCTGGATTTAGGCAAAGTCACTTATATTATACGACAAAATCACTGAACGCAAACAAGAAGTAATACAGAGTGTGATTTACTTTTAATTTCTCTCGAGTTTTCTTGAAAATGTTCAAAATGAAAAAAAATCGATTGACGAACAGATGACAACGTGGAAGATGATTGTGTGTAGTTGTAACAACATGTAAAGCACTCGCCCCGTTATCTTGTTGTATCTCTTTAATGAAATGGCGTATTT